>UESW01003955.1:1495072-1547685 GCA_900491605.1 Calamus simplicifolius | reverse complement strand
TCTGGACCATCCACCTTTGCCCCAGAGGATAGATCTCCAGCCCTCACAAGACTATTGAACAGAAATTTTGAGGGATTTGAAGAAGTTTTTGCTAGTCAGTTGCCTTTGGAGCTGAGATTACTTCACAACATCTGCAGTAGAATTTTGTTTCCCAAGACCGGCAGATTCGACTATGTATCTGAGAGAGATATTTTTATTATGGATGCTGTTGTTTCTGGGAAGCCTATTAATCTACCTCGGATGATCATATGGTACATTGCCGATTGTGGTGGGAAGAAGAAGTCAAGTTTGCCCTATGGCATGATTCTGACGAAGTTATTTCAAAGCCAAGGGATTGTATTTGGTGATAGTGAGCCAAAAAGGAATTAAGGCACACTGACTATTACACTTTGGCTACTATTCATCGAATGGGATTTGTTAAGAGGAATGGAGATGGGAGAGGAAGAACTTGCTGAGGACAGAGCTATAGATGCTGAGGCCCCTGGACCTTCTGTGAGACATTCATCACCTGAGCCTCCTCAGAGCTCGTCTGTTCCAGATTCTGTTCCAGCTCCTGCCCCTGATTCTATCCCTGCTCCTGCTATTGCTCCTGCTCAGACTTCTACTATATCATCTGGCAGCTTTTCTGATGTACAATTAGATCAGCTTAGATCCTTATTCAAATCTGAGATAAGTGAACATGAAAATAGACTGAAAAATGAATTTGAAAAGTTTATGAATTTGAAAGAAGCCTTGTATTCACTTAGTGATCGGGTTGCATCGATTGAATCTACTCTTAGTTCATCCACCAGCTCCTTAAGTGAAGACTTGAAGAATATTTTTGGAGAACTTAAGGATATCTGCGGTGACTCAGAGACCTATTCCCAGTGCAACGCCGAGCTTCAGGATAAGATTTCGTCTGCTTGTACTTTTGTAGATAATAAGCTTAAAGATTATGTTAGACTACAATGTGAAGGAATGAAGCAGATAGTTGATCACTTGAATAGGATTACAAGAAGAAACTTTTGATTTTTTTTATGTAATCTCTTTTTGATGTAATCAAGTTTACTTTCAATGTAATGAGCATGTTTACATTTTCTTGTAATATCATTTTGAAGTAATGAGAAAGTTTGATGCATTACTTATGTCCATAGTAAGCATCTTTGAATATCTTGAATGATTATCCTCAATTGATAATTTAAATGGAAAAGATAAAGAATGATATTGAACTTCCTAACCTTTTTGTTGATTACAAAAAAGGGGGAGAGATTTTATTTAATCGTATATGCTTTCAATTAAATATATGCTTTCAATATACTTTCAATGCAGTCAAAATTTAACTTTGAAAGAGGGAGAGATAATTTGAATATTAAAGGGGAGAGTTAATTTAAGTAAAAAGGAGAGATAACTAAGTTATCATTATGCTTAATGTTTGAAAAGGGAAAAATTATTTGCTTGAACTTAACAATTAAAATTCTGAATGAATTACAAAATTGAGTTTCATAGGGGGAGCTATCTCATTTAGGGGGAGCCTCTCAATGAACATAAAAATTGATTTTGGTTCAGAAAATTTTTCAATACAAACATGCATATACTCAATGTTTTTGTCATCATCAAAAAGGGGGAGATTGTTGAGAAATTTGGGAAATTGTATTTACCCCAACTTTATTGATTTTGATGATTTCCAAAAGCCACGAGTATTTAAAAGAAACAATGAGTTTATTTATCAAAAACTTGAGCTTATTCAAATGAAAGCAATGGACTCTCAAAGTTCAAATTCACTGAGTTATGAATCATTTTTGAAAAAGAAGTTTCAAGCTCTATATTTAATTTCAAAGAGGAATTTTTACACTATATATTTCATTCATGATTTCTTGAAACATGTCTTGAATTCATGCTTAATGTCAATTTACTGTATTCAAGTCAAAATATCATTTAAATTTATTCTGGGATGAATTTCAAAGTCAATCAGAAAAATTCTGACTTTTGATACGTTCCGAAGCCGACTCTAGAGTTTCAGAGTCGACTCCTGTAAGTAACTAAGATTTCTGATTTTCTCGAGTCGACCCTTGGTTTTCAAGAGTCGACCCCTGACTCTGTGCGAGCCGACTCCTGTCTGTGCGAGCCGACTCCGCTCAAACACAGAAACCATGTTTTTGAGCGGTTCTCGAGTCGACTCCCCATTTTCCTCGAGTCGACCCCTTTCGGGAGCCAACACTTTGGTTTTTCGCGAGTCGATCCTCTAACGTTTAAAATGTTTCTATTTTTAGTAATCGACTCCGAGCCGACTCCCACAAAGCTCGAGTCGACTCCGCGAATTCTGGGCGCGATTTTTCACGATGACACATCAGCCCCAACGGTAAGATTTTCAAATAACGGCTATTTTTCTGTGTTTCTAACGGATATATTTTTGCAGAATCTATAAATAGAGGAGCTCTTTTCAAATCAAAAAGATAATAGAAAATCAAAAAGAGATTACTGCCTTATCCAAAAAGAGGGAAAAACAGAGCTTATTGAAAAATCTTCTAGTTCAAATAGAGTGATTCAAAAGGAGTGAAATCAAAGAGGAAGTTTCGTCTGCTCCAGATCATCAATCCACAAGAGTCAAAAGAAAATCCAAAAGCTTTTCAAAGATCAAATCGAAGGATTTCAACATTCAACAAAAGGAGAAAAAGCTTCATCTCAACTCCAAAGTTTTCAAACGGTCAAGAATCTTGCTGAGGCCGGATTCAATACTTCAAGAGGAGTTAAAGAGGAGAAGGAAGAAAGCCAAAGCCACAACCATCTGCAATCTTATCAGGCTTTTCTAACCCTTTTATACTTTATTTGTATATTTGCTCAAGGGGAGCATTTCAATATTTAAACTCTGATTATTTTCTTGAGTACTGATTCAAAGTGATTGAATCAGTGGAGGTTGTTGTACCTCGTGCAAGCCGGGATGCTTGTTTTGGGTTAGTTGTGAGCCCGTGAAAAACAACGTGTAGGGTTTTGTGCTGGTAAGCCCGAGTAAACCGGCTGGGTTCGTTGTGCGCCCGTGAAAACAACAAGTTTGAGTTGTGAGCTTGGAAAACAACTCGGCTGTAATCGAAGAGATTATAGTGTGGACCCAAGTGAATCTTGGGAGTGGACGTAGGTGTTGGTTGCACCGAACCACTATAAAATTATCTTGTGTTTGCCGTGCTATATTTTCTCTCTCTATCTCTCTTTATTATTTGCTTGTGTATTGATTAAAGTTAGCCTCTCACTTGCACATTTTGCTAACTAATCAACTAAAGTTAAAAAGACTTAAATTTTTTAAGAACCCAATTCACCCCCCCCCCCTCTTGGGTTGCCATCTGGGCCAACATAGAGTATTTGAAGGTTGGAAGTTTCATTGTTGCCATCTTCTTTCAATCTGCTTCTGTTGCTCTTCTCTGGTCATACTAAAAGAACACACTAGCAGAAAGTTAAAAATAACTAATAAACTGGGTTGCCTCCCAAGAGCGCTAAGTTTAAAGTCTTCAGCCAGACTGTGCTACTTATTATGATAATGTTGGGTTCACAAGATCAATTGATTCAACAATTTGTCCATCATTAATTTCTTCTATATATGGTTTCAAACGCTGGCCATTTACTTTGAATGTATTTCCCTGCTTGGGTCTTTAAGCTCTACAGCTCCATGGGAAAATACTTAAGTTACTATAAAAGGTCCATTCCATCGTGAACGAAGTTTTCTAGGGAAAAGGTGTAATCTTGAATTATAAAGCCATACTTTTTGATTTGGTTCAAAAATTTTCTACTAATAAATTTGTCATGATATGCTTTGGTTCGTTCTTTATAAATTTTTGAGCTCTCATATGCCTCATTTCGTAGCTCTTCTAACTCATTCAATTGGAGTTTTCTATTGACACCTGCATTTTTCATATCATAATTAAATTGCTTGATAGCCCAAAATGCACGGTGTTCTAATTCTATAGGTAAATGACAGGCTTTTCCAAACACGAGCCTGTAAGGAGACATTCCTATGGGAGTTTTAAATGCAGTACGATAAGCCCATAATGCATCATCCAAACGTTCTGACCAATCTTTTCTATTAGGTCTCACCGTTTTCTCAAGGATATTTTTAATTTCTCTATTTGATATTTCAACTTGGCCACTAGTTTGGGATGATAAGGTGTAGCTACCTTATGAGTAATTCCATATTTATTCATTAATGCTTCAAAGTGTCTATTCGTGAAATGTGTACCCCCATCACTAATTATAGCCCTTGGGCATCCAAAACGACTAAGGATATTATGTTGAATAAACTTGATTACAACTTTATGGTCATTGGTTCGAGTTGCCATGGCTTCAATCCATTTTGACACATAATCAACTGCCACTAGAATGTATTCAAATCCAAAAGAGGAAGGAAATGGGCCCATAAAATCAATACCCCATACATCAAAAATTTCTACAACCAAGATAGGGTTTAGGGGCATCATGTCTTTTCGAGATATATTTCCTGTTTGTTGACATTGGAGACAATTACGGCTAAATTCATGTGCATCTTTAAAAAGAGTTGGCCAATAAAACCCACTTTGCAGTACCTTTGCTGCAGTTTTCTTTCCACTAAAATGTCCTCCACAGGCAAGAGAATGACAGAAGTTAAGTATACTTTTAAATTCACTCTCGAGAACACATCGCCTAATCACCTGATCTGAACAGTACTTAAATAATTCAGGGTCTTCCCAAAAGTAATATTTGATTTGTGAGAAAAATCTATCTTTTTCTTATTTTGTCCAGTGGGAAGGTACTTTTCCTATTGCCAAATAATTCACAATGTGGGCAAACCAGGGAAGACTGCTATGGGAAATTGAAAATAATTGCTCATCAGGGAACTTATCTCTGATTATTTCTTTATTGTATTCCACTGAGATCCTAGAGATATGATCTGCTACCATATTTTTAGAACCCTTCTTATCTAAGATTTCTAGATCAAATTCTTGTAGGAGTAGGATCCATCTAATTAGTCTGGGTTTTGTGTCCTTTTTTGATATAAGATGCCTCAATGCTGCATGATCTGAAAAAACTAAAACTTTAGACCCTAACAAATATGATCTAAACTTTTCTAGGGCAAACACAACTGCTAGTAATTCTTTTTCAGTGGTAGTATAGTTCATTTGTGCATCTGAAAGAGTTTTGCTAGCATAATAAATTACATGGGGTTCTCGATTGAGTTTCTATCCTAGAACTGCACCTACAGCATAATCAGAAACATCACACATTATTTCAAAAGGTATGGTCCAATCTGGGGGCTTGATAATGGGTGCAGTGGTCAAAGCAGTTCGAAGGATGTTATAGGCTGTTAGACAATCTTTATCAAAATTAAAAGAACTATCCTTGGTTAATAAATTACACAATGGTCGAGAAATTTTACTGAAATCTTTGATGAAACGTCTATAAAAACCAGCATGACCAAGGAAAGATCGTACTTGTTTAACTGAAGTTGGGGGTGGTAGATTTGAGATCAATTCAACCTTGGCTTTATCAACCTCAATACCTCGCTCTGAAACAATGTGTCCAAGCACAATTCCCTCACGAATCATAAAATGGCTCTTCTCCTAACTTAGGATTAAATTCATTTCCATACATCGTTTCAGTACCTTAGTCAAGTTCTCGAGACAGCTATCAAATGACGCACCAAAAACTGAGAAATCATCCATAAATACTTCCAAAAATTGACCAATCATATCAGAAAATATGGCCAACATACATCGTTGAAACGTGGCTGTGCATTACAAAGTCCAAATGGCATGCGTCTAAAGGCAAATGTTCCAAAGGGACAAGTGAAGGTGGTCTTTTCTTGATCTGCAGGAAATACTGGGACTTGATTGTATCCTGAATATCCATCTAAGAAACAAAAGAAACTTTGTCCCGCTAGCCGTTCTAGAATTTGATCGATAAAAGGCAAAGGAAAGTGGTCTTTCCTAGTCACGGCATTCAACTTTCGATAATCTATACACACTCTCCAACTAGTTGATGTGCGAGTAGGAATTGATTCGCCCTTTTCATTTTTAATCACGGTAATACCCAATTTTTTAGGTACTACTTGGATTGGACTGACCCATTGGCTATCTGAAATTGGATAAATGATACCAGCATCAAGCCATTTTACTACTTCTTTCTTAACAACATCCCTCATGTTTGGATTTAGCCTTCGTTGCATGTCTCTATGTGGTTTGGCTTCAATTTCACTATGAATATGGTGCATGCAAACGGAAGGGTCAATTCCCTTAATATCAGCTATTGTCCATCCAATCGCCTCTTTATGTTCTTTAAGTACATCTACCAATTTATCTTCTTGCTCAGAGGTTAGGGTAGATGCAATGATTACTGGAAGGGTATCATTGGGTCCATGGAATGAATATTTTAAGTCATCTGGAAGAGGTTTCAATTCTAGTTGGGGTGGTTCTTCCAAGGATGGTATTAAAGGACTTGGTTTAGTTGGAAGTGGTTCATATTTTATAGTCCAAGGCGGGATGGTGTCAAACTTAGGTGGTTCTAATAACATGTTTATTTCTTTGGTATACTCATCAATATCAAAGTCATCTATTCCAAAATGTGTAAGACATGTTTGTAAAGGATCCGAATCAATCGAGCTTTGGAATTTCTTATCTACTACTTCCTCTATCATGTTTACTTCATTTAAATCATACACAGGTGGTCCTTGGGAAGCATTAAAAATATTTAATCTCATCTTCTTGTTTCCAAAAGATACATCCATCACACCTGTTCTACAATTTATGCATGCATTAGCAGTAGCTAGAAAAGGTCTTCCAAGGATGATGGGAATTTGGTTAGGATTACCGCTAGATTCCATATCTAACACAAGGAAGTCGACAGGAAAATAGAATTCATCCACCTTTACTAATACATCTTCCAATATTCCACGAGGTTCTTTGACTGATCTATCTGCCAATTGTAGTGTTACTGTCGTGGGTTTCAACTCTCCAAATCCGAATAATTCATATACTGAACTTGGGAGAAGATTTACACTCGCACCCAAATCTAATAATGCTTTCTTGATTGTGAAGTTTCCTATGACACATGATATAATCGGGGTACCAGGATTTTTTAGTTTGGGTGGGGTTATTTGCTGAACAACTGAGCTAACTTGCTCGTCAAATGTATCTTTTTTGGTATTTGTATCTTGGCTTTCCGTTTTTGTGTGCATAGATCCTTCAAAAATTTGGCATAAGCTGGAACTTGCTTGATAGCATCGAGAAGAGGTAAGTTTATTTGGACTTGCTTAAATAACTCAAGCATCTCATTCATCTTTATATTCTTCTTATCTGAAGGCAAAGGAGATTCTAAAGCACTAGGGAATGGGGCTTTAGGTATGATTGCTTGATCATTGAATTCCTTTTCTTGTTCATTTCTTCTCTCTTCTGGTTTAGCCACTTCTAATTTCTGGGTTGGTTCAAGTGGGTTCAATGTTTTTCCACTTCTGAGAGTCATGACTGATTTAGCATGTTCTGGAATTTGTCAGGACTATTGGAACCTTCAGCCATGAATTGTCCTTTCGGGTTATCGATAGGCTGACTAGGTAACTTACCCTCCTCCCTTCTACTGAATGCTGTGGCTAATTGATCTATCTGAGTTTCTAGTTTTGCAATAGATTGTGTGTGGGAGTGAAGGATTTGAGTATTCATTTCTAGCCCTTTCAATGCTTGTAACACTTTGTCTTCAAAAGTAGGCTGATTATTCGGTGGAGGTTGTGGGATGTTTGGATATTGTGAATATGGCATGTTTCTAAAATTGGTTTCTTGGTAATTAGGTCTGATCGATGAATTGACTACAGGTTGAGGTTTCCAAGAAAAATTTGGATGATTTCGCCAACCAGGATTGTAAGTATTTGAAAATGGATCATTTCCTGTTCTAGGAGCTAATCGGGTTTGGGCTTGGTGGGCTTGCTCTTGAACAAGTTCAAGAAATTGGTATGCAGCTGGGCATTCACCTATAGAATGGGTTGGACTCGAACAAATTATGCAGACCTCATGTAATTGAGTAGATGGGGAAGAGATGTTTCCAACTTGTAGAATCCGGTCAAGTTTATGGGATAATTCATCTACCTTAGTATAGATATATGTAGAATGACCTATTTCATATATTCCACCTCTTTTAGGTTCTACGGGAGGGTCTCGACGAGCAACTGACATATGATGTAATGAATTCTCACTCAATGTCTCAAAGAGTTGCCAAGCCTCATGTTCATTTTTTAACATAAATGTTCCGAAGCATCAACCATTTGCCTATGCTTTTCGGATAAACCATCATAAAAGCACTGAACCAGTTGCCATTTGGGTATAGCATGATGTGGACATTTTCTAATTAGTTCTTTGAATCTCTCCCATGTCTCATGGAACATTTCTCCATCTGTCTGGGAAAAACTTGTTATGGCTTTTCTAATTTGATTCGTTTTTCCTATAGGAAAATATTTCTTAAGAAATTATCTCTGAAGATGATCCCAAGTTGAAATTATGACAGTGTCTAATGAATTTAACCAATATTTGGCTTTATCTTTTAGGGAAAAAGGGAATAGCTTAAGCCTAAGTGCATCATCAAAGAAATTTTGAATCTTGACAGTTGAGCAAATTTCCAAGAATTCATCTAAGTGTTTGTAGGGATCCTCATTTGTAAGTCCATAGAAAGATGGTAACATTTGGATTACACTTGACTTAATTTCATATTGGACAGCCTCTACTGGAGGTACTTGAATGCAGGGAGAGTAGGTATACCTTGAAGGAGTGAAATACTCTTTTAACTGTCGTGGTTGATTATTTTCGTTATTAGGATCCATAATTCTGAGTCTGTTTGCTCTAATAGTTCTTTCTATCTCAGATCTAAGGGTATAAGGTTGGGTTGCAACGACCGACGACCAAGCATACACCCTACCAATGACTCTAAAGCAAATAGTTTTTTTTTCTTTTTATTTATTTATTTTTTTCTTTAATTTTTGTAATTAAGTTTCTAATTTCCTAATAAATTATGAGATGTCAATGGAAAAATTTTGAGTTTTGCAGAAAATAAATTCACCTAAGTCAATCTATAGCATAGAAAATAAAATAATTATTTTGTTTATATATTTTATTTTTATTTTTATAATTTTTTTTGTTTCCTTAAATTAATTATATTTTATGGAAGATGTCTTAGGGTTTTCTTTTAGGGTTTTTTTTAGGTAAGTTAATTAAAAGGAAAATTTGATTAGGTTAAAATTGGATTTGTGGTAAAAAGGAAAGTAATAATTTTTTTTAATGTTAAAAAGAAAATATGCAATTCTAACAATTAAAGAAATAAAATAAAGCGGCAATAACTATTCAAAAATTAAGAGAAAATTAATCTATTTTTTTATATTTTTATATTTTTTATTTTTTATTTTTTTTTTTTTCAAAATAACACACTTAAGTCCCCGGCAACGGCGCCAAAAAAATCTGATGCGTGTCGTAGCGCAACGATTAAAACACCTTAATTTCACTATTAGAATAGCGAGAGTAAGGGATCGATTCCACAGGGACTTTAGCGATTATCTTGAAATAAATTTATAAATTTAACTAAATAGATAATTATTAGTGTAAAATAATCAAGATATGGTTTATCTTATTAGAGCACGGCCCGTACCCGTAGATCACGGCCGTCCCTTTTAAGAATAAATCAGTCTAAATTATTTTCACTTAAATAGAATTTAATAACAATTAAATATGCATAAAACTTTATTTCAATAACATCCAAGAGTGCATATTAAATTCTAAAATAAAAGAGTTTTAATTTCTGATAGCAATAAGAGAGCAACAAATTCTTCATAAATCAAATCAAAGACCAGATGAAACAGGCTGAACCGAGTTGAAGACATGAACCGAGCCACGAACAGAGCACCCACGAAATCCACGGACTCCTCTCTGGATTCACGGACGGCTTTGCTCCAAGCCACGAACAGAGGACTCCATGATTTGAGGAAAACAGAGCTTCTCTCCTCTTCTTCACGGCTGGAAGCCACGGCTGGAAGAAGAAACAGAACTGGACGGCTAGAAGAAGAAACAGAACCGACGGAACAAAGTCTCCGAACGGCTACTCCAACGCCCATGGACTCACAGATTTCTCCCTCACGGCTTGAAACGGATGCAAATCATTAGATGGATGGCTGCCTTCTCCCTTGCGGCTATTTGTAGAAGCCCACACGCGGTGAAGACGCAGCGTTGCCAAAACAGAGGACACGGCAGTGCCAAAACAGAACGCGGAAGCCACAGAAGAAAATCTTGATAAATCCTCAAAAAATTCAAATTCCTTCTAAAGGAATTTAATTCTCTCAATTTGATAACTTACAATCTAATCTATTCCTTAATTGGTAGAGGAAACTGTTAGAATTAATTAAGAGAAGAATCGCTGAAAATAAAGAAAAACGGCTGAGAAGACGATGAAGTCGGCAACGTGTTTGCCATTTTTGCTTTGAAATCCGTGCTAAATCCTTATAAAATCAATTTCGAGCTCGTTTTAAGTCCGATTCGAGTGCTGTTTGCATCGTTAAATCCCTAAAATCGAGCTCTTTAAATTGATAAGGTTTTATCTAAAATATTATATAAAATATTAAAATATTAACTAATAATAGATACGTTAAATTATTAATTAATAGGTTTAGTAATAATTATTTATGCATTTATCAACGAGGTTGTACTGCTGGTACATACTGCTACTCAAGCGCAGTATTACATGTTTAACAACTTAATTTGGCAATACTTCTCTTACCAAAGTTGGTTTATATATTAGTATCAAGCGTAATAAACTTAGTCATGTTAGCTGTTGACTTTATTCTACCCGGCTTTCTTGGCCTTTTTGCCCTTCCCAGCGTTGCTAGTCCAAGCAAGTGATGGCCACCCTCATTGCCAGAACTAGTATCATGTACCAATAGTACCCTTCATGCATACCATATCCCTCATACAAGCCACGTTATACTACATCTAGAATACCAAACTACACCATATTACAACTAGAATATAAAACTACACCATACCATATGCAAAATACTAAGCCATACTACATCAAAAATACACAAAACTCATAATCTCGAATCAAAACCAAAAGCGTTTATAAGTAAATAATATATGACCATATATACGCAAATCCATAATAATTCACATTACTTATTCCAAATCATACAGATAAAACCAACAACAAAATATTGTATATGTAAGCATGCAAGTCATGAAAATATATTGCATAACAATAGGGTGTAGAACTTCTACATCAGATTGCTACTCCAATATTCTTCACAATGCAAGACATATAGTCAATAATCACCATAATCCAACATGAATAATTGACTAATTCACCAAATTCATAATTTAAAAAATTATCATTTTGCCTCTCTAGCCTAAAATTTAAAAATAATCATTTTACCTCTCTAATTTAGTGACTACTGGCTTTTACTTAATTTCTTTTAACTTAAATATAATTATTCTCTAATATTGATAATTTTCATCACTTCATTATATTTACAAAAATACCCCTGCTAGCTATGGTTAATGAACTCAAAGTATACAATAATCATTTTTCAAATAAAATAATCACTAACTAATCATCAATCTAACCATCAATCCTTAACTTAATTGGGCCACTAAAGAATTAATTTAATTAACCCATGACCCAACAAGCTAGCCCAATCAATTATTTTCTCAGCCCAACATTAAATTAAACTATTCTTGCTTGGCCCATTTCCCATTAGCTAATCGCCCAACCCATTTATTATTTAAATGAGACCCAGTCCAAGACTCAACAGGCCACCCATACTTGGCCCAACAGGCCAGCCCACAACTAATCCCAGCCGGCCCAGCCCATGCTTGGCCCAATAGTCTTCTTCCTTACCAATCGAGCCTTCCAGGATACATGGGAGGGATTACCGTGGGGTTTGGAGGAAGGAGAAGGCGGCGGTGGCGCTTGGCAACAGAGGCAGGTGGTCGGCGCCGAAGAAGAGATGGGGGAGGTCGGTGGTGCTGCAAGAAGAAGAAAATAGGGATAGAGAGGATAGAGGAGAAAGAGGAAGGGACCGGCATCACGGGCGAAGGAGATACCGTGGGTGGTTGGCGACGGGGATCTTAAAACAACAGCAGCGAAGGTTACGGTTCCATCACTGTGGAGGGGGATCTTAAAACACGACAGCAGCGAAGGTTACGGTTCCATCACGGTGGAGGGAAGAACCCACGGTTCCGCCACAGTGGAAAGAAGACGACAATGGTGATGGAAGAGGAAAAGGTAATTGCTATTATATTTTTGATTTCTCTTTTTTTATTATTCATCATTCATCCTAAATTGAGAAAGGATACATGTCCTTTTATACTTACAAAATGACTTTTTATCTACCAGAATAAATACATATTACTTAATTCAAAATGGTAACTTCCTATTCAATTAAATAACAAAAACTTTCTATGCAATTACTAGGGGCAATTTCTTATGCCACTAATAGGTTTTCAATGTAAAATATCAAGTTTAATTTCCAACACCCCCCCCCCCTAAACTTGATTCTTCATGCATGACATTTCTCGATTTTCTTCTTTATTTGCTTCATAAAACTCAATTGGATCATAACCTGTAAAAAAATAAAACAAAACATAGTATAATCATTAGCATCATGGCGCCTTGTGACGTCAAGCAACTCTTGCACACTCCTAGTTTTGTGTACTCTATTTGAGGATGAGCCACTTAAACTGTCTTGTGGAAATGGATGTCTTAGACTTTGTTGTGGGGTTGATAAAATTTCTTCTTGGTATTGTGACTTTTCTTCTTCTTTAATATATACATTATTTTCTTGCATTTTATTATTATCTTGCTAGCTTCACATTTGCTTTTCATCAAATTCAACATCTCTTAAAAAAATCACTTTCTTTGTAATATGATTATACAACTTATAGCCACTTGAATTTTCAGCATATCCTAAAAGAATACACTTTTCTCCTTTGTCATCAAGTTTGATCCTTTTCTCATCAGGTACTTTGACATAAGCAACACTTTCAAAGATGCGAAGATGATCAACCTTAGGCTTGTATGAACTCCATGTTTGCTCAGGTGTCATATTGTAAAGCTTTTTTGATGAAAATCTGTTCAACAAATAAATTGCACAAGCAACTGCTTCTTCCCAAAATTCTTTAGGCATATTTTTATCTTTCAACATATATCGAACCATATTTAAAATAGTTTGATTTTTTCTTTCTGAAACTCCATTTTGCTGAGGTGAATAAGGCATGGTAACTTGGTGAAAGATTCCATGTGCATTGAAAAAAATTGAAAACTCATTGGATAAATACTCACCACCACGATCCGATTTCAAAGCTTTAATTTGAAAACCACTTTATTTCTTAACAAGCAACTTAAATTCCTTAAATTTCTAAAACACTTCACTCTTTTTTTTTAATAAATAAACCCATGTCTTTCATTAGTGAATGAAAGATAATATTCATTACCTTCCATAGTTATTGGTTTGATCGAGCCATAAATATCTGAATGTATCAATTTCAATGGTTTTGTTGCTCTTCTTGACCTTCTTGAAATGAAGGTTCTCTTTGTTGCTTTTCAACTATGCAAGTTTCACATTTTTTCTTGGACATTTTCAGCTAAGGAATCCCTGTCACCATATTCTTGCTAGATAAAAGTTTTAATCCATCAAAGTTTAAGTGTCCATATCTAATATGCCATAGAGTAGAGTTATCAAGATTTTGTGTTAACATACAAGAGGAGCCATCAACATGCAAACTTAGCTCAAACATTCTATTTTTAGACATAGGAACATGTGCAATGAGAGTATTGTTGTTGTCTCTGATAGAAAGACCCAATTCTTTTAGGTGAATGTCATAGCCTTTTTCAAGCAATTGGCCCAAACTAAGAATGTTATTTTAATGTCTGGAACATAATAGACATCTGAAATAAAATTTTGAGTGCCATTTTGAAGCTTGATAAGGATTTTACCTTTCCCTTCAATTGGTCTTTTAGAGAAGTCACCAAAAGTCACTGAGCCTTTAAAGCTTTCATCCATATTAAAAAACATGTCCTTTATCCCACACATATGATTGCTAGCACATGTGTCCAAGTACCAAGTTCTTCTTTTGATAGCACCGATAATATTATTGTAGGCCAAAAGTAGAGTTACTTCTTCTTCTTATTCTTTTGTAAAATGAATTTTCTTATCAACATAATTAGCATTATCTTTGTACCAACAATCTTTAGCATAGTGCCCATATTTTTTGCAAATAAAACATTGTAGTGCTTGTTGTCCATACCTTCCTCTTCCTCTAGGATTAGAAAATCTTCTTCTACCACAACCTCGGGCATGGTGGTCTCTTATGTCTCCTTGACTTCTTTGTGGTTGATCCTGATAAAATCTTCCACCTCTTCCTCTTATTCCATGGCCTCGACCATGGAAACTTGTTTTAACTTTTGGATCACCTTTCTCTTGTAGTGTAAGATTTATCTGAAGTACTTGCTCGATGGGTTTCTCCTCCATCCTCTAAGATAACTTTTGCTCATGTGCTTATAGAGAGCCAATGAGTTGCTCTATAGTCATCTCTTCTAATTCCTTTGATTCTTCAATGGCTACAACAATGAAGTCAAATTTTGCATCTAAACAGCGCAAAATTTTCTCCATGATTCGAACATTAGTAATTCCTTCACCATTTCTTTTCAATTGATTGACTATAGACATCAATCTTGAAAAATAATTAGAAATTGACTCCCCAGTTATCATTTTGAAAGATTCAAATTCAGACCTCAGATTGTAGCCGAATCTTTTTCACCTTTTCTGCTCCTTTATGTGCCTTATGCAATAAGTCCCATGCCTCCTTTGATGTTGAAGCTTCGGCGATAATCTCGAATGTGCTTTCATCTATACTTTGGTATAGTGTGTAGAGAGGCTTCTTGTCTTTTCTTTTTGATTCCTTATTTTGCTTTCTTTGCTCTTGTGTGAGCACTACTTCATCTCCGGTCAACTCCTTGTAGCCATCTTCTATAAGATCCCAAACATCAAGGGATCCAAGGGATCCAAGCAAAGCTTTCATTTGGATACACCAGTTGTCATTGTTCTCTTTGGTGAGTTTGGGTATTTGCAATTGAACAAAGTTCATAGAGGCCATGGAACTTTTTTTGGCTCTGATACCAAATTTGATGGAAGAGGAGAAGGTAATTGCTATTATATTTCTGATTTCTCTTTTTTTTATTCATCATTCATCCTAAATTGAGAAAGGATACATGTCCTTTTATACTTACAAAATGACTTTTTGTTTACCCGAATAAATACATATTACTTAATTCAAAATGGTAACTTCCTATGAAATTAAATAACAAAATCTTCTTATGCAATTAAATAACAAAAATTTCCTATGCAATTAATAAAGGCAATTTCTTATGCCACTAATAGGTTTTCAATGTAGAAATTTCTTGTTTCAAAGTTAATTTAAAAATATCAAGTTTAATTTTCAACAAATCGTGGAAGGAGTCAAGGCCGACCGGGAGTAGAGGGAGGGGAGGGAGACGGTGAGCAGCCACGGCAGCAGCGAAGGTGGGCTGAGGGGAGGAACGGGAAGGGAAGAGAAAAGTGACGGCGAAGGATGGCTTTGGCAACGACATCGAGTTAAAGAGGGTGAGGGTGAGAGCCCAGATCGATGGAGCCGAAAGAGATAGGGGATGGCGCTAAGTTTGATGGAGGAGAGGGAGGGGTGTCACGGCTATGGCGGCGAGCCGACGAAAGAGAGAACCAAACAGAAGAGAAGAGTAAAGGCGGATGCATGCTCTTCGACAAGGACAAGGCAGAGCAGGGAGGGCTGCTGGCGAAGGAGAGGAAAGAAAGGAAGGTGGTGGCGTTGGGATCACGGCGATGGCCCACGGTCTGGAGAGAAGGCAGTGCACGGGGTGGAGGAAGGAAGGAGAGGGGAAGAAGAGGGCGCCCCAATGTTTTGAAAGAGTTTGGACTTTTAATATAAATATTTTATTTAAAAAAAAAATAAATATATATATATATATATATATATATATAGTAAAGAAGTTGCATTTGCATAAACATTGTTCCATAAGCATCAGTCATAACTAATTGAGATAATTTAGGATGAAGCTCAAAGAATGGTTGAAAATTTTTCTTTCTTGATGCTGCCAAATAAGTTATGAAATCAGTTACCTAATTTAATTTTCTAGATATATTTTAGGTAAAAAATTATAAAAATAATAACAATCATTTTTATCTTACATCTAAAAAACCATCATGATTGAATCACCTTTCAAAATAATGTATATTTAATTTATACATGAACAACCAATGCAACAAGTAATACTTGTACAGTATGATCCTAAATAACTGCCGATGCACTAGCTGAATTTACATGCCCTTTATTAGATCACTACCCACCCGCGTGGGTAGAACTAAGATCAATATGCATCCACACTATAATATCTCAAAAATAATCTTATATTAATAAAAATTTTATATATTTATAACTTAAATTCACCTTCTAGTAATTAACTTTCATTCGAGTCTTTAGGATCATATATTTTTAATCCTTTAATGGATTAATTGAAGCAGCAGATGAACTTCCATACAATGCTCTAATTAATTCAGCCATATTAACATACTTAATTTATACATGAACAACTAATGCAACAAGTAATACTTATATAGTATGATCCTAAATAACTGCAGATGCACTAGCTGAATTTACAGCCCTTTAGATCACTACCCACTCGCATCAGTGGAACTAAGATCAATGTGCATCCACAATATAATATCCCAAAAATAATCTTATATCAATAAAAATTTTATATATTTATAACTTAAATTCACTTACTACTAATTAACTTTCATTCGAGTCTTTAAAATTATATATTTTCAATTCGCTAATGGATTAATTAGAGCAGTAGATGAATTAACTTGGGGTATTACAAATGGTATTAAAGCATATTTGAATATGTGAAAGTTGGTGAACAAAAGGAAAGGATTACCCATGAGACGGGAGTAGAGTTTGGCCATAGCATGGAGCTACCCTTATAATACCAACGATCTAGTTTGAAGTAAATTCTAGTTAGCTTGTGGCATGCGACGAGAACGACGTATTATAGAGAGGAAGATTATAATACCTCAAAATAATCATATATCGAATAGAAAAAGAAAAATGTTAAGCGCTAATTATAACTAAGTTCACTTACTACCAATTAATTTTTACTTGAGTTTTTAGAGCAATGTGGTTTTGGCCCGCTAACGAATTAATTGAACCAGCAAGTAGGCTTGAGGCATTACATAGATATGGATATAAATAAAAATATTTTATTTATATCTAAATATCTAATACTACTTATATTACTATTTAATCATATATAGCATTCATGATTATTTTTAAAAAATCATATATTAATATAATTTTAACTTAATTAGCTTTTCACTTAATGATATTGATAGGTTGTATCCCTATTTATATCTATAAATTTAATATATAAAGTATATATAATGTTTAAAAAAGTATAGATATGAATCTTAATATTGTGATAATATCCATACTATCTTTGAAGTTGTATTTGCTAAAGAAAATTGGATATGGAGTGAATACTATCATAAATCAATTTTAATGACAACCATTACCTCTTTGCTTACCTCTTTCTTTCTCTTTGGAGACATGCAAGGATTTAATGAGCTAAGGCTGCTCTTCTACTAGCAGAGTTTGAATGATAATAGACTAGCCTGTGATGGATAGGTTTTATCATGCAGGCATATCATATTATATAGATGGACCAAAAATTAAGATAAAAAAATAAATTAGGTTTTCATTATCTCGATTGTAAAGGATTTTCACTACTACAATGCAACAAAGCAAAATAAGGGTAACAAGGATTAGACTAAACTAAATTGCAACTACTATTATGATAGATTAAGTTGGACAAAAATAATAAATAAATTAGGTTTTCATTATCTCGATTGTAAAGGATTTTCACTGCTATAATACAATAAAGCAGAAGAAGGGTAACAAGGATTAGAGTAAACTAAATTGCAACAACTTCTATGAACAAGGATTAGACTAAACTAAATTGCAACCACTTCTATGATAGATTGGGCCAGCAAGTAAGTTTGGAGAATTACATGGATATGGATATAAATACAAATATTTTATTTATATTTAAATATCTAGTACTACTTATATTACTATTTAATCATATATAGCATTCATGATTACTTTAAAAAAATCATATATTATATAATTTTAACTTAATTAGCTTTTCACTTAATGATATTGATAGGTTGTATCTCTTTTATATTTATACATTTAATATATAAAGTATATCCATATCTGTTTAAAATAGTATAGATATGAATCTTAATATTGGGATAATACCCATACTATCTTTGCAATTGTATTTGCTAAAGAAAATTTGATATGGAGTGAATACAATCATAAATCAATTTTAATGACACCCCTTACCTAGAAAAAAAATAATTAGGAGAATGTCGCCTCTTTGTTTACCTCTTTCTTTCTCTTTGGAGACAAGCGAGGATTTAATGAGCTAAGGCTACTCTTCTGCTAGCTAAGTTTGAATGATATTAGATGCTAGGTTTTATTATGCGGGCATATCGCTAGTATATAGATGGACCAAAAATTAAGATAAATTAATAAATTGGGTTTTCGTTATCTAGATTGTAAAGGATTTTCACTACTACAATACAACAAAGCATAAGGGTAGCAAGGATTAGACTAAACTAAATTGTAACTACTCCTATGATAGATTAAGTTGGATAAAAATAATAAATAAATTGGGTTTTAGTTATCTCGATTTTAAAGGATTTTCACTGCTACAATACAACAAACACTACAAGAAAATACTGAAATAGCGATGCAAAATTAGCGACGCAATTATGCGTCGCTAAATTGCGACCACTTTGCGACGCCTCTGTGACAACAAAATATTGCAACGGCCTTAGCGACGCATTAGTGACTCAATTAACAGAAAATAAAAAAAATTAATTTTTTATTTAGCGACGCAAATAATGCATCGCAATATATTTAAATTAATTTTTTATAAATATAAATATCAAAAAAAATATTGCGACGCAACACAGTGCGTCGCAATATTTTTAAAAGAATTAAATATGTTAAATAGTGACGCATTAGCGACGCAATAAACCAGAAAATTAGAAAAATTATTTTTAATTTAGCGACGCAACAATTGCATCGCAAATAATTTAAATGAAATTAAATTTTATAAAATATAAATTTAGAAAAAAATATTGCGACGCAAATCAGTGCGTCGCAATGTTTTTAAAAAAATTAAATATATTAAATAGCGACGCATTAGCGACGCAATAAACCAGAAAATTAAAAAAATTATTTTTAATTTAGCGACGCACCAATTGCATCAAATAATTTAAATAAATTAAATTTTTTAAAGTATAAATATTAGAAAAAAATATTGTGACGCAACTCAGTGCGTCGCAATGTTTTAAAAAAAATTAAATATATTAAATAGCGATGCATTAGCGACGCAATAAACCAAAAAATTAAAAAAATTATTTTTTAATTTAGCGACGCAATAAATGCATCGCAATTATTTTAAATAAAATTAAATTTTATAAAGTATAAATATGAGAAAAAATAATTGCGACGTAACACAGTGCGTTGCAATGTTTTTAAAAAATTAATTATGTTAAATAGCGACGCATTAGCGATGCAATAAACCAAAAAATTAATTAGGAAAATTATGTTTTAATATAGCGACGCACTTGTTGCATCGTAATTATTATAATTAAAATTAATTTTTATATAATATAATTATCATATTAAAAAATTACGATGCAACCCTTTGCGTCGCAATGTATTTAAAAAAATTAATTATGTTAAATAGCGATCGGTCAAAATCGATCGTGACCGATCGGAATAAGGGCTTGGATCGATCGCAACCCTCGGATCGTCGCCGATCGGACCGATCGCCACGGTTCGAGATCGGTCGTGGCCTATCGGGATCAGGGTTTGGATCGATCGCAACCGTCGGATCGTCAGCGATCTCGGACCGATCGCATCGGTCTGGAATCGATCATGGCCGATCGGGATGAGGGCTTGGATCGATCGCAACCGTCGGATCGTCGCCGATCGGACCGATCGCCACGGTCCGAGATCGGTCGTGGCCGATCCGGATCACGGCTTGGATCGATCGCAACCATCGGATTGTCGCCTATCGGATCGATCGTGACGGTCCGAGATCGTTGATCGCCGATCGGGATCGATCAGGGCTTCGATCGATGGCAACCGTCGGATCGGCACCGATCGGTGCGATCGCCACGGTCCGAGATCGGTCATGGACGATCGGGATCAGGGCTTGGATCGATCGCAACCGTCGGAACCGTGCCGATCGGACCGATCGCCACGGTCCGAGATCAGTCATGGCCGATCGGGATCAGGGCTTGGTTCGATCGCAACCGTCGGTTCGTCAGCGATCTCGGACCGATCGCAACGGTCCGGGATCGGTCGTGGCCGATCGGGATCAGGGCTTGGATCGATCGCAATCGTCGGATCGTCGCCGATCGGATTGATCGCCGTGGTCCGAGATCGGTCGTGGCGGATCAGGATCAGGGCTTGGAGCGATGGCAACCATCGGATCGAGGCCGATCGGTCCGATCGCCACGGTCCTAGATCGGTCGTGGACGATCGGGATCAGTGCTTGGATCGATCGCAACCGTCGGATCGCCAGCGATCTTGGACCGATCGCAACGGTCCGGGATCGGTCGTGGCCGATCGGGATCAGGGCTTGGATCGATTGCAACCGTCGGATCGCCAGCGATCTTGGACCGATCGCAACGGTCCGGGATCGGTCGTGGCCGATCGGGATCAGGGCTTGGATCGATCGCAACCGTCGGATCGTTGCCGATCGGACCGATCGCCACGGTCCGAGATCGGTCGTGGCCGATCGGGATCATGGCTTCGATCGATCGCAACCGTCGGATCGTCGCCGATCTCGGATGGATTGCAACGGTCCGAGATAGGTCGTGGCCGATCGGGATCACGGCTTGGATCAATCGCAACCGTCGGATCGTCAGCGATCTCGGACCGATCGCATCGGTCTGGGATCGGTCATGGCCGATCGGGATGAGGGCTTGGATCGATCGCAACCATCGGATCGTCGCCGATCGGACCGATCGCCACGGTCTGAGATCGGTCATGGCCGATCGGGATCATGGCTTGGATCGATCGCAACCGTCGGATTGTCGCCTATCGGATCGATCGCGACGGTCCGAGACGTTGATCGCCGACGGGATCGATCAGGGCTTCGATCGATGGCAACCGTCGGATCGACGCCGATCGGTGCGATCGACACGGTCCGAGATCGGTCATGGACGATCGGGATCAGGGCTTGGATCGATCGCAACCGTCGGATCATCGCCGATCGGACCGATCGCCACGGTCCGAGATCAGTCGTGGCCGATCGGGATCAGGGCTTGGATCGATTGCAACCGTCGGATCGCCAGCGATCTTGGACCGATCGCAACGGTCCGGATCGGTCGTGGCCGATCGGGATCAGGGCTTGGATCGATCGCAACCATCGATCGTTGCCGATCGGACTGATCGCCACGGTCCGAGATCAGTCGTGGCCGATCGGGATCAGGGCTTGGATCGATTGCAACCGTCGGATCGCCAGCGATCTTGGACCGATCGCAACGGTCCGGGATCGGTCGTGGCCGATCGGGATCAGGGCTTGGATCGATCGCAACCGTCGGATCATTGCCGATCGGACCGATCGCCACGGTCCGAGATCGGTCGTGGCCGATCGGGATCATGGCTTGGATCGATCGCAACCGTCGGATCGTCGCCGATCTCGGACGGATTGCAACGGTCCGAGATAGGTCGTGGCCGATCGGGATCACGGCTTGGATCGATCGCAACCGTCGGATCATCGCCGATCGGACCGATTGCCACGGTCCGAGATCGGTCGTAAAGAAGGATTCGATATATATTATATCTTTCAGACAATATAACCTTAAAGCGAGCCAAGTGGAGGAAAAAGATTTATATTAGCTGACCCCGATTATTTAGGATTAAAGCTTAGGCCTACTTGGGGCAGCTGTTGGAAAACAACTACCTCATGAAACCAGCAACTGTTCCAAAAAGGACCTTAGTTGTTGTTGTAGTTACTTATTATTAGAGAAGTTTCTGTTGAGAATCTTTAGAAATTCTATTTTACATTTATTAGTTTTGAAAAACTGCCTACTCCCCAGACCTATAGTGATAGAAGCCATGTGCCCTGAGATGCCTTTTTTGTTTTTTAGAAGTCATGTTTTTAGTAAGACTAGTTGTAATAGCAAATCAGTTAGTGACTGGATTTGGGTAGTTCATAAATAATCAGGATTAAAGTGGCTTTGGGCCATTTAGCATTTTCTTAATTTGAGATCTTGCTCAAATTGATAGTTTTCAACATCAATTTCTGATATATAGGCATGAACCTTCAAATTGTAATTTTTTTTAGTTTGATTTTTCACATTTTCTGAAACTAGCAAAAGCATGGAAAAGAGAAACAGTTATTTTAATTGATCTAGAAGTCCTTGTGATAAACAGTTACTTTCTATTGAATGTTTCAGTTTAGTTTTTTCCTTGTTATATCTTAAGAATGTTTACAAGTCTTATTCAAAATAATTATCATTAATTTTTTTTTTGCTTATACAGTAATTGGAGGGAGGCCTAGAGTGATGAAAAAAAGGATTTTAGGCTTTTGTAATGTAGAGTTCAAGGCTCCACGGGGTTTGTTTTGTAGACTGATGCAAATCATGGTGCACAAGTGCATGTCATGGCCTGTGCAGGCAATTGCAGAATATATGCACATGGTATACGGTTATTTGGTCACATAGTCATAGTCCTGCCATGTGCTTACTATGCACAAGTTTCACACAGAACAGTATATGCTAGCTAACACCCTACCCCCTGAATGTTGGGTTTTTACATAGTTTGACAAATTTGCTGGATAGATTTGGCAGCCAAAGTCAGAGATTTTCTGAAAATCAAAAAGCATTCCTTTAATAGAATTGTTTGTTGTGACTTTTTGGCGTAGGTGCCCATGCATTTCACTGTTGATTTGTAGGTGCAGTTGGCTGGTAAGGGGAGCTTCCAACTAGAAGGGAAAGAGCATAACAAATCTTGGTGTGTTGAAGAGCAATGCTACCTAACTAGTCTATTGATGGAGAAATGTTAAATTTTGTAATCACTATCATTTATTACTCTAATTATTGCACTTACCTTGTAATGGCACGAGAGGTCTATAAAACCCTTCTCTTGAAACGATGAAAAAACAGAATATGAATATATGAAAATTTATTTTTTCAAGTTCTATTTTCGTTGCCCTAAGCAACTGATCCTCTGTGAGGGAGTTAGGCGTGAGGCCAAATTTTCATTGCCTTGAGCAATTGATCCTCCGTGAGGGAGTTAGGCGTAAGGCCGAATTTCTGTTGCCTTGAGCAATTGATCCTCCGTGAGAGAGTTAGGCGTGAGGCCGAAGTGTTCTTACTATCAAACCCTAGTCTAGTCCATCTCCTCTACCAAGCTCCACCAAAGAAATCTTAATCCTCATACCACCATATCCGACCACCACCCCTCCTAAATTTTAGGCATCCATATTTGGAGCCATATCCGCTGCCCTTCCTTCATCCAAAAAACCATCGCCCCTCTCCTAATTTATTTTCATAACCGCCGCCCTCCCTTTATCCCAAAACCACCACCCCCCTCTTGAGTTATTTCCAAGGCTGCCGCTCTCTCTCTCCAAAGCCGTCGCCCTCTCTAGATTCATCTCCAAAGCCGAGGATGCCTTCTTTACCCCTAAATCAAGATCAAGGAGCCTCACATGGAAGATAGTTTTCTCATCCAGAAATCCTGCCCGCTAGCGAGAGATCTTCTACCAACATTAGGAGCGCATCATCGTCGGGTAAATTAACCTTTCCCTTACTCTGTGATTCTAATTCTGTAAAAGTTTATGAGCATGTCTTCCCTAGAGTTTCTCAATTTCAGGCTTTCCTGGTATGCTTCTTTATTTTCCTAAAAGTTTTGTTCCTAAACCATTACTTTCTACATCACATAATCTGCCCTCTTACTCTTTCTCTTATTTTTGGATAAATTAACCATCTTCTAAAATACTTTAAAATTTTAATTTTTATCAGTTCATTGATTGCATAATCACTCCCTGCCCTTGTGCTACATCAATATATTAGATATATTTTACCCATGAGATAAAGCCCAAAAGGATGTGAACTTTGCATATGAAATTTGTAATAGAGATTACAAATTGTGAGAACCAAAATTGCACATTATGGTACGGTTTTTAAATTTTTCTAGTCGATGCGTAGATAGGACTAGATACTATTGAATGCTGTTGAGACTAGCACACATTGCATATCTTTACCCTTCTAGTGAGCAGCTGATCTCGCAAACTGAAGTATGAAAATACGTAGATAGGTGTGTGGATGCTTGTAATTATAACGATGCATTGGATGACCCGCATAGAGATTCTATATAGATATTCTATATAGTATCGATGGTTATTCTTTGATGATGGTGGTGCGAGTGATCCTTTGACTTCAGATCTTTATTACACCTCATGTGTGAAATATCATGCTTTGATGACATACAAATGTTGCTCTAGCCACGGGTGTGAAATATGGTGTCAGTTGGGTATAACATAAAGCATATAAAGGTAGTGTTTGATTAAGATAGTATTCATCTTCCTTGATAGAGAGAGTTATATCCCATGGCCACTTGATGGATTAAATTGACTGTTAAATCCTTGCAAGGTTGAGTTGGAATTTGAAGTAGTTTGGAAGTTCCAATTCATGTGAGTCAATTTTTCTTGAGATCAAGTAAATGAAGATCAAATATAGGGTTGACACATTTCATACCACTGATTGATTTAGGATATATGATGAAGGGATTGAATTGTATGGTAACCATTCTTGGACAGGTGTTGTTGATTACCACGTCAACAAAACCCTTAACACTTGGGTGATCATGATGCTTTGCTAGAAGCTGCTCATGATCTATAATCATGGATTATTTGATTTGATCAAGAGGCTGATTTGATCAAAGAATTGACTTGGACAAAGTGTTGACTAGGTCATCCTTAGGGTCAATATTAGGGATATGATTATTGCCAATGTGTCAAGGGACCTCATGGGTCACACGCATTAAGAATATTTTGGATGAAGTTAAAAGAGGAATTAAGTTAGACTTTATTCAGATTAAATAACCGATTAATTAGGATTGGGTTTGACTCAATCTTAATGAGAGAACATGAAATTGATGAATAGGATTCATCATAGAGAAAAGTATTTTGTATCCAAGAAAGAGAGACCTTTTGTACATGTGATGTACATATAAAATCTATTTATTGATACCCAATTAGGCTTGATCCATGTGATGGATGGCTTAGATTAATTGAGATTAATAATATGGTGTTAAGTTGGGTCCATATGATGACATCATTTGATTCATGGAAACCCAATTGAACTAAGGGCTGAGTCATGCCACATGAAGGATGGATCCATGTTCATGTGATGGGCATGACCCATCTTCACATCATGGAGAAGGGAACACCCATGATTTGGGCATCGTCATGAAGCCAAATCCAAGGTTGGGCCATTGGTTTCATGGGATAACCAATTTTTTATTTTTTAGGAATGCAGTTTGATGGCTGTAATCATAACATGATCATGATAACAAATACCCTAAATTTGTTAGAATATTTTGTTATTAACTTGATATGGTTGCATGATTGGGTAGTTGAAACAAAATCCTCCTTTTTTTGTGGAACCACATGCCCCATCTTCATGAAATAAAAGAGAGAGACGCCCCCTTAGGAAGATACGC
Source organism: Calamus simplicifolius (assembly GCA_900491605.1). NCBI lineage: Eukaryota > Viridiplantae > Streptophyta > Magnoliopsida > Arecales > Arecaceae > Calamus > Calamus simplicifolius. Next base: position 1,521,838 of record UESW01003955.1, on the reverse strand, counting down.
CTAACTCCTCTTTCTCTCTCTCTTGGATGCCCATGCCTCATTTTCTCTCTCTAGGATGACCTTTCTCTCTCTAGGATGTCCTCTCTCTTTTGGATGTCCCATACCTTTTTGGGTGGTTAAAGATTGTTGATCCAATTATTGATTTTGATGAATAACAAAATCATATGAGTATATCTCTTATGTTACTAATGATTTTGATTAAGTGTTTTAGGAATTTAAAGTGTTTAATTAATCAAAATTGAAGGAAAATTGAGTTTGAATCTGATTCTAATGTCAAGTGTCAAGTTTCAGACATTAGAGCCGACTTCGGAGCGTATCAGAATAGTTTGGCACTTTCGGCATGGATTAGAGTCTACTCCTACAGAGATTAAAGCCAACTCTAACCTGAGAACAGAGAACCTCTTTTCAGAGTCAAATTAGAGTCGACTTCTGTAGGGAATTAGAGCCGACTCTAATTAACAAACAGAGAATAGTTTTTTAGGGCACATTTAGAACCGACTCCTGCATTTGCTAGAGCCAACTCCAGCACGCAATGTGTCGACCCCAAGGAAAGTTAGAGCCGACTCCGTGATGGATGGACTTTACTATTTTTGGCATCCCAAATTAGAGCCAACTCCAGGCCAGATTAGAGCCGACTCTAATCTGATAGAGGCAAAATTCAGAAATATCAGAGATGACTCTAGAGGTTATCTTTTTTCAAATAAACTTCAACGACTCTTTCCTCTTTTGTGCAAAACTCATCCACAAGGATAATTAATGGCTAGTTTTTATCTAAAGATGGATTAAAAGGAAATTATAAAAGAAAGCTTTCAATCATTTGAAAATGAGCAAAAAAATAGAGAGGAAAAATTAAAAATCAAAGAGAAAGAATTTAGATTTGAAATCCCAAGTGTCCGAAAAAGAGTTTAGAGAAATCCAAAGCATTCAAAAGACTACTTTAAAGGATTTCCATCAAATCAAAAAGAGAAGAAAAGAGTCCTAGTTCTTCAATAACCTCTACATCAACGAATCTTCCAAAGCTTCAATCCCATCTTGAGGAAGATCATTCAAGAGGAAAAGAAGAAAAGTTCAACTTCAGAAATCTTCTAAATCAGGCTCTTCTATTTCTATCTCATTTATATTATTTTATTTGCTCATTTGAGGAGCTTTATTGTTGCTGTAATCATTCAATTATTATTCTTATTGTTTGATTCAATCAGATGATTGAATCAGGAGAGGCAGATTAGCCTCGTGCAAGCTAGGTAGTTTGTGATAGGTTGTGTGCTGGTGAGCCTATGAAAATCGGTTGGGTTCGTTGTGATCCCATTGTAAAATAATAAGTTTGGGTTGTGAGCTTGTAAAATTCGACTGTAATCAGAGAGATTATAGTGTGGGCCCAAGAGGTGCTTGGGAGTGGATGTAGGTGTAGCTAATACCGAACCACTATAAATCTTTATATTTGCTATTCTTGTCTCTCTTTCTCTCTACTCTATCTTTATATTCTACTTTGCATTCTTTGCACAATACTCTTTACATTTATCCTGTGCACTTTCACATTGTGAAATTATTTTTTAAAGAGCAAATTTTTTTTTTTAAGAACCTAATTCACCCCTCCTCTTAGGTTGCCATCTAGGCTAACAATTGCTATCAGAGCTAGTGCTCATCCTTCCTTGATCTAAAGATCCAAATGATAGCTCAAGCTGGTTCTCTTTTTCTGAGGGATAATCCATAAATCGTCCACCTTTGTTCAATGGCACCAACTATTCATAATGAAAAGCTAGAATGAGGATATTCATTCAAGCTTTAGACTATGATTTATGGAGTATCATTATCAATGGTCTTAGCACTCCCACACACATAGTAGATGGATCCATTATTCCTAAACCCGAAATGGATTGGAATAAAAATGATCAAAAAATGGCCCAGCTCAATGCCAAGGCCATGAATGTCCTATACTGCTCCTTGGATACAAATGAATTCAATATAAATATAATATCTACTTGCATCTCAGCCAAGGAGATATGGGATCGGTTGAAAGTTACCTATGAGGATACCAACTAAGTTAAAGAGTCCAAAATTAACATTCTTGTGCATAAATATGAACTCTTTAACATGGATCAAAATGAGTCCATCACTTGCATGTATACTAGATTTACTGATATTGTGAATGGATTAAAGAGTCTTGGGAAGACCTATACTAATTCTGAACTTATTCAAAAAATTCTTAGGTCCCTTCCAAGAGTATGGAAAGCCAAAGTGACAGTAATCCAAGAAGCCAAAGATCTTAACACTTTATCTTTGGAGGAGCTCCTTGGATCACTCATGACCCATGAACTCATGATGAAGCAACATCTAGAAGAAATGTGAAAAAGAAGAGGACTATTGTACTAAAGGCTGCAGAAAAGGAAACATGCAGCAGTGAAGAAGATGAAGACGATGATGACACTGCTCTCCTTGCAAGAAAGTTCAAGAAATTCATGCAAAGAAAGAGGTCATTCCATAAAAGAAAAATTGGCATCAAGATGAAAGAAGATAAAGAAAAAGAGAAAGATCCCAAGATATGCTATGAATGCAAGAAGCCAGGACATTACAAATCTGAATGTCCTTAACTCAAGAAGGGATTTCAAAAGAAAAAGAAGGCATACGTTGCAACTTGGAGTGATAGTGATAAGTCTTCATCTAAAGATGAACAAAAAGAAGTTGCCAACATATGTCTTATGTCAAACGAAGAAGATGAGGTAAATTCTGAAACCCCCATATATTATTTTACATTTGATAAATTTTATGATGCTTTCAATGAATTAATGAATAATTTTAAAGTTTTGAGAATAAAGAACAAGGCTTTAAAAATAGAAAATCTAAATCTTCTCAACAATAAAAATGAACTTGCCATTGAATTTGAAAAGATTAAATCTGAAAAGCAAGTTTTAGAAAAAGAGAAAAATATGATTTCTACTAAAAATTAAAATTTAAAAAATAAACTTAAAAAATACAAGAACATTGTTGACAAATTTGCTTATAGCTCAAAAAGACTGAATTTACTTTTGAACAATCAAAGAGCTATTTTTGATAAAGCTGGTTTGGGTTACAAACCACATAAGAAATAAAAATTTGTTAACAAGTTCTTTGTTAATAAATCTATTGAAAAATATTTTTTATTTTTGTTATGGCAAGAAAGGACATAAATCCTATGTTTTTAATTATAAGATATCTCATATGAATGCTAATAAAGGTAAAATGATTTGGATTCCAAAAGGAACTATATTTGCTGCTACTAACTATGAAGGACCCAAGAAGGCTTGGGTACCTAAACATAAGATATGATTGCTTTGCAGGCATGTCTTACAGCCAAAGAATTAAAAATAGTATCTTGATAGCGGCTGCTCAAGACACATGACGGGTGACAAAGATTAGTTCATCACCCTTGAAATTCAGATCATGGAGTGGTGACCTTCGGAGATAATGGTCAAGGTCACATCATGGGCATTGGTGAAATTTAGATCACTCCATCCTTTTTTTTAAAAAAAATCTTATATGTAGATGGTTTAAAACATAACTTGATTAGCATTAGCCAACTATGTGATAAAGGTTTCAAAGTTTTCTTTGAAGCATCTATCTGCACAGTGTCTAATCCCATTGACAATAGCATTATTTTTGTTGAATATAGAAATGGCAATGTATACTTATTGCCGTAGAAATTCATTCTCCGACTCGGATGCAGCCCACCTCTAAAACCGTACGCCTATCGCTCGCCTGGGTGGACCTGCAAGATAGTCCTCATGCAGAGATCATTGGGGGTGGCCCTTTTGTGGAAGACTCTTTGACGCCCAAGTCAGTAAAGATTCATAGCAAGCAGATATGAGACAAAGGCTCTCGCAGAAGAGTCCCTCAAGAACGGCCTCTTGAGGAGCTGGGAGCTCTGCTTGAGCTTCAATGGAGTTTTTTCAGTGAAAGGGTGAACGTACCTGGCTTTAGGACAGGGTATATATAGGTTGCTGATGTGATGGTAGACAGCTATCTGATCCCTTGGATGCATCATAGAGAATCAAAAACTGTCATGATTCGAGTCTGATTCAAATCATATTTGTTACGAGGCCAATAGCTTTTGAATTCGGTTAGTTAGAGAATTAATGGCTAGAGAAGCTAGCTGATGCTTTAAGATTCGGTGCCTTGTAGGTTCTAGGCCATGTTTAGCATTATTGACTTTTTTCTCCACTTAAAGCGATCGAAGGCCCATATGATTGGAATCTTGCTAGATTATCATGAATTTAAATTTTCCCGCACTTGGTTCAACAAAGGCTCAGGGGTACCTCGGCCTAGTCAAGGTATAAGGATGGCTCGGTCTTGCTGAGGTATAGGAATAGCTCGGTTTAGCTGAGGCATGAAGGTGGCTCGGTTTTGCCGAGGTATGAGGATAGCTCGGTCTTGCCAAGGTATGAGAATAGCTCGATCTGGCCAAGGTATGGGAGTAGTTTGATCTTGCCAAGGTATGAGTATAGCTTTGTTTGGCCGAGGTATAAGGACACTTCGGTTTTGCTGAGGTATATTAGCCTCATTCTTTTCCGGATGTGACAGCTGGTAGATCAGAAATCAAAAGTGATCTCAACATTTTTTTCGCATGCATGAATATTGACATAATAATGATTTTACCCCTCATCACATCCCCCCACTCCTTAGTCTGAAGTGTAAGTTCGGGCACAGAGAGTAGAGTCTCAGATGGCTTCATTCAAATGGAAGGATTTGAAGAGGCACGCAATGATGATCTCATAAATGCCATGCGCCACTCCATCATTTTTCCTGATGGATGAAGCAGAAACCTCTCGTTTCTTGCAAATAATGATTGGGGGAGCAACACATGGCAAGTCTCGGCACTTAAGGCATCCGAGCTGGCGATTTAAAAATTTGAGGATCCTCGCTGATAGAGCATTGCCTTTTCGCTAGGACAGTTTAAAAGGAGGGTTGAGAGAAGTTATCCCTACTGCACTATCCCCTTGCTTCTTCTCCAAAGACTTGCTCCTCCAGATTCTTGTGATCCCATTTGAAGCGTATTCTTCTCAACTCAGAGATATGAAGGGCCCGAGCAATGTGGCTTTTGTGGTGACCTTGGAGGATTTGGACAGAGTTCGCCAAAGGTACAGGGTTCCTTGGGACGTCGCTCTATGGTTACCAAAACCTGAACAGAGAGTTTTAGAGCAGCCAGGATGTGGGATCTTCCTTTATGAAGAGAGCTTGAGAGCGGGTCTCCAGTTTCCCATCCACCCATTGGTGAAGGAGATAATGAGGTTTTACAATATATGTCCAACAATGGTGGCTCCGAACAGTTGGTGCAACATTGTAAGATTCATATCGATGTGCAGCCGCACCGGGGTAACAGTGACGCTCTTCATGTTTTGGGTCTGCTACAGATTGGTCTCTGGAAGGAGCTCTGAGTGGCCCTACATTGGGCTCGAAAGTCATTTAAAATGATATTGGACAACCCATCCTCCATAAAGGAATGAAAATCCCGATTCTTCATTGTTGAAGGGAATATAGGTTCTGATTTTCCCAGAGTATGGACGGATTATGCTACTTGGAAGCTTACTTGGAGCTGTCCGAGCATGAAAAGAAGGATTTGATCACCCTTTATAGAGACCGAGTATTCTCGGCCAGTGATCTCTTGGCAAAGGATGCCCTTTTTGCCACCGGGCTTAGCCCTATCGACCCTCAAGGTAGGTTCTTGTCCTCTCCCCATACTGTTTATACCTTGGAAATTTTATCACAGGCTAAGCTACCTTCTGTTGTGTCTGCAGTAGAAAGGTCGAAGTTCATGAGCCAGATGAAGGGGGAGCTAGTCATGCGCCAGAGGGGGTCCGGCTCTGAGAGGCGTAAGTCTGAGAAGAAGCCTCGTCTTTCTAAATCATGCTCAAAGAAGACGAAGCAAATCAAGACTGGTCGGCAATCCTCTGCGTCGAAGGAGAAGGAGACAGTAGTGCCAGCGGCAGAGGATAAGTCCCCCATGTTATAGGAGAAACCAATGGTAGAGGAGGAGCAGGTGGTCGAAGATAGGCCGGCGGTTGAGGGAGAGATCGAGGCACCCCACTCACCAGTAATGGTGATACTGGATGACTCAGATTGGATGCCGCCGATCGGTTCGATAGCCCCTCCACCCGAAGATGAAGAACCGCATCTATAGAGGGTTAGCAGCCCTAAATCATCCTCCGTCTACGAAGGAGAGCCCTCAGCTCTAATCGAGGAGTTGAGGGGAGTAGGCACAGATGCTGAGGCACAAAAGGAGCCTCTTTTCAAGGAATATCCTCCCGAAGGATCAAGAGAGATTGAGGAGGAGGCCGAGGCATCGAAGGGGATGGAGGAAGTAGAGCAGAGGCCCGTAGATCAAGAAGGGCTTTTAGAGAAGGAAGAAATCCGAAGTGAGGATTCTCCAATAGAGGTATCAGGAGGAAAAGGCAAGCAAGTCAAAATTTTTCAAGCTAAAGGCTCCCACATCGAAGCCCTGGCTGAAGAGGCGAGGCGAACCGGGGTTCCTCGGATCGAGACCTCACAAATCAATCCTCTGGCGCTAAGTTCGCTTAACCCAAATGTTGATGAGACTATGGCCGCACTGATGCTGTCTGTTTATATGAGAGGGATGACTCCTCAGCCGAGAAGGACATTGTTTTTGCAGCATTTGGGCGTGATGGCCTACTGAGCGATATCGAGATTCTTTCCGAAATTGACAACCACACGCTTACCAAGATAGCGTCAGCATACACCTTCCAGGTAAGTAGGAACCTTTAAATATTCCACTTTTAAAGAGTAGTTCAATCCGATCTTACCACTGAAAGTTTACTTGCAGAGCGCTATCATAATGAGGTCGTTGTGCCATCGTCTGAAACTGGTCGCGGGAGCCTGCACTCAAGCTAGGAGGGAGGTCGCCGTCCTTCAGGAAAGGGTGGGATCAACCGACAAACTTTCTAAAGCTTTGAGTGTGGCTCGGGCAAACATTGAGAAATTAGAGCATGCCCAACAAATTGCTCTAGAATGAGCATCCAAATTCCAGGCTGAAGCCAATGAGCTCAGAGGGGCTTGTGATTTAGGAGACAAGGCTCGGTCGGAGTTACTGCAGTGTAAGTCCGAGCATGCTCGGAAGGTAGAGTCCTTGAAGAAGTTCTTTGATGAGAAGTAGAATGATGCTCATAGGCGTTTCGCCAATGAGAGAAGCAACTTAAATAAGAGGCTCGATGAGGAGGAGAGCATATATCAGCGGCAGCAAGATCAAATTGCCGGCTTGAACAGAATGCTTGCTGAGAAGGTAAACAATCCAGGTGGCATCACGACCAAATTGTCAAACTCACCGTTGATCTCGCCCAATCTCAGCTAGAGATGGAAGAGAGATAGTCGAGAGTCAATGACCACAAGGAGAGGATGCACTAGTATAGGGATGACAAATTGAAGGCCATTGATAAAATTCAGGAGCTGAATGCGAAGATGTCTCGGCGAGAAGAGGAGGTATAGCATCTCCTTACATCTTTTCATGTTTCTTCTCTTTTAATTATTATTATTCTAATTGATTTTGTGTCTTCAGGTAAGCAGGATGGGTTCTGAAGTTCAGAACCAATTAATAACTTTGAGGAAGGAGTTGGACTCAAGTCACCAGAGATGCTCCGAATTGGAGGGTCAGGTGGCCAAAGCCAAGAGACAGGCTACTTTGGCTGTGGAGGAGTATAAAAATTTTGCTCGGTTTTGGGATGAGCACAAGGCAGCTTATGATGATGCGTTCCAGTACGGAAAGGAGGAAACACAGGCAAAAATTTTTCAGAAATATCTGGAGTTGGATCTCTCATTTTTAGAAGCTGATTATTATGACGCTCGAACACCGAGGACCGAGCTATCTGCCAAAGCTGAATACAAAGGATCCTGGATGTTGACCTTAAAGCTGTTCTTGGTACCAGCCGAGCCATGGATCCAGAAGTAGATAGCTGAGGGAAAGAAGGCCATCAACATAGTGCTACCGGAGTTTCCCCCGAGGCTGAGCTTGAGTCTTGAAGACTGTCTTTGTAATTTTTTCCTTCGGGAGAAAGTCCTCCAACAGAGAATCCTTCATGGGCTCCTCCGCTTGCCGATTCAATTTCTCCTTCAACTTCCACCGGCTTCCCCTCAGGCAGCTCCACTTGAGCCTCGGCGGTGGCGACTACCTCTTTTGCCTCCTTAATTAAAGCAAGGGCCTCTCCTTCATCTATACGCAGCGTCCTAGGGCTGCCAACCTCCGATAAATGAGGCCCACCAGCCTCAGGCGAGAGAATCACTGGATGGACCGGCGACATCCCCTCGGGGTCGTCTGACGCAACTATGATATGGAGGGGAGGAATTTCAACAACTTCCTCCAAACTCCCCCTGACTGTTGGAAATTTGTGAGAGTGATTGGGCTGGATGCAATGATGATATGAGAAGCACTTCAGGATATGTTTTTTCTCTTGGTTTGGGAGTAGTTGCTTGGGATTCTAAAAAATAACAAATAGTGGCACAATCATCAACCGAGGCTGAATATGTTCAGCATCATTGGCAGCTTCACAAGGAATATGGTTAAGGTGTATTTTAAAGGATGTTGGTGAGAAGCAAGGAGAAGTTACTGTAATCTTGTGTGATAATAAATCAACAATTGCTATGACTAAGAATCCAGTCTACCATAGTCGTAGAAGACACATTGCTATTAACCATTACTTCATTAAAGATGCAGTGGAGAAGAAGAAGATTCAAATCAAATATTGCAGCTCCAATGATTAAGTTATAGACATTTTTACTAAAGCACTTTGAAAAGATAAGTTCCAGTACTTAAGAGAATTATTGAATGTCACAACAAGGAATTAAGGGAAGTGTTAAAATTTAATTCCTTATTATTATTGATTAGTATTGTATTAGTAAGTCTGGTAGTTTGTTGAGTCAAGTCAAATATAGTTAGTTGTATGTGGGTAATATATGGTTGGATAGATAAGTATGATTTTAAAATAAAAAATTAGTTTCTAATCTTTCACTTCTTTTCGTCTTTTTTTCTAAGAAAAACTTTAGCCTAAAACTATAGTCATCGAGGAGGGAGGGCTTCCTCTCCCTTCATGCACACGTGATGGGAGGGCGAGAAGGGGGAGGGAGCCCCCCCTACCCACGCGCGATGGATGGAGAGAAGGTGGGGCCTTGGAAGGTGCGTGGGTGGGGGTCGCGGGGTGCCACCCAGGGGGGGAGTGGGCTTCCTCCCCCTTTGCATTCGCATGATGTTTGGGGAGAAAGGGGTCTGCGGGGGCCTTCCGCGGCCCCCTTTTGCCTAAGGGGCGTGGGGGGGTAGGGGATGCATGCCACAAGGGGGAACTTCCATTGAGAGGGGACGCATGCTCAGAGGGACTTCCGCCGGGGGGGATGCATGCCACCGAAGAGGGGGAGGAGGAACGCGTGCGCATGGTTCCCTTCTATGCTTCCCTTTTTCTCACTCTCTCTTTCTCTTTCTTATAGTTGACTAGGCAATAAGGTGAAGGAGGTGGAGAACACATGTAATGCCACGTAGGCAAGTTGCTTACAATGTTACCTTATTTTAATGATAAAGACCAAATAGAAATAAAAAAAATGAAGTTTATCAATTTTGTAATTTTTGAAGTTAAGGAAATAAAGTAACACACCCCTAAGTTCAAGGGTTAAAAATATAATTTAGTCATTCTTTTTTAATACATGCATCCTAATTAATGCCTTAACTTTTATTTACTTTCAACTTATGTTGGTTGTAATAGCTCCAATTGGTCCAAGATGTAAAGCTCCAATAATGCTAAGAAGGAAGTACAATTATTTATTGATTTTTTAAGAAGCACTGGGGTAGATACTTGATATACTATTATGGCTGATGGTTGGAGTGACATATATAAAATCTATTGATGCTTTATATATTGTGAAGGATTCTAATAACTCCTATGAATTATTTTAAAAAAATATTGAGTGGGTTGGACCAATTAATATAGTCTATATGGTGACAAATAATGGATCGGCTAATTACAAATTGGTAGGAAAGATGATCAATAAGATGCATAGAGGTATCACTTGGTCCCCATGTGTAGCTCATTATCTAAATCTAGTTTTGGGTGATTTTGAAAAATTCAAGCATGTGAATGATCTTATAATTCATGCATCTAAAGTGACTAAGTCTGCATATAATCATATATCACTATTACAAAAAGTTAAATAGACTACGATAGGTTTTAGGAAAAACACTACGTTTTTCATAAAAAATGTAGTCTAATATTTTAGACTATGTTTTCATAATTTTCACAAATTAAAAGACTTCATCTTTTATTAAAAATATAGTCTTATATTATCTAATAATATAAAAAGACTATGTTTTTAAATAAGACATAGTCTTATATTATCTGATAATAAAAAAGACTATGTTTTTAATTAAGATGTAGTCTTATATTATTTGATAATATAAAAAGACTACATTTTTAATTAAGATGTAGTCTTATATTATTAGATAATATGTCAAAAAGACTATGTTTTTAATTAAGACGTAGTCTTATATTATTTGATAATATAAAAAGACTCTATTTTTAATTAAGACGTAGTCTTATATTATCTTAAAATATAAAAAGACTACAGTCTAATATAAAACTAAAAATTTATCTTTTTTTCTCCTCCTAATTCACTTCCCCCCTTTTTTTAATGAAACCCTTTATACCCAAAGTTAAATTTCATTCTTCCATCCGCAGTTTTGTTGATTAGGGTTTTGTTTGCAGAGACCCTCTCTTGGAGCTCTCTTCCTCCTCCTCCCTTCCTCTCTCTGTGTTTTCCATATGTTGGTGGAGCCTTGCTAGAGACGGGTGGCTAGTTCTAGGGCCGGCAGCGGACGAAATCAAAGCAGGTAAAAGCCACATGTTTTTCCTCTATTTCTGCTAATCTTCCCTACTGGTAAGAAAATCAATATATTACTCATAATCCATGTCGACGGAGCCCTTCGAGTCGGAGCTCATCTCATCCCTGCTGGCCTTGCCAACGACGATGAGATACGACATGAAGCAAAAGGCGCGGGCAAGGGTAGTGGCCACGGCACCGGCGTCCACCACCCCCCCTTCATGAGCAGCAGACTCCTCCTCTACCCATCTCTTGAGCACCTTGAATATGAGCTCGGGCTTGTGCTGCATCATTTGCAGGACGTCCGCACATGACGGCCCTAGCACCACCCGCATCACCACGAAGCAAAGCGGCTCGTCGCTCTGCGTTACCCGCACAACGCTCTGCCCCCTGAATAGGTTGCATAGCCCCCCGAGTGCCTCCTGGTAAGCCCCACCCAAAAACATGCCGAGATAGTAACCCCCCTCCTTGTGGCCACCACCCCCAAACTCATGTAGCGGGAGGCTCGACCTCCCGCCGATGAACCGATTCATTTTGCCATCACTGTCGCACGTTAGGTTTGACAGCACCCCTTCAACCCCCGGCCACTGGTCAATCCAATGGATTGGCACGATAGGAAATAGTTGTCCGATTGCCCAGTAGTCCGAAATCGAGTTGAAGAGAGAGAAAAATTCACATGGTACATCTTCACCGCATTAGACTTGTTGATCCTGTTCACCACCAGCTCGCAGAGCCCATCAATTGTTGCCAGGTGCTCAAGCTCGAGTAACCCATCCTTGAACTACTCGACACATTTCCTCTTCAACTGGTCCACTTAAATTAGGCACTTCTTGCAGTCAAACTGGAAGGCAGCCGCTAACATATTTTGATAGTCGTTGCACATGTCATTGGGCAGGTCTTCTAGAAAATAGGACAGGCCAGGCCCAAAGACAGCCGCTCTACTGGTAATGAGAAGAGAGCATTATCACTCTATTGGTAAGAAAATCAGCAGCTCTAAAATATTTTTAATGAGAATTTGAGGTACTCCTGATCCCTCCAATAACATGCTTTATTTTAAGTTATAACTTTCATTACACCTACAAAGAAAAATTATGTTAGCAAGACACAGAGCTCAACTGTAACCAGCCACTCTTCATATCTGCCAGCATGTTGCAAAATCGTTCGAGGTTAGGAAAGCTTGTTACTTTATAAATGCACTAAATCTTGTGGTTGAGCTATTAAGACTATCCTAAGGGACAATGAGTTGTTCACATATTTTATTGCAGTGCAATATTTATCATATTATTTTTATTTTTATACTAGGAATGGCATTGAAAAATCCCGAACATGGTGGTCGAGTGAGGGGTGGTGGAGGCATGGTTACCCCTACAACATATTTCAATCTTTCAAAAAGAACAAAAATAGGTGAAATCTTACAACATTTGTTAGAAGAACAAAGAAAACTGAACCAACAATAAAGAAAATATGCTGAGGAAAGAAATCATTACTTGATCAGCTACGTCAACTTCATGAAGAAAATACAAAGTTGAGAGAAATTTCTAAAATTGCTGCAAGTACTCAATATGTTTCAGACAAAGGTAGCTGTTGCTCAGTTAAAAAACTGCATCCAAATAAAACTATTGCCAATTCTGATACAAAAAATGATGCAAGTATAGACTTTGTTGTCATTGGACAAAGAGATATGCAAAAGGTATGTTAATATTTACTTATATTTGTAGCATTTTATTTAAATTCATAGTACTTATATTTTTTAATATTATTGCTTTGAAGGAAAAACCATGCAAATTGGCAGTAGGATCTATTAATAATATAATTGGATATGGTACAGTGATTGAGAATGTAGCACCAAACTTTGTTGTACATGGAGTTCCTTTGGGTGATCAGAATTATCGTGTATATATTGATGTTTGTTTTGACGATGATGCTCTCCTTCCAATAACAATTGGTAATGATCCACATTAAAGATTTTGTTGGTTCTCTCGTTGCATGGCCTCGATCATTAATTATTGATGATCAAGTCAAGGTATCTGAAACTTTTTAACTTATTCATAAATTTGTGATTGATTTATATTGATAAACTATTTGCTATGTAGCGTTTGTGAATTGAATTTCATTATTATTAACAAGTTAAGATTGTCCCACAAAAGTTACATATAGAAAACAAAGAAAAGGGTCCATAGTGATGGGGCCGGTTGACCCCATGGGCAATAAAGATAGTAATTTTTGGATGGCATCCTATCGAGACGGCCATCCTCAGCGGCCTTCCCGAACGGCTTAATTCCTAGGCGGCCTCGCTACTTTACTTTGCTTTCTTTTGAAGGACGCAATGGATATTTAATTCCATCCATGATTATCCAGGCATTTATTGCCTTATTCTCATTTATGGCTGCCACGTTAGCCCTCTGGCGTCGGCCTCGGCCTCAACAGCCTAGCGTCGGCGTCGTCGGCCTCCTATCGACCTGAATCCACTTGCTAGGCATTTATTGCTTATTCTCTCCCATATTTATAGCCTTTATGGCCTCAAGGGCCACGATTATCCAGGCATTTATTGCCTTATTCTCATTTGGCATCGGCCTCAACAGCATCGGCGTCGGCCTCAACAGATCCTGGCGTCGGCGTCGGCCTCAACAGCGTTGGCGTCAGCCTCAACAGCGCCTGCATCGGCGTCGACCTCAACAGCGTCAGCATCGACCTCAACAGCGTCGGCGTCGGCCTCAACAACGCCTGGCGTCGGCGTCGGCCTCAACAGCGTTGGCCTCAACACGTCGGCGTCGGCCTCAACAGCGTCGGCCTCAACAGCGCCTGGCATCGGCGTCGGCCTCAACAGCGTCGGCCTCTAGCGTCGGCCTCAATAGCGCCTTGGCGTCGGCCTCGCGTCTTCGCGTTGGCCTTTTGCCGACATACATCCACTTGCTAGGCATTTATTGCCTTATTCTCTCCTCTTTATGGCCTCAAAGGCCACGAGCATCCACTCGCTCTAAGGCATTTATAGCATTCTCTCGTATTTATGGCTCCCACGTTAGCCCCTTCGGCCTTGCTTTTTCATTCGGCCATGAACAGCTTCGGCCTTTTTCCCTACGGTCTCGGCCTCAGCCCCTTGGTCTATTCCCTCGGCCGTAAACAGTGTCATGCACGTGAACAGTGTCACATGTGCCTTGCACGTGAATAGTGCCATAACTCCATAATTAATGCTCTACGAGGGACTGCTGGCTTCAACTTTAAACGACATCTTCTATCCCAATGGTTGCACTTGGGGCCCACGTGACTAACCTTATCACCCATTGCTGTTCACATAGAACTTCCACGTGGCTTGCCAACCCGTTTCTCTTTTGCCAAGATCACGGGTGGTTACCGCTATATTATGAACCATTGCCGATACTTATGGCACACGTTTAGCAGTAGCCGATCTTAACGGAAGATGTGATTCGGCTGTTATCAACGAAGGGTAAGAGGGACCCCGAACAAGTATATAAAGAGCCCGACCCCCAACGAGAGGGGACTCTCAATCTCTACTCTTTCATTAAAAAATTTGTTCTCCAGATCGCTGACTTGAGCGTCAAAGGGTCCCCGCCGGAACCACCGATCCGGGACTTTTCTTGCAGGTTTCCTAAAGGAGGCGGTCCCTATCATTCCTCTGAAGGCCAATGAAGCATTTCCGTCGCTTGATGCTCCTCAAAAGTGATTTGGCGGCAACAGATTGGCGCGCCAGGTAGGGGGGATGTACTGAAGGAAAGAGAGCTCTGTCTCCCTGACCTATAAGTCTTTGTCCCCTCTAAGATAGCCATGATGGTGACGCGCGTGCCGAAGGTCCTCACTAATCATGCCAGGGGGCATCCGCATAGCCCTAAGCAGCAAAGGACCACTCTCTCTCTATACTCCCCTTTCACCACCAACCTCAGCTGCTCTAATTAACCAGCTGACCATCCTCAATCAACAAATTCAAGCCTTAAATGCAGCAGTTCATGAGTTGCAAAAGTAACGCCCGTTGGCCACTCAGCAGCAGCCGAAGCCTCTCACATCTTCCATAATAGCTGCACCAGTTAGCCAACGATTCACCCGGGAAATCTTCTCATAGAGAAGCTTATCACCATCATGCTTCACCTAAGCACCACCGTGAAGCTTTCAAGAGACTGCGGTCTCCTACCTTCTGCTCGAGCAGCCACTCCTCCCCTTACTCATCCTCTGAGCCGTCTGGGAAGGACCCTAATCATGAGATGAAGGGGCATCTGGATGAACAACACCGGCGGCCAGAGAAGTTCAATCAAAGGTTCAATAATCAGTCAGAGGCGGCCATCCTTGGCGGCCTTCCTAAACGGCCTCTTCCTCCACAACGGCCACAGCAGCCCCGAGGCTCCATGGAGGCCCAAGACTCCAATGCAGCCTCCAGATCATGGCAGCCCCGGTTTCCTCCACGGCAGCCTCCGGATCCCACGACGGCCTCTTCCTCCACGACGGCCCCTCAGCGGCTTCTGAATCCCATGGCGGCCCGAGACTCCACGGCGCTCCCAAGTCAATGGCGGCCCCCGGCCTCCACGGCGGCTCCCAGCCTCTCTCTCTCGATGGCCCGAGGCTCCACGGCGGCCCCCGATGTTCACAGAGGCCCCAGGTCCTCCACAGCAGCCGTGTTCCCCAACAGCCACGGTGGCCCAAGACTTCACAGCGGCCTCACTCTCTAGGCAGCCCCCGGCCTCTCCCCGCAGTGACCAAATGAGTGCCAGTTTCACAATTGCAAGGATAAGGCTCCCAGCCGTCTCACTCAACTCCTTTTCCCCCAACTCTTGCTTCCACCTTGGCTGGGTAAGGTTTACATGCACACATAATTGAAGGAAGGTGGATTGCATGCACGAGGTTGTGTGCATGCGATGGAAGTCTGTGCTATGGCTGCTGCATCTTAACGATCGTCTTCCAAAGCTATGCTCGTACCGACTCCTCCCACGAACATCGCCAGCTTTGGCCACCATCCTGGCCACGGTCGTTTGGCCAGATCCACGTATCTCGCATCGACGAGCGACACCTCTGGCTCCTGAGCCCATGCGGAAGTGGCAGCTAATCTCTTTGATTTCAAAGGCAATCTTCTCCTATATCAGAGGATGCTTGCATAGCATTAGGAAGAATCAATTGGTACACAAAGTTATCAATCACTTCGAGGTTCTTCTTCAGTTGAGCCTCCAGTCCAATGTTCAGAAGCTTCTTGATGTCCCAGAACATATCAACATATCTCTAGAATACCATGGAGTTAAAGTCACCAAAAGCCTTGCTAAAGCGTGTCTCGAACCCATCGGAGCCCAAGAGAGTGTCTAGCTCAGCACCGAACTCCACTATGAAGATCCTTTCTTCGGTGGCACCACTTCTCGCCATCCCCTGTAAAGATTCCATCACCAAAAGGATCAGCAGTACAGATCTCACCGTGGGAAGGCTTGATCAGCCTTCTGAATTAACTCCCTGTAGAGAAGAAGGAAAAGGAAATGATGTCCACAACATGGAGAATGATCACTGCAACGCTATGGAGAGAAAAGAGAAGGCGAGCAAGCCTAGTTTCAAAGTCAAGTCTAGCAGCTGGAGAGCCATAAAAGTGGCTGCGGTGCAGGATTTCTCCTTAAGGAGCTAAAGATTCAGCAAAGCCAGCTCACCAACCAACTTGATTCCCTAGGGGGCAGACCACCAGCGGGCAAAAGCGTTCAAGCCGCAGAAGAAAAACAAGGGTGCTGCAAGAGCTAAGTATGCTGCACTTAAGACTTTTTCTTTCATTGATGCTTAAAAATGTCACGCAGATCGACTCTGTAATGGCATTCAAGACCAACCTCGCGTTAACGTCTCAAAAGCCTGATGTACCATCGGCACCCAAGACCGGCTCCACGTCGGCAACTAAGACCGGCTCCGCATCGGCAACTAAGACCGGCTCCGCATCGGCACTCAAGACCGGCCCCGCATCGACCAAAGACCGGCTCCGCGTCGGCACCAAAGACCAGCTCTGCATCGGCAATAAAGACTGGCTCCGCGGGCACCAAAGACCAGCTCCACGGCAGTAAAGACCGGCTCCGCGGCAATAAAGACCGGCTCCGCATCGGCAGTAAAGACCAGCTCCGCGTCGGCACCAAAGACCGGCTCCGCATCAGCAATAAAGACCGGCCCTGCGTCGGCACCAGAGACCATCTCCGCATCGGCAGTAAAGACCGGCTCCACGTCGGCATCAAAGCATGACTCCACGTCGGCATCAAAGCACGACTCCACGTCGGCACTCAAGCCGAGTCTCCCCTCGGCACTTAAGCCCGACTCCGCATCGAGTCTCCCCTCGGCACTCAAGGCCGGCTCCGCGTCGGCACTCAAGCTCGGCACCTAAAGCCCGATGTACCATCGGCACTAAAGCTCGACTTCGGTCAGCACTCAAAGATCGATATACTATCGGCACTCAAGCCCGAGGCCAGCTCGGCACCAAAAACCGAAAACTAACTCTAGCATTGGCAACAAAGATCGTCGGCATAAGGGAAAAGGCACCTGATGACTCTCCAACTATCAGGTCACCCTTCGGGGTTAAAAGGAACCCAACGACTTTAGCAACTCTCGGGTCACTCTTCGGGGTTCAAAAGGCTCTCGACAGCCTCAACTCTGCTTCAGCAGCTTTATCACATCCTCAATGACTTCACAGCGGCTCTAACTCTGCCTCAATGGCCAATGGCCAATCGAGTAAGACCTTTATCTAAATTATGTACCAACATATTACTGGTCACCTTTGGCCATCAAGAAGCCCCAAGACAACTCAGTTTGGGAGAGGCCAACTCCCCAGCTCACAGTTGAGGGGCACCCACTTTCAAATTTTATGACAAGTAGAAGACCCAAAGTCAACTCACAGTTAGGAGAAACCGACTCCCCAACTCATAGTTAACGGCATCCGCTTTCGGGCTTTGCATAGGGAGAGGATTACTGGCTGCCAGTCAAGGATAACCCACTTACCCTCAAACTTTGCTTAAAAGTTTTTTGAATAGGCAAAAAGCATGGCTCCAAAGAGCATGAAGACGTCTACACAAGACAGCACCAAAGGAAAAGGGTTTCCCCACCTGGGAGGAATCATAGTTGAAGTTGATAGGAAAGGGTAGATGCGAAGGTAAAAAGTCCTACACTCCTTTCGCTTAGCTAACGCGGAGCACACAAGCTCAGGAGTGTGGGGGGTATTTGATGGGGCCGGTTGACCCCATGGGCAATAAAGACAGCAATTTTTGGATGGCATCCTATCGAGACGGCCATCCTCAGCGGCCTTCCCGAACGGCTTAATTCCTAGGCGGCCTCGCTACTTTACTCGGCTTTCTTTTGAAGGACGCAATGGATATTTAATTCCATCCATGATTATCCAGGCATTTATTGCCTTATTCTCATTTATGGCTGCCACGTTAGCCCTCTAGCATCGGCCTCAATAGCGTTGGCTGGTTAGCCCTCTCGGCCTCAACGGCGTCGGCGTCGGCCTCAACAGCGCCTTGCATCGGCCTCAACAGCTTCGGCCTCCTATCGACTTGCATCCACTTGCTAGGCATTTATTGCTTATTCTCTCCCATATTTATAGCCTTTATGGCCTCAAGGGCCACGATTATCTAGGCATTTATTGCCTTATTCTCATTTGGCATTGGCCTCTCNTGCCTTATTCTCATTTGGCGTTGGCCTCAACAGCATCGGCGTCGGCCTCAACAGCGCCTAGCGTCGGCGTCGGCCTCAAAGCGTCGGCCTCAACAGCATCGGCGTCGACCTCAACAGCGCCTTGGGTCGGCCTTGCGTCTTCGCGTTGGCCTTCTGCCGACATACATCCACTTGCTAGGCATTTATTGCCTTATTCTCTCCCATCTTTATGGCCTCTAAGGCCACGAGCATTATAGCATTCTCTCGTATTTATGGCTGCCATGTTAGCCCCTTCGGCATTGCTTTTTCATTCGGCCATGAACAGCTTCGCCTTTTCCCTCCGGTCTCGGCCTTAGCCCCTTGGTCTATTCCCCTCGGCCGTAAACAGTGTCATGCACGTGAACAGTGTCACATGAACAGTGCCTTGCACGTGAATAGTGCCATAACTCCATAATTAATGCTCTACGATGGACTGTTGGCTTCAACTTTAAATGACATCTTCTATCCTGCACTTGGGGCCCACGTAACTAACCTTATCACCCATTGCTGTTCACACAGAACTTCCACGTGGCTTGCCAACCCGTTTCTTTTTTGCCAAGATCACGGGTGGTTACCGCTATATTATGAACCATTGCCGATACTTATGGCACACGTTTAGCAGCTGTAGCCGATCTTAACGGAAGATGTGATTCGGCTTATCAAACGAAGGGTAAGAGGGACCCCCGAACAGGTATATAAAGAGCCCGACCCCCAACGAGGGAGGGGGACTCAATCTCTACTCTTTCATTAAAAAATTCCTGTTCTCCAGATCGCTGACTTGAGTCGGAGGGTCCCCGTCGAAACCACCGGTCCGTGACTTTTCTTGCAGGTTTCCGGCTGAAGGAGGTGGTCCCATCATTCCTGTCGCTTGACGCTCATCAAATGACCCTTCTACATCCTCGAGACGAAGACCTCTACATCCTTGAAGGTCTGCAGAGATCCAGCTCGCCGGCGCTCCTCAAAAGTGATTTGGCGGCAACAGATTGGCGTGCCAGGTAGGGGGGATGTACTGAAGGAAAGAGAGCTCTGTCTCCCTGACCTATAAGTCTTTGTCCGCTCTAAGATAGCCATGGTGGTGACGCGTGCCGAAGGTCCTCACTAATCATGCCGGGGGCATCCGCATAGCCCTGAGCAGCAAAGGACCACTCTCTCTCTATGCTCCTCCTCACCACCCAACCTCAGCTGCTTTAATTAACCCTGACCATCCTCAATCAACAAATTCAAGCCTTAATGCAGCAGTTCATGAGTTGCAAAAGTAACGCCTGTTGGCACTCAGCAGCAGCCGAAGCCTCTCACATCTTCCATAATAGCTGCACCAGTTAGCCAGCGATTCACCCGCGGGAAATCTTCTCATAGAGAGCTTATCACCATCATGCTTCACTAAGCACCACCGTGAAGCTTTCAAGAGACTGCGGTCTCCTACCTTTGCTCGAGCAGCCACTCCTCCCCTTACTCATCCTCTGAGCCATCTGGGAAGGACCCTAATCATGAGATGAAGGGGCATCTGGATGAAACAACACCGGCGGCCAGAGGAGTTCAATCAAAGGTTTAATAATCAGTTAGAGGGCCATCCTTGGCGGCCTTCCTAAACGGCCTCTTCCTCCACAACGGCCACAGCAGCCCGAGGCTCCATGGAGGCCAAGACTCCATGCAGCCCTCTAGATCATGGCAGCCCCGGTTTCCTCCGGCAGCCTCCGGATCCCACGACGGCCTCTATTCCTCCACGACGGCCCCTCAGCGGCTTCTGAATCCCACGGCGGCCCGAGACTCCACGGCGGCTCCCAAGTCCATGGCGGCCCCCGGCCTCCACGGCGGCTCCCAGCCTCTCTCTCTCGATGGCCCGAGGCTCCACGGTGGCCCCCCGATGTTCATAGAGGCCCAGGTCCTCCACAGAAGCACGTTCCCCAACAGCCCTGATGGCCCAAGACTTCACGGTGGCCTCACTCTCTAGGCAGCCCCCGGCCTCTCCCCGCAGTGACCAAACGAGTGCCAGTTTTCGCAATTGCAAGGATAAGGCTCCCAGCCGTCTTACTCAACTCCTTTTCCCCCCAACTCTTGCTTCCACCTTGGCTGGGTAAGGTTTACATGATGCACACATAATTGAAGGAAGGTGGATTGCATGCACGAGGTTGTATGCACGCGATGGAAGTCTGTGCTATGGCTGCTGCACTTAACGATCGTCTTCCAAAGCTATGCTCGTACCGACTCCTCCCACGGACATCGCCAGCTTTGGCCACCATCCCGGCCACGGTCGTTTGGCCAGATCCACGTATCTCGCATCGGCGAGCGACGACACCCTGGCTCCTGAGCCCATGCGGAAGCGGCAGCTAATCTCTTGATTCAATGGCAATCTTCTCCTATACAGAGGATGCTTGCATAGCATTAGGAAGAATCAATTGGTACACAAAGTTATCAATCACTTCGAGGTTCTTCTTCAGTTGAGCCTCCAGTCCAATGTTTAGAAGCTTCTTGATGTCCCAGAACATATCAACATATCTCTAGAATACCATGGAGTTAAGTCACCAAAAGCCTTGCTAAAGCGTGTCTCGAACCCATCGGAGCCCAAGAGAGTGTCTAGCTCAGCACCGAACTCCACTTTGAAGATCCTTTCTTCGGTGGCACCACTTCTTGCCATCCCTGTAAAGATTTCATCACCAAAAGGATCAGCAGTACAGATCTCACCGTGGGAAGGCTTGATCAGCCTTCTGAATTAACTCCCTGTAGAGAAGAAGGAAAAGGAATGATGTCCACAACATGGAGAATGATCGCTATAACGCTATGGAGAGAAAAGAGAAGGCGAGCAAGCCTAGTTTCAAGTCAAGTCTAGCAGCTTGAGAGCCATAAAAGTGGCTGCGGTGCAGGATTTCTCCTTAAGGAGCTAAAGATTCAGCAAAGCCAGCTCACCAACCAACTTGATTCCCTGGGGGGCAGACCACCAGCGGGCGAAAGCGTTCAAGCCCGCAGAAGAAAAACAAGGGTGCTGCAAGAGCTAGTTGTTGCACTTAAGACTTTTTCTTTCATTGATGCTTAAAAATGTCACGCAGATCGACTCTGTATCGGCATTCAAGACCAACCTCGCGTTAACGTCTCAAAAGCCTGATGTACCATCAGCACCCAAGACTGGCTCCGCGCGACAACTAAGACCGGCTCCGCGTCGGCACCAAAGACCGGCTCCGCGTCGGCAACTAAGACCGGCTCCGCGTCGGCATCAAAGACCGGCTCCGCGTCGGCACCAAAGACCGGCTCCGCGTCGGCAATAAGACCGGCTCCGCGTTGGCAGTAAAGATCGGCTCCGCACCGGCACCAAAGACCGACTCTGCGTCGGCAGTAAAGACCGGCTCCGCGTTGGCAGTAAAGACCGGCTCCGCGTCGGCACCAAAGACCGGCTCCGTGTCGGCAATAAAGACCGGCCCTGCGTCGGCACCAGAGACCGGCTCCGCGTCGGCAGTAAAGACCGGCTCCGCGTCGGCATCAAAGCATGACTCCACGTCGGCATCAAAGCACGACTCCACGTCAGCACTCAAGCCCGAGTCTCCCCTCGGCACTTAAGCCCGACTCCGCGTCGGCACTCAAGCCCGAGTCTCCCCTCGGCACTCAAGCCCGGCTCCGCGTCGGCACTCAAGCTCAGCACCTAAAGCCCGATGTACCATCGGCACTAAAGCTCGACTCCGATCAGCACTCAAAGACCAATATACTATCAGCACTCAAGCCCGAGGCCAGCTCGGCACCAAAAACCGAAAACTAACTCTAGCGTTGGCAACAAAGATCGTCGGCATAAGTGAAAAGGCACCTGACGACTCTCCAACTATCAGGTCACCCTTCGGGTTAAAAGGAACCCAACGACTTCAGCAACTCTCGTGTCACTCTTCGGGGTTCAAAAGGCTCTCGACAGCCTCAACTCTGCTTCAGCAGCTTTATCACATTCTCAACGACTTCACAGCGGCTCTAACTCTGCCTCAATGACCAATGGCCAATCGAGTAAGACCTTTATCTAAATTATGTACCAGCAACATTACTGGTCACCTTTGGCCATCAAGAAGCCCTAAGACAACTCAGTTTGGGAGAGGCCAACTCCCCAGCTCACAGTTGAGGGGCACCCACTTTCAAATTTTATGACAAGTAGAAGACCCAAAGTTAACTCACAGTTAGGAGAAACCGACTCCCCAACTCATAGTTGACGGGCATCCGCTTCCGGGCTTTGCATAGGGAGAGGATTACTGGCTGCCAGTCAAGGATAACCCACTTACCCTCAAACTTTACTTAAAAGTTTTTTGAACAGGCAAAAAGCATGGCTCCAAAGAGCATGAAGACGTCTACACAAGACAGCGCTAAAGGAAAGGGTTTCCCCACCTGGGAGGAATCATAGTTGAAGTTGATAGGAAAGGGTAGATGCGAAGGTAAAAAGTCCTACACTCCTTTCGCTTAGCTAACGCGGGGCACAAGCTCAGGAGTGTGGGGGGCATTTGATGGGGCCGGTTGACCCCATGGGCAATAAAGACAGCAATTTTTGGATGGCATCCTATCGAGATGGCCATCCTCAGCGGCCTTCCCGAACGGCTTAATTCAAAGGCGGCCTCGCTACTTTACTCGGTTTTCTTTTGAAGGACGCAATGGATATTTAATTCCATCCACGATTATCCAGGCATTTATTACCTTATTCTCATTTATGGCTGCCACGTTAGCCCTCTGGCGTCGGCCTCAACAGCGCCTGGCAGCCTCAACAGCGTCGGCCTCTTATCGACCTGCATCCACTTGCTAGGCATTTATTGCCTTATTCTCTCCCATATTTATAGCCTTTATGGCCTCAAAGGCTACGATTATCCAGGCATTTATTGTCTTATTCTCATTTATGGTTGCCACATTAGCCCCCTAGTCGGCCTCAACAGCATCGGCGTCGGCGTCGGCCTCGTACCGACGTGCATCCACTTGCTAGGCATTTATTGCTTATTCTCTCCCATATTTATAGCCTTTATGGCCTCAAAGGCCATGATTATCCCGGCATTTATTGCCTTATTCTCATTTATGGCTGTCACATTAGCCCCTTGGCGTCGGCCTCAACATCGTCGGTGTCGGCCTCCTGCCGACGTGCATCCACTTGCTAGGCATTTATTGCTTATTCTCTCCCATATTTATAGCCTTTATAGCCTCAAAGGCCACGATTATCCAGGCATTTATTGCCTTATTCTCATTTATGGCTGTTAGCCCCCTGGCGTCGGCCTCAACAGCGTCGGCGTCGGCCTCAACAGCATCGGCCTCGCGTCCGGTCGGCCTATTGCCGACGTGCATCCACTTGCTAGGCATTTATTGCTTATTCTCTCCCATATTTATAGCCTTTATGGCCTCAAAGGCCACAATTATCCAGGCATTTATTGCCTTATTCTCATTTGGCGTTGGCCTCAACAGCGCCTGGCATCGGCGTCAGCCTCAACAGCGCCTGGCGTCGGCGTCGGCCTCTGGCGTCGGCCTCAACAGCGTCGGCGTCGACCTCAACAGCGCCTTGGCGTCGGCCTCGCGTCTTCGCGTTGGCCTTCTGCCGACGTACATCCACTTGCTAGGCATTTATTGCCTTATTCTCTCCCGTCTTTATGGCCTCTAAGGCCACGAGCATCCACTCGCTCTAAGGCATTTATAGCATTCTCTCGTATTTATAGCTGCCACGTTAGCCCCTTCGGCATTGCTTTTCATTCGGCCATGAACAGCTTCGGCCTTTTTCCTACGGTCTCGGCCTTAGCCCCTTGGTCTATTCCCCTCGGCATAAACAGTGTCATGCACGTGAACAGTGTCACATGAACAGTGCCTTGCACGTGAATAGTGCCATAACTCCATAATTAATGCTCTACGAGGGACTGTTGGCTTCAACTTTAAATGACATCTTCTATCCCAATGGTTGCACTTGGTGCCCACGTGACTAACCTTATCACCCATTGCTGTTCACATAGAACTTCCACGTGGCTTGCCAACCCGTTTCTCTTTTGCCAAGATCACGGGTGGTTACCGCTATATTATGAACCATTGCCGATACTTATGGCACACGTTTAGCAGCTGTAGCCGATCTTAACGGAAGATGTGATTCGGTTGTTATCAACAAAGGGTAAGAGGGACCCCCGAACAGGTATATAAAGAGCCCGACCCCCAACGAGGGAGGGGGACTCAATCTCTACTCTTTCATTAAAAAATTCCTGTTCTCCAGATCGCTGACTTGAGCGTCGAAGGGTCCTCGCTGGAACCACCGGTCCGGGACTTTTCTTGCAGGTTTCCGGCTGAAGGAGGCGGTCCCCATCATTCCTGTCGCTTGACGCTCATCAAAAGTGACCCTTCTACATCCTCGAGACGGAGACCCCTCTACATCCTTGAAGGTCTGCAGAGATCCCAGCTCGCCCGGCGCTCCTCAAAAGTGATTTGGCGGCAACAAGTGGTATAATTCAAATGAAAAGTATAAGATTCTACGTTTTTGCTGATGTTTAATGGAGCTTTGCAAAGAATCTATCAAATTTGAGTTGAAAGAAAATTTTCTATAGATTTATGAATTTATTTAACTATGATTTAGTATATTAATGAGCATAGGATGCGGTATCAAATCAAGGTGGACGAAGCATTGATGTTCCGAATGAATCTATATTGATGTTATGCCAACAAGATATCTCTGTAAGAATTTTCAAATTGGTACCCTCGTTGGTAAAGGAAAATACTTGCTGCATCCCCTTTCGATGCAGCAAGCGGGTATTGATTATCTATATGCTCATATCACCGTACATGCTAAGCATCACACGGCAACAAGGGTCTAACACTAAGACTCAATAAGCTCTTTGTCATATACTGCACGTGTGGACGATCAATTCATGCACTTGATACGTATTTACTGTATGGAAGGACGATGTCGCAAGGCTTTTTTTCTTGGTAAATTAACGCTTGGTAAGTTAATGGGCTGAGACATGCAATTCATGTCCATTGATGGGCCAAGCTCATATTTTTAGGCCCAATGTAAGAATTCGGAATCGGTCTACTTAATGATAGGCTAATCTAATCTGTCCTCGCTGTGATAAATCCAAGCTTTAGTTGCTGTCTTAGAGCATGGAACTGATAACAAGGAAGGAAAAAGCCAAGCAGATGAATATAGGTTAGAGTGGGAGTTTTGTTTGCTAATCATGTAGAATTTGCCATCGTTGGCCACACATAGTTATTTTTAATGCAGTATTTTTTTTTTTCACAAGAAATTTCCAATGCAATACTTCCTTTCAAAAAAAAAAAAATCTACAACACAAATAAAAATAATAAAAATAGAAAAGTTTAGGAGAGAATATATGTACTCTGTGGGAAATGAAAGTTAAAAAAAAAGAACCATCAAACCTAATCCGTATGTAATGGCATCTAATCCATCCTAATATTTAATCATTTTAAGCCAAACTGTTTTTCCCCTATGGTCAAGTGCGCATTCTTTAGCTTCCATTTATGACCTTGGGTGTGTACTTCAAATGGGGTCATTTCAATTGGGAAAATGGTTTTCTTTTGCAATATATGAGAAATTTTCTTGGATCGAAAGACAAAATAGCAATCTTAATCTACCTTGTATATGATGTAAAAAAAAAAATCTTTTGAAGTACAATCTTAATCTACTGACTACTACAACATTTTCACTGTAAATTGGGAGCGAAGGTGGGTGTTCCAACCTTTCCCCAAGCTTTTATTAGAAAGACAGTAACAGAACGTACAAAGAAAACAAAGAGGCTAGGAAAGATTAAGGATGTGTGCTGCTGAAATCTGTCCTCCGGCTCGGGCGCGATCTGGCTGCAGCGTGGGCTCCCTCCTAGGCGGACCTGCAAGACAGTCCTCACGCGAGAGGCGTTGGGGGTGGCCCTCTGCGGAAGACCCTCCGACGCTCAAGTCAGTGGAGACCAGCAATCAACAATATGGGGAGAAGGATCCCCCAGGAAGAATTCCTCCAAGCTCTCATGGGAGCTTTCATGGCGGAGTGTAAGAACTGCGAATGAAAAATGGGCATAGATAGCCGTACCTGAGAGTCTTGAGGATGGTAGTATTTATAGGCGGTCACCTGACTTTTTGGACGTGCTCTGGATGAGGTCTGAAAGTTGTTGGGATTCGAAACGGATTCGAATCGGGTTGTTACAGGGCCGGTAGGATCCGTATATGGTTAGTTAGAGGATCGACGGCTGGGAGGCGGGGAGAGCTGGCCGATGGCTCGAGACTCAATGGCTGCGTGGTCCCTAGGCCACTATTGTAGGTCCTAGGCCACGTCTTGGCATGATTCCTTGTTTGGAATCTTAT
>UESW01003955.1:1447891-1493457 GCA_900491605.1 Calamus simplicifolius | reverse complement strand
GAGACATTTTCTCCTGTATCCAAGAAAGATTCTCTCCGAATAATTATGGCATTGGTATTTCATTTGATTTTGAGTTACATTAAACGGATGTGAAAGCTACATTCCTTAATGGAGATCTAGAGGAAGAGGTTTACATGAAACAGCCCGAAGAATTTTTCTCTAGTGATAGTGAGCATTTGGTTTGCAAGCTTAAGAAATCCATATATGGATTGAAACAAGCCTCACATCAATGGTATTTAAAATTTTATAATGTGATCTTTTCCTTTGGTTTTGAAGAGAATATTATGGATCAATATATATACCAGAAGGTAAGTAGGAGTAAAATTTATTTCTTGGTTTTATATGTGGATGATATTCTACTTGCAACCGATGATAAAAGGTTGCTACATGAGGTGAAATAATTTCTTTCCAAGAATTTTGATATGAAAAATATGAGTGGGGCATCTTATGTCGTTGGCATTAAGATCCATAGAGAAAGATCTCGAGGCATTTTAGGATTGTCTCAAGAAACTTATATCAATAAAGCCTTGAAGAAATTTTGGATGAAAGATTGTTCACAAGTGTTGCACCGATAGTGAAGGGTGACTAGTTCACTTTGAACCAATGCCCTAAAATGAATTTGAATTGGAACAGATGCACAACATTCCATATGCTTCAGCTACCTAATGTATGCTCACAAGACCTGACATTGCATTTGCAGTAGGAATGTTGGAAAGATATTAGAGTAATCCAGGCTTAGACCACTGGAGAGCTGCTAAAAAGATCATAAGGTACATAGTAGACTTTGACTGCTATCTCTACTATGGAAGTAGAGTTTGTTGCTTGTTTTGAGGCTACATCACATGGTGTATGGTTGAAGAGTTTCATCTTAGGGCTTAGAATTGTTGATTCTATTGCTAGGCCAATTAAATTGTATTGTGACAATTCAGCTACTGCATTTTTGGCTAAAAACCATAAGAATGGTAGTCGAAGAAAACATATCGACATTAAGTATTTAGCCATAAGAGAACGTATTAAAGAAAATAAAGTGGTTATATAATACGTTAGCATTGAATTGATGATAGCTAATCCTTTGACTAAAGGCATGTCAATTAAGAATTTTAAGGATTATGTGGTACGAATGGAAGTTGGTTCCATGATATAATTTAGTTGCATGGACAACACTTATACAAAGAAACTTTTATTTCAGTTGTTTGTTTATTTCACATTCGGTGTACACATTATTTGATTTTTGAGAAATAAGACTCTGAATAAACATATGGTTTATTCATTAAGTTATGTTGTCACATTTAGAATAGTGGTAAAGAAATTGAATCCATTGTAATACATGGAAAATAATACTCAATTGTAGAGGATATATCGCCATGATTTATGTATTTGGTTTCTTATTCAGTGTTGAGGAATGTGGATTAAAATAAATATACGGATCAAGTGGGAGAATGTAGTATTCCGTTGGTGATAGTCCTATTTTATTTTATTTGATAATCACTTACAGATATATCTCAATCTCTTGGAGATAATTCTCAACAATATTCATCCACTAATTAATTAAGTGATAATCATATCTCTTTTAAAAATTTAAAATACCTATAGAAGTAGGCGGTGGAGAGAGTCAAGAAAATATATAGACATCAAGGTTTTTGATATCATATCAATCATATGTGAGAAAATTATAAAGAAGCCACAGAGATTAGATCTCTGATCAAGATCATCGTTGTGCGATTACTCATTGATTGAGCAATTGATTAGAAGCACTCAATCCAATCAAAATTCTGATTCAGATTTTGATTCGAATCCTCAAAAATAAATTATAAACAATGATGAAAAATAATATATAATTTTATTATTATTTTTATATAATTTTTATATAAATTTTTAATAGATCTCTAGCACCGTGTGCGAAGGCAAGGTCAAGAAACTAGATGTGCTTCGGTTCGTGTCCTACCTGAGCCTTATCCTCCCGCATTTTAATCTAATTTTTTTAAAAAAAAATTTATTCGCTCGATTGACCATCCATCATTAACGTCGTTTGGCTGCGTGACGACCACGTTAGTCAATGTGTTTGAATTATTTGCACTATTCTTTATTTTATTATTGATAAAAGCTAGCATTCTGGAACATCCGTAAAGTGGAGAGGGACTGCTTGCACCATCGTGTCGGTTGGCGAGTTGCGTGCTAAAAGGTTTCAGCGTTGAGGACGTGGCGGCCGATCGAATTCTCCAGGCCGCGAAAGCTCCGTCCGACGAGCTCGCTTCCCTTAGAAGGCATGTTTTATTGGTGGGATTTGCCATTGGAACCACCCTCGACCACTATAAATTATATATTAATTTATTTCTATCCTGCTGGTAGGTAAGCTGAGGCCCCGTTATTGTGGGAAAAAGCAAATAAAAAAAATATCTCATTTATTTTATTTATTTTATTTTATTTGATATAATGATCACAAGCTTGATATAATATAATATAAAATTTAAGAATCAAAGGATACGAGTTATCCTACTTTCAACTTTAAGATTCAAAATGATGGACTATCCGGATAGCTACTTAATCAGCCGCTGAGTTAGCTTTTCGATAGATGATGAAGCATAATTCGAATGTCATGGATCAAAAGATTAGTAGGTAAATGATTGCCAAAGTCCTGTTGAAACCAACAAATAACAGTAATAGAATCCCCTTCGATAATAAGCTTACAAATGCAAATAATTTTAGTGTTTAGTTGGTTTAGAGTGAATATTCACACGTAATTATTTTTAAAAGAATTATAAATATTATTTGCAAGTAATTTTAAGAAAAAAATATTAACCTTTATTTCATTTCTAAAAATTAAATCTTATCATAAAAAAATTAACTTTAAGGTATATTTAACCTCTAGTACTCTCTTGATTAAATATAGATTATCAATTTAATTAATTAAATACTCCTAATAAAGACTAGAATTATTTAATAAATGCTCTTAAAAATCACTTGATTCTATTATTATTTTTTTAATTTCAAATTTAATTAAGCTCTTTCTACGTTATTTTTTCCTTTCATTTTTTTTTTCATTTTCCTCGTAACTTATCCCACTAGCTATAACAATGTCAAAAAAAAAAAAAAAAAAACTAATTAACCGATTTGAAAGTTATTGCCCAAATAATGAAATTTATTTAATCTTTAGAGGGCAATTATCTAATACCCATACTGAATTATTCTATGACTAGCATTCTAGTTCTTTTTTTAAAAAAAAAAAAAAATCAAAAGTAGAATAAGGTAAGTTAGATATGCAAGTATGCCAGCTAATCTATAGTAATTTTCATATGAAAAGAGGATTCTATATGTGACTCTTCATCCTATTTAGATGTTTTATCAATTCTATAAAAGTTATCTATTCATTTATTTTTTTAATTAATTTTAGATCATGAATGAATGATTTATAACCAAACAAAGAAAGCTTTTTCTGATGAAAATATGACCTTCCATGCATTTTGATTCAGGTGGCTGAGCAAAGTATAATTATAACTTACTAATATTATGGGTTTACTTTGCCAATCTTTATTAAAATATATATGAATTTTAAATTAGCATAGGCTGAGCAAAGTATATATATATATATATATATATATATATATATATATATATATATATATATATATATAGGATTAGAATTGGAATCTAAATCCCATTCCTTAGCGCAAGCTAATGGTCCGTGATATCCTACCATTCTACGGACCGCATCAGCATCAGCGACAAGATAAGGCCCCACTCCACCGCGTGCGTTTGGTGTCGGTGTCGTAAATAACTTTTTTTTTTTTTAATGCTGTAATGAATTGGAGTTCCCAAAATCTCTCTGTTACGAAAGCCTAAAATCCCGGCCACCATCCTATGCGGACCGACCACCGCATTCGCTGTCCCACGGAGCTCCAGCGATCAGATTGGGAGCGCCATTCCGAGAAATTTCTCTCGCATCAACGTGTTCCGAATAGGTCTCTTCTTCCAGTCGTGGCGGTCCTTGTGATTGCTGTTTCTTTTCTGCGCGCGATTTCAAGGTGGAGTTTGATTTTAGTTTGGTTTTGTTTACCCTCGTTTTATGTTTGCTTTGATGAAAAAGAGTTCTTTTTAATCATGAAGCTTTCCAGAGAGCTCATTTGATTTTTTTTTTTTTTCCCTTAAAACGGATGCAATCTTAACAAAAATTAACGAGGCAAATTTCCGCTCTTTGCCCAGATTGCTGATCTCATGGATTATTAGACTAATTATTGAAGCTATCTGTGAGAAAATATAGTTTTGTTCTTCTGATGCAGAATGAGCTGCCTGCTTTTAATTGGACTGTGATTATTGAATAAAAGATTGATTTTTGCACCGGATGATCGTTGTCACATCGGCTGTGGTACTTGAAATCATTGACAGTTTGAAATATCGAATTCATCTGATGTTTATGCTCTTTAGAAAGTTTCTGTAGGCCGTTGATTAAATGATATATATCCTTCGGAAGAGGTGGCTTTGGTTTTGCTACCGAAGCTCCTTGCTGCTTTTTGTTTTCTCTTGGTGTTTTCTGTCACTTGAGGAGAAAGAAGGTGCTTCTTTGGAGAGATTGAAGGCTGGAAGGTATCTGGAGCTACTGGAAAAATAGTAGTTACAGTGGGTGGTTAAGAGAATTATGAGGAAAAATGGGGGTCTTCATTCTGGGAGGGCATTTAGTGACAGAAGGTGGCTTCTTCCCCTCTTTGCAAGTGTGCTGGTCTCAATTACCCTTTTCCTGGCAGTGGTTTTCGAGCTCTTTTCGCCTAGGTACATTGGGGATTCACTGTCATTAGACATTGTCTCCTTTGCTAGTTTGGATGATTCTGATGGATACTCTATAGAGATGGATTCCCAGAAGCACTTGGAACAGACTTTAGTTCCAGAATCAGAAGCAACACGTATAGCTTATCTTATCACTGGCACAAAGGGTGATAGTCTAAGAATGAGAAGAACTTTGAAGGCTATATATCATCCAAGAAATCAGTACATTCTGCATTTAGATTTGGAGGCTCCTCCTCGGGAGAGGATAGATTTGGCCATGTATGTTAAGGGCGATCCTATGTTTAGTGAGGTGGAGAATGTACGTGTGATTGCAAAGGGCAACTTAGTGACTTACAAGGGCCCTACGATGATTGCTTGCACTCTTCATGCTGTTGCGATTTTGCTTAAGGAGAGTTTGAAGTGGGATTGGTTTATAAACCTCAGTGCCTCAGATTATCCTCTTATGACACAGGATGGTTAGTAAATGTGCTTACTTTCTAGCAATCTCTTTCTATATTTAGAAGACTTGTGTGCCATCCTTCTAAACACTCCATGGTGTTTTATTTTTACTGATATCACATTAATTATATGAACATTTCCTGATAAATTTTCATCCTGTTTATTGTGGTTACGTAATGACATCCTTGAGCTTGCTAGCCAAAGCATGTTTTGCCAATATATGTTCATTTTATTTTTAAAATAATTCTTCAAATTTTGATTGGGATGTTCTAAACCAAAATCGGAATTGTCTTAAAATTGTCGATTCAGGCCAATGTGCTTCCCAATTTGAACTTGGCAGTACTTATATATTGGACTGCTTATAGACTAACGTAATTTTATTTATCTAGTGAAAACCAATAAGTTATTGCCCATTTTGGTCTACAATGTATGCTGCTTTCAGTTGAAATTTACAAAATCTATAGGCCATATGTTTAAACTTCCTCATTCCAAACACGATGAAAGAAAGCCAAAGGAAAAAAAGGATGAAATTCAACTTGACAAGTAATTTTCTTTGCATAAGTTGTATTAGGAAAATAGTGGTTGACATTTTACACGGTATAACAAAAATACAAACTTAACTACAAAATAGGAATTCATTGCCAATATACATGACTAAAAGATTGTAACAAATTCTATGCCTTGCTTGGAGTTATGGTCTGCAAAAGAGGTGCATTATATTGGTTTTTTCTTTTTCTTTTTTTTTTTATAAAAATGTTGGCCTAGTGCATGAGGCTCCCATCATTGTGGTGCTTGGGAAGGGTCAGATGAACATGGCTTTACTCTTAAAAGCGTGAAGAGATATATGGCTTTACTCTTGAGTGTGAGGAAGCTATCTCTTTGTATTGAACCTTGACCTCTGGACATGGAGCAATCTTACTATTGCACCAAGGGTCACCCTCTATTTTATGGGCTTCATATCATTTTTCATATTCAAGGTCTCAAACTTGGCTTTCTGATGAAATGAATGAAACCTTGGAGATTTCAGATGAAACAAATAAACCTTGTCATGACAGAAACTTTACCATGTCAATTGGATTGCTAACATGGTAGACAGTCTCATAATTTACAGTTCCTTCTGCATTTGTTGGACTATTGCTTAGTGTATAGAGTTACTGTTACGCCCCAAACCAAAAATTTGAACTAGAATGACAATCCGCTGCATGCCGAGCATGCTAGGCGTCCCGAATTATGACACATAAATTAATATAAGGCAATAATTATAAATATTTAATCCAACTCCATAATTTAATACAAATCATAACTATAAGGTTTGGGCTACAAGTGTTGGGAATTGTATCCTAAAGTCAATCATTTGATGATTGTGCTGATATAAATTGTATATAAATTGATATATTAATAAAAGTTATTTGGCAGTTTATTCATTACAAGAACATCTTCTTAATACTCCTGAAAGTAATGAAGCCCTTAGGATCTTCCTCACGATAAAGGAGGATATATCTTAGAAGGTCCTTAAAAGAGTTCGCGATCAAATAATATACTATGACAGGGCCATAGTACTATCAATTATAGGACGTTGTATATCATATTTGTTGGTTATCTTCTTAACCAAGGAGTGTAGAGACACTGGTATGACATACAGGTGAAAGTGTAGGAGTACATTTCACCGAACGTGACTCATTTCGGATACTCTGCTGTCAAGAGTTAATCCGAGAAGATATAGGTATAAGTATCCTTCAGACCTGAAGATCACAACCAGTGGCTTACAAGCAACTCATTGTACTTAGGTGCCGGACCACCTGGATTTCTAATCCAGCTACGAAAGGTTACTGGGTGCAGTCAAGTACTTGTGGTAGTCAGTTGTGGATCAAGATGAAATTTGACCATTCCCATTAAAAGGAGAAATGCTTATGTTTCAATTTAGCAAGACCTTGGCCAAGGCACTTTATGTGAAAGTCACATGATCACTAAAGTTGAAATCACTTTATGGATTTGCTATTTAGAGTTGATAGGCTCTTAAGCCATCCTTAGCATTTGTGGTCAAGAGGATGAATTATACGGTAACTGTTTCTTAGGGTTCTTGGAGTTTGCTCGGCAACTCTTCGATCTATCCGGACATCGGGTTCCATTGCTAGATGGGCACATCGATTAGTATAGAAAGTTGTTTCTATGCTACCGGCTTAGGTTCGAACCTAGAGTCACACGCATAGAAGTTTCCTATGATGATCTATTTGCTGATCAACGATTGAGAATCGTATATGATTTAATTAATCAATTTAATTGATTGAATTATCTCAATTGGGTTAAGTACAATTGAATAAGATTCAATTTGGTTTAAGTCTATTAGAAGGACAAGTCAATTTCAAATATTGATTTGAAATTAGACTTGATTTGAATTTAAATAGATTGAGGACTAGCCAAATTTGATTTGGGCTTGGACCATGATCTATGTGGGTTAAGTCAAATAAATTCATATCAGAACCCAAACCTCTCGAATATGGATCTCATATGATGAGATGGCTAAAATCTCATCTCATGAGATAGAATTTAATGCATGACATTTATTTACCGAACGTCGGATTTATCCCTCGTCTCTTTGGTTTTCTCCGAACGACGGAACTAAACCAAACGCCGCGACTCCTT
The DNA here is from genome assembly GCA_900491605.1 of Calamus simplicifolius. Classification (NCBI taxonomy): domain Eukaryota; kingdom Viridiplantae; phylum Streptophyta; class Magnoliopsida; order Arecales; family Arecaceae; genus Calamus; species Calamus simplicifolius. The sequence goes on along the minus strand of UESW01003955.1, from coordinate 1,485,597 downwards.
GATTTTCTCCGAACGTCGGAATTAAACCAAGCGCTGCGCCTTCGGCGTCTCTTCGCTTTTGCCAAACGACGGATTCTTAAATGTCAGAATTAAATGTCAAGTCTAAATCTAGACTATAAATAGAGGGCATTCCCTCACCAGAGAACACATAACAAAAAATAGAACAACAATACACGATTTGTCGTGGATTGTAATTCTAAATTGTCGTGGATTGTAATTCTAAAATGTTAGAATAGAAAATCCTGGTGATTCTGGTGTTAGCGGAAGCCTGATGGATCTTGGAGAAAGATTCAAGTGAGAGGATTCAAGATCAGCAAAGCTATTTTTCCGCGAGCTAGCACTCCCGGAAATCTGATCATTCACGGCTTCGCGTGGACGATACTAGAGGCCGGACGATTGAACGGCTGCAGAGCAATAAGGATTTACCTACTGTTCTTAAGGTAAGTGATTTCATCCCTAGATCTTAAGGCAGGCTTCAAGATAATAGTGTGACTAGTCATCTTGAAGATCAAGATATGATCTTGATATGTTTTTATATGCATATTTTAGATCAAACGATCCTGAATTTATAGGCAAAGATATGATCTTGATGCATATTAGATAGATTAATATGTAATCTTTTAATTTCCGTAATGATAATAGTTATCAATTTTTAAAAATATGCATGCCTCAAAGACTATTTCTCCCTACAAATTGTATCAGAGCCATGGTTTCGTTAATAATCTAATTTATTGCATGTAAATTAATATTCTCATTAATTGTGTAATTATGGCTAAAACTTATCACAAGGCCATATGGTCACAGGTGGATTGAAAATCCGAATTACCCATTCAATGAGGTATTCTGTGACATATTGCCATGCGATTGTTTTATCGTTAATGCTTTGTTTAAAGAAAATTTAAATTGTGCTTTGGCATCAAAACATAGATTACACACTCTCAAAAGATATTTTATATTTGATACATATTGATGTTGTATAAAACCATAATATTTGCATGTTTAGTATAAAAACATAGATATGATATATGATGGCATGATGTCTATGTTATAAAACATACAAATATTTATGAGAGTTTTATTTGAATGACAAATATTAGTTCATAATTTTTTTTTTTAGATATGATCTAAATATAGGAATTATGAGTAGTAACATTATGCTTGATTGAAATATATGACATGTTAACATGAAATATATTTAATCATTTGGGTTAGCTAAATCGGATCCATAAAGGGTTAGACTCTAAGGTTTAAATCAACTAGACTAAAAGAGTATTTGTTCAAATCTAATTAGATTAGGTTAAGAATGCTCTAAATCAAACAATAGTTGTAGTTGATCAAGTCCTTCTCTTTGATTAAACCAAATGGAAGTAGATTAGGCTCCGTGGTTGAGCATGAATCTATTAAATGGTCAAATCAGAATTGGTTAACCATATGATGTCAAGGTGGGATGGCAAGTTGCTCTAGGATCAATGATCGAATGGTTTTTAATTGGGAGCTACTCGTATTGATGCGTCTTTAACGAGTTAATGGCATATCCCTCCCATCGATCTCTCTCACCTGGTCATTGTGGTGAACCATTTATGATTCAGATCATTTACCTGATTCGGGTTGACCTATGCCTGTAAGGATATCAGTATGACTGATTTAGGTGCCACTTAACCTGACTTAATCTTGTTTCATTCTACCGATTTCATAGATTCAGTGGGAGAACTTGATTAGTCAATTTATCTTCATATTATTAAAATCCTTTAAAATTATTAGGTCCTTAAAATGAAATAGTTATATAATAACTAGATCATAGCCTCCCATTAAGGTGGGTGATAATGAGTCCGATGTCTTGATAATCATTGGAGGCACTCCATGCCTGGTGCTTGTCAACCATCGGAATTATCATTCATTATATGATAAGTCAGCGTAACTATTAAATAAACAGTCAGGTGAGCCGAGCTTCACTCGGGCTTGGTTGTCTATTGATAGGTTACACTGATTATATCATTTAATGGTTGGACCTAACCAGAACTTTCAGTGGAGGCACTTCATGCCTGCTGAAGAGGTACATGGGGCAAAACTGAACACTAAGAATTGTTTGGGGAAACAATTGGTTTTGAACCTACTCTTAGATGCATATGGGTTAGCCAAGCTTCACTTGGGCCTGTATGTAGTTTATGTAGATCTTAGTGCCCGCTAAAGAATTAAGAATAATTCTTCGAATTGGGGTGTAGAGGCTGCCAATTTGAACAAAATAGTGGGAGAATCTTTAGACTAAAGTCCAAGTCTTTAGACTGAATCAATTTATATACTAATAAACTTTAGTTTTTCCTTATGCAGAACATAGCCACTAATTTATCATTAAGGTCCCTATTGGATAGTGACAAATTGAATGGTTCAATTTCAATAGTTGGTTCAGAAAACTTAAGATCGTCCTTGAGCATGAGAGGATTATATATTCTAAATAATCCTGCACCAAAGATACCTGATGCAAACACCCAAAGTTCTGAGAGAGACACTTATCAGAAGTGGCTCAATGATAGAACTAGCGTGCGTTGTATCATGTTAGCAGTAATGAACGATGAATTCGGTCGCCGGTTCGAGAATGCTCAGCCAGAAGAAATCATTCAAGCATTGAATGAATCTTTCGGCACACCCGACGATGTTGAAAGGCACAAGACTAGTTGTGCTATTTTCAATGCTCGAATGAGAGATGGATCTCCTGTCACTGATCATGTATTGTACATGATCGAGAAGATAGAATTCCTAAGCAAGCTCGGTTTTCCCTTACATGAGCAGTTGGGAAAAGATGCGATCCTGAATTCCTTGCCTCCATCCTTCCGACCTTTCCTTACACATTTTCGAATGACAAAGCCTGCAGTCAACTACCACGGTTTGTTGGGGTTGTTACAGAACTTTGAGAAGGATAACTAGCTCTTTAAGGGTTTGGTTAATGTGGTTGAAGGATCTAAGGTAGGGCGTAAGCCCTTTGGGAAAGGGAAGAAGAAAAAGAATAATAAAAGGGTGCAACATGTTAGGACATCTATAAAAGTCAAGCTGAATGCTTTCACTGCAAGATGCAAGGGCACTGGAAGAGGAACTGTCCTCTTTACATTGCCACACTTGATCCAAACATGTCAAAGAAGAAAAATGAGCAAGATGTTGCTCAACAAGGTATTTATATGATAACACATTGTAATTTTTCTATATATGATAATCAGACCTGGGTATTGGATACCGGGAGTCCTTTTAATATTTGCAATTCATTGCAGGGACTACAGGTCACCAGAAGATTTGAGGACAATGAAAGATTCCTAAATGTCGGTGATAGAAGATTAGTTCCAGTACTGGCATTAGGAGTTCTTGAAATAGTTTTCAATAGAAATGTCATTATATTAAATGATTGTTATTTTTGCCCAACGTTCTTATTGAACGTAATTTCTGTAGGCCTTCTGGCCAAAAATAATTATGAAATTTCAATAAAGGATGTTACTTTGAATATCATTATGAATGGAGTCACTGTAATGACTGAGCATTTATCTAATGGCATTTATATATTATCATAGCCTGTGAATGTAGTGTACCAATCAAGTAAGCGTCCTAGAACAACTGTTGTCACAGATATTTATCTTTGGCACCATCGGCTGGGTCATATCAACAAGAACAGATTAAATAGGTTAACTCAGGAGGGCATCCTTTGAGTTGATGATTGTGAATTATTAACTACCTGTGAATCATGTCTTCTTGGTAAAATGACCAAGTCATCTTTTATTGGAAAAGGTGAAAGAGCCAAAGAGCTATTGGGTTTAGTACATACTAATGTATGTGGACCAATGAGCACTTGTGCCAAAGGTGGATACTACTACTTCATTATTTTTACAGACAACCTTTCTAGGTTCGGTTATGTTTATCTTATGCGATATAAATCTGAATCGTTTGAAATGTTCAAACTATATCATAAAGAAGTAGAAAAACAAACAGGAAAATGTATTAAGACCCTTCGATCAGATCGAGGAGGTGAATACCTTTCCAATGAATTTGTGACATATTTAAAGGAGAATGAGATTCTCTCCCAATGGACTCCTCCTGGAACACCGCAACATAACGGTGTGTCGGAAAGAAGGAATCGAACTCTGTTAGACATGGTTCGGTCCATAATGGGTTTTGCAAGCTTGCCAATATCATTTTGGGGATACGCATTAGAATCAGCTTGTCATATTCTTAATAAGATTCTAAGTAAGTCTGTTTCTAAAACTCCACATGAGATGTGGTATGAACATAAACCGGTTATTACCTATCTGAGAGTCTAGGGGTGTCCGGCTTATGTGAAACATGCAAAATCAGACAAACTTGAACCCAAATCTGACAAATATTTTTTCATCGGCTATCCGAAAGAAACAAAAGGATATTACTTCTATAATACTGAAGAACAAAAGTTGTTCATTAGTAATAGAGCAGCTTTTCTTGAAAAGGAGTTCCTTAGTGAAGGAACAAATAGCTCTAATGTTGAACTTGAGGAAGTTCATCAAGTAGAAGGAACAACACAAACCAGTGAACCCCTAGAATCTGAGTTGATTAGATCAAACTCAAAACCCATTTTAGATGCACCATTAAGGCGATCTGGTAGAGTACCATATCAACCGGACAGATACTTGGGTTTCTTGGTCCAGAACGATGATCCTGTTGAACTCGATGAGAACGAGGATCCGATCACCTATATGGATGTTATGCAAAGGACTGACTCTAATAAATGGCTTGATATCATGAAATCCGAACTTTATTTCATGAAGGACAATAATGTATGGACATTAGTTGACCCACCCAAAGGGATAAAACCCATAGGGTGTAAATGGGTTTTTAAGAGGAAAAGAGGCGCAGACGGAAAGGTAGAGACCTATAAAGCACATCTGGTTGCTAAGGAGTATCGTCAACATTATGGTATTGACTATGACGAAACGTTTTCTCTTATGGCAATGCTGAAATCCATTCGGATTATGCTAGCTATAGTAGCACACTTCGATTATGAGATTTGGCAGATGGATGTTAAAACCGCTTTTCTAAATGGTGAATTAGAAGAACAGGTGTATATGATACAACCTGAAGGTTTTATATCTGAAGACGAGTCTAAAGTGTGCAGGCTACAGAAGTCTATTTATGGACTTAAGCAAGCATCAAGGAGTTGGAACATATGATTTGATAAAGTGATCAAATCTTATGGCTTTATTAAGAATAAAGAAGAACCTTGCATTTATAAATGAGCTAACGATTCTGTTATTGTATTTCTTGTATTATATGTAGATGATATTCTCTTAATCGGGAATGATATCCCTGCATTACAAGGAATAAAGACATGGTTATCATCACAATTCTCCATAAAAGATCTGGGAGAAGCATCATACATCCTAGGGATGAAGATCTATAGAGATAGATCTAAGAGGATGCTAGGTTTATCCCAATCTACGTACATTGACACAGTGCTAAAGAGGTTTAGCATGGAGAATTCCAAGAAAGGCTATCTTCTGATAAGCCATGGAATTCATCTTTCTAAGAAGGATTGTCCGACAACTCCTAATGAAAGAGAACGTATGAGTCGAATTCCATATGCTTCGGCAGTAGGATCGATTATGTACACCATGACATGTACAAGACCAGATGTGGCATACTCATTAGGAGTAGTGAGTAGATACCAATCTGATCCAGGAGAAAAACACTGGCAAGTTGTTAAGACAATCCTTAAGTATTTGAGAAATACTAAGGACCAGTGGTTAGTCTATGGAGAGTCTGATTTGAAACTTGTTGGATATATTGATTTCAGTTTTCAATTAGATCATGATGATAGCAAAAGTGTATCGGATTTCGTGTTTATCCTAAATGGTGGAGCTGTTTGCTGGAAAAGTTTCAAGCAACATACAGTGGCAGATTCGGTGTACATCGCTGCATCAGATGCTGCGAAAGAAGCTGTGTGGCTGCGAAAGTTCATCTCCGAGCTTGGAGTGACACCTTCCATAGATGAACCAGTCCTGTTATACAGTGACAGCACTGGTGCCATAGCTCAAGCAAAGGAACCACGAGCACATCAGCGCACCAAGCACATACTGCGCCGGTTTCATCTTATTCGAGAGATAGTAGACCAAGGTGACATAAATCTTCAGAAGATTGATGGAAAGAAAAACCTAGGTGACCCATTTACTAAAGCACTCAACATCAAGGAGTTTGACAACTATAAGTTGAAGATGGGTATTAGATACTGTAATGAGTGGCTTTAGGCTAAGTGGGAGTTTGTTGGGAATTGTATCCTAAAGCCAATCATTTGATGATTGTGCTGATATAAATTGTATATAAATTGATATATTAATAAAAGTTATTTGGCAGTTTATTCATTACAAGAACATCTTCTTAATACTCCTGAAAGTAATGAAGCCCTTAGGATCTTCCTCACGATAAAGGAGGATATATCTTAGAAGGTCCTTAAAAGAGTTCGCGATCAAATAATATACTATGACAGGGCCATAGTACTATCAATTATAGGACGTTGTATATCATATTTGTTGGTTATCTTCTTAACCAAGGAGTGTAGAGACACTGGTATGACATACAGGTGAAAGTGTAGGAGTACATTTCACCGAACGTGACTCATTTTTGGATACTCTGCTGTCAAGAGTTAATCCGAGAAGATATAGGTATAAGTATCCTTCAGACCTGAAGATCACAACCAGTGGCTTACAAGCAACTCATTGTACTTAGGTGCCGGACCACCTGGATTTCTAATCCAGCTACGAAAGGTTACTGGGTGCAGTCAAGTACTTGTGGTAGTCAGTTGTGGATCAAGATGAAATTTGACCATTCCCATTAAAAGGAGAAATGCTTATGTTTCAATTTAGCAAGACCTTGGCCAAGGCACTTTATGTGAAAGTCACATGATCACTAAAGTTGAAATCACTTTATGGATTTGCTATTTAGAGTTGATAGGCTCTTAAGCCATCCTTAGCATTTGTGGTCAAGAGGATGAATTATACGGTAACTGTTTCTTAGGGTTCTTGGAGTTTGCTCGGCAACTCTTCGACCTATCCGGACATCGGGTTCCATTGCTAGATGGGCACATCGATTAGTATAGAAAGTTGTTTCTATGCTACCGGCTTAGGTTCGAACCTAGAGAGTCACACGCATAGAAGTTTCCTATGATGATCTATTTGCTGATCAACGATTGAGAATCGTATATGATTTAATTAATCAATTTAATTGATTGAATTATCTCAATTGGGTTAAGTACAATTGAATAAGATTCAATTTGGTTTAAGTCTATTAGAAGGACAAGTCAATTTCAAATATTGATTTGAAATTAGACTTGATTTGAATTTAAATAGATTGAGGACTAGCCAAATTTGATTTGGGCTTGGACCATGATCTATGTGGGTTAAGTCAAATAAATTCAGATCAGAACCCAAACCTCTCGAATATGGATCTCATATGATGAGATGGCTAAAATCTCATCTCATGAGATAGAATTTAATGCATGACATTTATTTACCGAATGTCGGATTTATCCCTCGTCTTTTTGGTTTTCTCCGAACGACGGAACTAAACCAAACGACGCAACTCCTTAGTTTTCTCCGAACGTCGGAATTAAACCAAGCGCCGCGCCTTCGGCGTCTCTTCGCTTTTGCCAAACAACGGATTCTTAAATGTCAAAATTAAATGTCAAGGCTAAATCTAGACTATAAATAGAGGGCATTCCCTCACCAGAGAACACAGAACAAAAAATAGAACAACAATACACGATTTGTCGTGGATTGTAATTCTAAAATGTTAGAATAGAAAATCCTGGTGATTCTGGTGTTAGCGGAAGCCTGGTGGATCTTGGAGGAAGATTCAAGTGAGAGGATTCAAGATCAGTAAAGCTATTTTTTTGCGAGCTAGCACTCCCGGAAATCTGATCATTCACGGCTTCGCGTGGACGATACTAGAGGCCAGACGATTGAACGGCTGCAGAGCAATAAGGATTTACTTACTGTTCTTAAGGTAAGTGATTTGATCCCTAGATCTTAAGACAGGCTTCAAGATAATAGTGTGACTAGTCATCTTGAAGATAAAGATATGATCTTGATATGTTTTTATATGCATATTTTAGATCAAACGACCCTGAATATATAGGCAAAGATATGATCTTAATGCATATTAGATAGATTAATATGTAATCTTTTAATTTCTGCAATGATAATAGTTATCAATTTTTAAAAATATGCATGCCTCGGAGACTATTTCTCCCTACAACAAGCCCTACACACAAATACCACTGGGGTTACATCAACATAATGGATCTAATTTATTTAACTAAAAGCTCCATCAACCCCATAATTCCTTCTTCAATCCTGCGGCTCTGAAAAATATTGTGAGATTTACATGAGCTCACACTCAATAAGTAAGCCTACTATAATATAATATGTTCCATTAATCATTTCAAAATATTATCAAATCAAATCAGCTTTACAATAAAAAGCTTCCAATTTCAAATACACTTGCGATATTATCAGAATATACATATCATTTTCTCAAAGTAGTTTTGGAAGCTAAATCATACAATAAATGCCAAAATATGCAATGTAACAAACCCACTGTATTAATATAATCACTGTTTTCTTATGTGTCCCACGGTCCTACAACACCCAACTGGTGTATCATTCTTAAATGTCCCTAAGAGGAAGGGTCCTGGTACCAGCGTTATGCCTTGTGTCAAAAACAATCACAACACACCCAACTTATGTGTGTACTCCACATATCTTTCCCTGTGGAGGTGGGTTCCATATCACTTGGCATTTCACATCATTTCACATCATTCACATTATTCACATCATATGAGAACCATGGCGACACATATAAGTATATCTCAATGTCATCATAATTGCATGTAACACATCATGCATCATCATAAGCATAAGCTTCTCACATCACATAAACAGTGGTTTGTAGATTATTAGCAATTGCATATAATACATCAATAGTACCAACATGTGTTGCAAAGTCACAATAATCACATTTTGCATATTTATAATTCCTCTACTTTGCAAAATAATAGCAGTTGTATATAACCATAGCAAATACTCAAATGCATACACATGGTAGTATTTACTAATTTCAAAATAGCCAAGTCAAATATCAAAATTCCATTTTTCTTATTTCATAATTTCATAAATTAATATAACTACAATTCCAAACTTTACATATTAAATATTATAAAATTCATGATAATTAGCTTACTTATCTCAGTACGCTAATCCCAAACTGTAAACCAGCTAATTGGACATCTGGGTACCTACAGCATCATTTTTCACAATTAAATCTCTGAATTTGAATAATAAAGTGCCCCCTAAATTCTACCCCAAACTAATCCTGGGCCCAACTTTGGACTTGAATATTTCTCAATATACACGCCCAAATGGGGAAATAAAAATACGCCAAGGAACTAGATTTAATACTGATTGGGGCCATATTTTTATTTTGTCATTCTCCACCCAATACAGGGCCCAAAAAGCATCTCAAAAATGGTTCATGAACTAGCCCAACAGGCCCAAAGTCAATGCAGCCCATTCGGCCCATTTCTCTCTTCTCCCTGTTGCTCCTCTGTTTCACTCGAAACAGGGGAACAATCGAACCGGCGGCTAGGGCCGCCGCCGGCCACACTCCGAGTGGCCCGGTCACCGTTGATCGGCCAGGAGCCGGCCGCCGCCGTGGCCAGACTCCCCCCCCACTCTCTCTCTCTCTTTCTTTCTCCTTGTCGTGGCCTGTTACAGTGCCGGTCGGCCAGACATCCATCGGACACACGGTCAGCGCCGGTGGAGGTCACCGACCGCAGCTTAGGCCCGGCGAGGTGGCGAGCACGCTGCCGGGCCTGAACCGACAGCGGGAGCCGGTTTGGCTCCTGCCCAGAGGGCCACCGTGGCCCTCCCACGGCTTCTCCCATGTCCGGTCCCCCATCGGACACCGCCCCCGATGCCGGTGGGGCCACCGGTCGAAGCTCAGGCTCGGCGAGGCAACGGGCACGCCGCCGGGCCCGAACCAAAGTCAAGACCGGCTGCCATGGCCACAGCACGATCACGGGCGTGCTCCGTCTCAGACTCTCTCGCTCGATTACTCCCCTTCTCTCTGAGATGAAACGTAGGCAGAAGATTACCTGGAGATGGCGTGCGCCCGGGTGAAGGAGGGAGTCACCCTCCATCTCCTTTTATTCTCCCACGCGATGCCTCGGATCAAGGGAAAACGGGGTCCCAAGCGCTACGTCGAGAGCGTAAGCGCCAGCAGGAAAACTCCCACAGCCACGACCCTGGTTCACACGAACCGGGTATTACATTCTTCCCTCCTAATAAAAATTTTGGCCTCGAAATTGATACATTTTCATTAAAATATAGAATTTAAATTTTCAATCCCATAATCATCTAGATTTTATTCAAAAGTCAACAATCATCGATATATCAATAACTATATTAAGATACAAATAATTGTGGATATTTCTTTTTCATTCTTTCTCAAGTTCCCAAGTAGCCTCCCTCTCATAATGATTACTCCACTGTACCTTGACATAGGGAATGGTACACCGTCTCAGAACCTGATCCTTGCGGTCCGCGACATGCGCAGGATGCTTCTCATATGATAAATATTTCTTCAACTGCAAAGGTTCAACTCTAATACATGGCTAGGGTCAGGAATATACTTCCTTAACATAGAAACATGAAACACATTGTGTACCCCAGATAGAATTGGTGACAGTGCCAGGCTGTAAGCTACCTCTCCTACTCTGCTCAATATCTCAAAAGGTTTAATATAACGTGGACTCAGCTTTCCTCTAATCCCAAATCTCATCACATCCTTGGTTGGTGATACCCTTAAGAATACATGGTCCCCAACATGAAATTCCAATTCCCTCCTTCTGACATCATCATAGCTCCTCTATCTGCTCTGAGCTGTACGAAGACGCTCCCTGATCAATTGCACCTTCTCAACTGTCTGCTGAATCAACTCAGGGCCTAGCAATTTTCTTTTCCCCACATCATCCCAACATAAAGGAGATCTGTACCTCCTACCATACAGAGCTTCAAATGGAGCCATCTAAATACTGGATTGGTAACTATTATTATATGCAAACTCCATTAAAGGTAAGTGGTTATCCCAAGCTCCACCCAAGTTCATCACATAGGCTCACAACATATCTTTCAGAATCTGTATGGTCCTCTCTGATTGTCCATCTGACTGGGGATGATAGGCTGTGCTGAAGTTTAATTTGGTTCTCATGGCCTTATGAAGACTCTGCCAGAACTGGGACACAAACCTGGTATCCCTATCTGATACAATAGATACAGGAACACCATGGAGTCTCACAATCTGTTCAATATACAAACTAGCCAATCTATCACTAGAGATCCCAACTCTGAAAGGTAGGAAATGAGCTGATTTAGTTAGTCTATCCACAATAACCCAAACGCATCATTACTCCTGGGAGTTTTGGGCAGACCAGTCACAAAGTTCATTGTAATCTTTTCCCATTTCCACTAAGAAATCATCGGAGAATGAAGAGGCCCTGCAAGCCCTTGATGCTCGGCCTTCACTCGCTGACACACCAAGCACTTGGCCACATACTGGGCAATCTCTCTCTTCATACTATTCCACCAAAAATTTTCCTTTGAGTCTCTGTACATCTTAGTGCCACCTGGATGCACAGTATAGGAAGAGTAGTGAGCCTCCTTCAAAATTTTAACCTTTAGCTCCTCAATGTTTGGCACACAAAGTCTACCTTCAAATTTCAGGGATCCATCATCCATTACATAAAATTCATTCTGAACTTCTGACTGCACAACTTCTTTAATCCTTTATAAATCTGGATCTTCTTTCTGGAAGGACTTGATCCTGTCAACTAGGGTTGGCTAGAGTACAAGTGCTGCAACAAGCCCATCAGATTGATGTACTCTCAATCCAACCTCCCATCTCTCAAGGTCCCTTAATATGTGAGGCTGGGAAGTAATCATAGCAGCTAACTCAAAGAGGATTTTCTGCTCAAAGCATCAGCTACTATATTAGCCTTTCTAGGATGATAGTGTAGGGTCAGGTCATAATCCTTCAGTAATTCCAACCGCCTCCTCTGCCTCAAGTTCAGCTCCTTCTGTGTGAAGATGTACTTTAGACTCTTATGATCTGTATACACATCACATGACACCCCATATAGATAATGCCGCTAAATCTTCAGGGCAAAAACCACAGCAGCCAATTTCAGGTCATGAGTAGGATAATTCTGCTCATAAAGCTTCAGTTATCTGGAGGCATAAGCTATCGCCTTCCCATTCTGCATTAGAACGCATCCTAATCCTTTCCGAGAGGCATCAGTATAAAGAGTAAAACCTTCGAATCCTGTCGGAAGAACAAGAATGGGAGCTGACACCAGCATTGCTTTAACTTCTGAAAACTTTTCTCACATTCTTCTGTCCAATCAAACTTCACTCGCTTTTGGGTTAAGCGAGTTGGGGCAAAGCGATGCGAGAGAAGTCCTCCACAAATTTACGGTAGTATCCGGTTAGCCTCAAGAAGCTTATGATTTCAGCTACATTGGAAGGTCGGCTTCAGCTAATGATAGCCTCAATCTTTTTCGGGTCCACAGATATGTCGTCTTTGGATATTGCATGACCCAAGAAAGATACTTGATCCAACCAAAAATTACACTTCTGCAGCTTGGCATAAAGTTTCTTCTCTCGAAGAATCTGTAGCATGATTCTCAAGTGGTCCTCATGCTCCTTATGGCTCTTGGAATATATCAATATCATCAATGAAAACCACCATAAACTGATCCAAGTATGGCTTAAAAATTCTGTTCATCAAATCCATGAATGCTGCTGGGGCATTAGTTAACCCAAACGGCATGACCAAGAACTCATAGCAGCCATATCTGGTTTTGAATGATGTTAGGCACATCCCCTCCTTGATCTTGAGTTGATGGTACCCTGACCTGAGATCAATCTTTGAGAATACTCAAGCTCCTTGGAGTTAATCAAACAAGTCATCAATCATCGGCAAAGGGTACTTATTCCGCACTGTTACCTTATTGATTTCTCGGTAGTCAATGTAGAACCGAAGACTGCCATCCTTCTTCTTAATAAATAGAACTGGAGCACCCCAAGGAGAAACACTGGGTCTAATAAATCCCCTATCTAGAAGCTCCTGCAACTGATCCTTCAGTTCTTTTAGCTCAACCGGGGCCATGCGATAAGGGGCCTTGGATATAGGTCCAGTTCCAGGAACTAGATCAATGGAGAACTCGACTTCCCGATCTGAGGGCAAATCAGTCAAATCATTAGGGAAGACATCAGGGAATTCTCGAGCTATAGGAATCTCCTCCAACTTGGTCTTTTCCTGCTGAAGATCGTTGACTACAGCAAAAAATCCTTAACCACCATTCATCAGATACTTTCCAGCTTGTAGCGCTGATATAAACACTGAGGCTAGGTGTTTCTGACCACCAGTAAAACTGAATTCAGGCTGACTTGGAATTTTGAAGTTGACAATCTTTCTGAAGCATGATAAGAGGCCAACCAATCCATTCCAAGGATAACATCAAAGAACTTCAGTGAAAGGACAATTAGATCAGCCTTTAACCTCTTATCCTCCAAGATAATCGAGCAGGATTTGCATACTGTGTCAACCTTCATAATATCTCCATTTGGAAAAGCAATATGCAACCCTTGCTCCAGAAGAACGGGTGTCAATGATGCATTCTTGTCAAGATAGATGTCAGATATGAAAGAATGCGTGGCACCCAGGTCAATTAAGGTTTGAGCATAAGCTGTGCCTACTTTAATCATTCCTGGACATGTGTAATTTGTTTTAACGTTAAAGATTTAACCTAATTTTCTAGTTAACTATCCATGCATTGTAATAGATAAGAATGTAATACTAGATATGAAATTAAATAGTATACCTGTCATCACAGAATTAGAGGTGGCAGCATTCTGCTGAGTGAGGGTAAAGACCCTTCTCTGGGTTCTCGGTGGCGGCTGCTGATTCTGCTGACTCATCCCTTGACTTGAAGAAGGCTGTTGATCCTTTCGAAGGGGACAGGTGGCGATCTTGTGATCAGTTTTCCCACAGAGGAAGCAGGCACCAGGCAATCTGTGGCAAGGCCTTCCTGGGTGAAAGTTCTCACAGTGAAGGCAACGAGTCTCCCTAGCTGTTGTCCTGCTGGGGCCTGTTGTGCACCTCTCTTCCTGGCCTGAGCTGGGGGTTGGCTAGAAATAAGCCCTTTCCTCTTTCTCTGCTACTCCCAATCTTTTTGGACTGTATTCATATCCCTCTCAATCACCAAGGCCTTATTCACCACAGTACTGTAAGTGAAACTCAAATGCATTGACTGCTTATCTCAGTCTGGATCGCAGTCCCTCAGTGAATCTGGTGATCTTGGTCATTTCATTGGTCACAATATTTGGAGCAAACGGGCCAACCTGGCTAATTCATCTTCATACTGAGCCATAGAAAGATTCCTTTGCTCCAATTTGATAAACTCTGATTCCATCTGTCTCTGTACACTCTTGGGAAGTATTTGTCGAAAAATGCCTCCCTAAACTCTCCCCAAGAAATAACTTGTCCACCTCGTCGCTGTTCCTCAACTAACCACCAATCATAAGCTTCCCCTGGAGAAGATAGGTGGCAAATCTGATCCGCTCCAATCCTGGCCACCATGGGCTGCAAAAGCCTTCTCCATGTCTCGCATCCATCGCTCAGCATCAATAGGGTTGGTGGATCAGAGAAAGGGGCAGGGGCAAACTTTTTGAAATCTGCAAAGCTACGACCAACCCCTACCCAGCATTGAGGTGGAGTAGACTGGGTCAATGGTGCAGATTGAGTGGGTAAGTTGGATGAGTTTGTGGAGCAGGAGGGGTAGGCTAGGGTTGCGAATGGTAGGGGCAAGCTGAGTCTACGGGACAGTGGGAGCAGGTTGAGTGGACAAAGCCTGCAGGATTTGATGTTGCATGTCTCGCTTTGACTGCTCTATACCCGAGAGAACCTGAAGCATCTCGGTCTGGAGTCGCTGCTAATCAGCCCCGACTTTAGTGACAGGGCCAGCACCACCGGTAGCTTCCTGACCTCTGTTGACCAACATTACCAACCTGAGAGCCCTTGTTATTTTGTTGGCTTCTAGTGCGACGAGTCATTCCTATCTCCTGATAAATTAGTTTGTTATTAATATCATGATAAACTTTACATTTCAGGCTTTCAAAGCATAATACCTGAAATTCCTATAAATGATACTTGTCTTAATGTCAACATAATATTTCGCCTAAAGTGCCATCATGAATGTGTCCCTAAGGTCATAACCTAGGCTCTGATAAAGCTGTCACGCCCAGACCCAAAAATTTAAGCTTGGGTGACAACCCGCCGCATGCCGGGCATGCAGGCATCCCGAATTATGACACATAAATCAATATAAGGCAATAATTATAAATATTCAATCCAATCCATAATTTAATACTATAAGGTTTGGTCTACAAGCCCTACACACACACCACTGGGGTTACATCAACATAATGGATCTAATTTATTTAACTAAAAGCTCCATCAACCCCATAATTCCTTCTTTAATCCTGCGGCTCTGAAAAACATTATGAGATTTACATGAGCTCACACTCAATAAGTAAGCCTACTATAATATAATATATCCATTAATCATTTCAAAATATTATCAAATCAAATTAACTTTACAATAAAAAGCTTCCAATTTCAAATACACTTGCGATATTATCAAAATATGCATATCATTTTCTCAAAGTAGTTTTGGAAGCTAAATCATACAATAAATGCCAAAATATGCAATGTAACAAACCCACTGTATTAATATAATCACTATTTTCTTATGTGTCCCACGGCCCTACAACACTCAACTGGTGTATCACTCTTAAATGTCCCTAAGAGGAAGGGTCTGGTACCAGCGTTATGCCTTGTGTCAAAAATAATCACAACACACCCAACTGATGTGTGTCCTTCATATATCTTCCCCTGTGGAGGTGGGTCCCGTATTACTTGGCATTTCACATTATTTTACATCATTCATATTATTCACATCATATGAGAACCGCGGCGACACATATAAGTATATCTCAATGTCATTATCATAATTGCATGTAACACATTATGCGTCTCATAAGCATAAGCTTCTCACATCACATATACAGTGGTTTGTACATTATTTGCAATTGCATATAATACATCAATAGTACCAACATGTGTTGCAAAGTCACAATAATCACATTTTGCATATTTATAATTCCTCTACTTTGCAAAATAATAGCAGTTGTATATAACCATAGCAAATACTCAAATGCATACACATGGTACTATTTACTAATTTCACAATAGCAAGTCAAATATCAAAATTTCATTTTTCTTATTTCATAATTTCATAAATTAATATAACTACAATTCCAAACTTTACATATTAAATATTATAAAATTTATGATAATTGGCTTACTTACCTCAGTACGCTAATCCCAAACTGTAAATCAGCTAATTGGACATCTGGGTACTTACAGCATTATTTTACACAATTAAATCTCTAAAATTTGAATAATAAAGTGCCCTTTAAATTCTACCCCAAACTAATCCTAGGCTCAACTTTGGGCTTAATATTTCTCAATATACACGTCCAAATGGGGAAATAAAAATACCCCAAGAAACTAGATTTAACACTGATTGGGGCCATATTTTTATTTTGCCATTCTCGGCCCAATACAGGGCCTAAAAGCAGCTCAAAAATGATTCATGAACTGGCCCAACAGGCCCAAAGTCAATGCAGCCCATTCGGCCCATTTCTCTCTTCTCCCTATTGCTCTCCTATTTCACTCGAAACAGGGGAACAATCGAGCCGGCGGCTAGGGCCGCCGCCGGCCACACTCCGGGTGGTCACCGTCGACCGGCCAGGAGCTGGCCGCCGCCGCGGCCGGACTCCCCCCCCCACTCTCTCTTTCTCTCTTTCTCTCTTTCTCTCTTTCTCCTTGCCGGCGGCACGGCCGGCCACCATGGCCGGCCGGACCTCCATCGGATGCAGCTCAGGCCCGGCGAGGCGGCAAGCACGCCGCCGGGCCTGAACCGACAGCAGGAGCTGGTTTGGCTCCTGCTCAGAGGGCCACCATGGCCCTCCCACGGTTTCTCCCATGTCCGGTCCCCCACCGGACACCGCCTCCGGTGCCGGTGGGGCCACCGGCCGGAGCTCAGGCCCGGCGAGGCGACGGGCACGCCGCCGGGCCCGAACCAGGGTCAAGACCGGTTGCTATGGCCACAGCACGATCATGGGTGCGCTCTGTCTCAGACTCTCTCTCTCTCTCTTTCGCTCGATTACTCGCCTTCTCTCTGAGACGAAATGTAGGTAGAAGATTACCTGGAGATGGTGTGCGCCCGGGTGAAGGAGGGAGTCACCCTCCATCTCCTTTTATTCTCCCACGCGACGCCTCGGATCAAGGGAAAACAGGGTCCCAAGCGCTACGTTGAGAGCGTAAGCGCCAGCAAGAAAACTCCCACAGCCACGACTTTGGTTCACACAAACCGGGTATTACAGTTACACTTTACAACTATTGATTATGTTGTAAAATAGTTTAAAAGAAAGCTATAAGCTTCGGTTATTGATGCATATAATTCATGTAAAATCATTTACCTTTTGTTACACTTTCAGCAGTAACTTATACTGGGTAATCATGCAGATATACTTCACATTTTCTCCACCTTGCCAAGAAATCTTAATTTTATCGAGCACACGCAAATTGCTGGGTGGAAAGTGTAAGTTTAACAGAAATTTGTACCAATTGGTTGTTTTCCTTGCATTTTATATTCTTACTCATAAATCCCAATTTATGTATTGAATTTTAAAATAATACAGGAACCAAAGGGCAAGACCAATCGTTATCGATCCAGGTCTTTATTTATCAAAGAAATTTGATCTTGTTGTGACTAATGGACGTAGGGAACTGCCAACAGCTTTTAAATTATATACTGGTAAAGGTTCTGCATAGCAAGTTCTTATTTTGTTTTTGACTAGTATCTTTTTACGTATTCTCATCATCATATGTAGGTTGTCTTTATTGGCTTATCTTGATGTTCAACTGAGATTTTCTTCTGATATCTCTATTAAGACAAGGGTCTCTCAAGACGAGTGCTCATTATTTAAATCAGATAGTAAAATGGACTGAAGCACCAGCAGGCCAAATATGGTCTTTGCATGGAGGCTGCTCAATTAAAGGGGAAAAAAGTCAAATATTATGTAGTTGGATTTCAAGTCTTAACGCAATCCCAGAATTGGGTTATGAGTTGTTAGAAAGTCTGGTATGTGAAATAATATGCTACATAAGATTCTAGCAAATGTGCATGGGAAAGTAAATAAAATAAATGTATTGATACAAAAGTTTTTTTTATATAATTTATTGGTTCTCCCTGACACAGATTGCAAATCATTTACATCCACTAAAATGCACTTAATACTAATTAAAAATTGTTTCCAAAATATGAATTTACTGTTACATGAAGAACAAAAAACAACATTTTATGCATATGGAATTTCATAACTATAAATTATATTGTGATACAACTCTCTTTTTTTACATCATTGAAGATGTCTCAACATATGTTTAATCTGTAAAAGAGTAAAAATTATCAATTTATGTTTAAAAGCTGGTACTTGAGCAAGTTCAAAAGTATGAAGACTAGGAGAATGTTGAGCAGAGGGTGAACTCATATATTCAGCAAAGTGATTAACATAAAGATGATGACAGAACAATCCAACATGCCTTAAAATAAAGATAAAAAAAACCACTTCTAAGTATGAGATTAGATGGGTTCTGTGGATCCAAACCACTAAATGATCTGAACTAATTTGTATCTGAAACATATCAAAAATTTCGACGTGCTGCTCAACTTTTGGTCCCAAATTGAGATCGATGCTTCAAACCAGGTTGAGTCAAGGTTTTGTTAAAACTTAAAACTATCTGTATCTTAAAAAGCTCGATATGCTTGGACCTGCTTTGAGTTGAACCTGTAATGTAAGTTCTGGATCTGAATGCATATATTTTAACTCAAATAATGATTAAACTCAGATATCATTAGACACAGCTCAAGTAAATGCTGTTCGTAATCACTGGCAATGAACATATAATATTTTTGTCAAAGTTCAGTTATGTATAGTCCAGGATGAGCATGAGACATGGGGATGTAGGAGAAACTCAATTGAATATTGGCAATGGGTAATGGTTGACTGGACCTCATGATAGGTCTTTGAAACTTTGGCTTCATGATTCTTGAGGACTGAGTTCTTAAATGCATATTATCTCACGGACTGAATTCATGGTTAAATCTAATGTATGGTGTACTAGTGCAGTCATTTGCCACTTCAAGTTCATATTCCCTGTTACTATGATAATAGGATGAGGTTCATACTCAGATGCCTTGTTTTTTCCCAGGTTTGTTCATGTGATTACTGAAAAAATATATAGACAAAACATAATCTATAACAGTGTCTTTCTTCACATGACAGATTTAACTGCTTCTACAATAACTTCTGCTAGACCCTAAACCCAAAGATATTTTCAAATTTTGAAGCTAAATGCTGGAATGATATTTTTGATAGAATATATGTGTTAAGTGTTGGTTGTATTTATGTACTGGGAGTCTGTTTGTTGTTCCACCCCACCCAAACAACCATGCCTTCTTAAATACATGATTTGTTTTGAGAGAGATCTTAAGGATGTTTTGATTCTTGAAGGCAGCCAAAGGCTGAAAGGTACATTTTTATCCTTCTATTTTCTTGTACAGTTACCAAACGCTTTTAGCATCATCATGGGTGAGAAATAAGAAAGCATTTTATTCCAGAGAGATGGGTTATTCATAAATTGCTTATTCAAGGTCACCTTTTTCATGATACTAGTAGACTGCTTCCTGCACCATTTAGCGTACGCCACAATGTCTTTTCCTTCTAAACCACGAAAGCATCCAAAAAATCATATGCAATGAAACAAAGAGAATTATCATGTAATTTAAGGTCAGGGGGGATCATTGTTACATTCATGAAAAGCTTAAAATTAAATATCACTACCATGAGACATGTTTGGGTGCAACACCTTGGATTGCTGTACCATGTGCTCATACAGTTCTATCTCTGGGTTCTTTTCTTTTGCTTAAATAGGCTGTTCAGGTATTCCATATCATTTCTATTCACAGGTTCTGCATGGGTGATGCTGAGTCATTCGTTCCTCGAGTATTGCATATGGGGATGGGAAAACCTCCCCCGAACCATCCTGATGTACTATGCAAACTTTATCTCCTCGCCAGAAGGTTACTTCCACACAGTCATCTGCAACTCCGATGAGCACCGAAACACGGCAATAAGCCATGACCTGCACTACATTGCTTGGGACAACCCTCCAAAGCAACACCCCCGCACCCTCTCCACTAAAGACTTTGGCAAGATGGTGAAGAGTGGTGCTCCTTTTGCTCGGAAATTTGCAAAGAATGACCCTATCTTAAATAAGATTGATCAAGAGCTTCTTGGCCGGTCTGATGGCCAGTTCACTCCAGGTGCATGGTGCATTGGGAACTCAGACAGTGGGACAGATCCATGCTCCTCAAGAGGCAATGATTCTGTATTCCTGCCTGGTCCAGGTGCTGGGAGGCTGCAAGAGTTGATGAAGAAGCTGCTGGCTGAAGATTTCCGCAATGGAAGTTGTTCGTCTCTACGTTATGATCAGACTAAGAGAATGTGGAAAACTCCTTGATCCATAGGGATGTTGATTACATTTTTCCGAACAGCAGCAGTTGGCAGACATTCTTGTCGGTTGGCAGCCCTTTGTATTATAGTTCATGATATCAATGAATGCCACGCATTTGGGGTCTATGTACTGAAAAAATTGACCTCAGGATGGGCAGGCCCCGACCATGTCTGTTGGGAATTTGAAATTTTCTTTATTTGGTCAGTGAAGGAGCCTTCATGCTTACATCTCTTGATCTCCAACAAGCGATTAATGTGAAGCAAAATTATAAGCATCTGTCCAGTGTGAACTGATAATTTTGCTAACCAGCCAGCAGCAAACATATAGGTTCTATGAGCGTACTCATGTATTTGTGTATGGTATTATTAAGTTGCTGGGAGAAACACCTAATTCTTGGTCATCTGCTTGGTTAGGGCTTATGTAATACAAGATCAATGCCCAGATCCGGAGGAGGAGGATAAGAAGAGATGCAAAAAGAGAGAGGGGCAGTCTTCTCTACTGTTTGTCTCAGTTAATTTTGATTTATATAACAGGTTTAAACTAGACCTTGTCATCATCATAACTAGCTAAGCTTCTACTCAGCTTGAGATTGAGCTATTACTGAATAATCGAGCGCAAGCAGGCTAGACACCTGCATGCTGGCAAGACTAATATGTTACCAAGCCCCATCCATGCTCAAAAGGTTAGACCCTATAAACTGTTAAAAGGGCCAGCTTATAGTCACACTTTCATTACAAGCTTTTCTAAGCTAGTCAAATCTTAATCCTTTGAAGTTGGGCAGATTGTTCACTCCAGGGATGTCTAATTTAATAGAAGATGGTTGGCATTTTGTTGTGTAGTGTTTTGAATATGCTAAAAGAAATTGGTATCCTTTCATCCTGCTACAAACAATAGTAAGAGTTGTCTGCAGTCTCCATCTATCACTCTCCTTAGAAGAATTTTTTTAACTCCCTTTAGTGGTTGCCACATGAACTTCCTTTTTATAATCAAGTCTAGCAAAAAGAGTCCATATTTGGCCTCTTATTTTAATGAAAAATGATCAGCCATATCAACAAATGTCCTCTAGTGCAATTTTATGTCGCAAATTATGATCTCTCCATGTTTCAACACAAATAAATCATTTAACAAAACCTCTTTTGTATATCGCTGTGGACATTTATTACTGGGGTCTTGCTTCTGCACTCTTTTGTTTTCCATGGTCATTCATAAATTTAGTTGGAGAGTTGCATGGAGGGTGAAGGATGCATGGAAGAATGAGTTATATGTGCCAGTTAACGCGTTGGTTAAAATTAACCACTGCAATGCAAATAAATAATAAACAAAGATAATACTATTTTTGTCTCCCAGAATATATGAGATGAATATCATGTAGATTTAGCATAATAAATGGACTAAATTATTAATTTTGCAAAGTTTTATTTTTTTTGAAGAATAAATTTTGTCTTCACATCCAGCTATGAGACACGTGATGGTGTAAACTAATATGCATTATATATCCAAAAAATGTATTCCGTGTTCAGTAAATATGCATCATTTGTCTTCTACTTGGACTCAAAACCAAAATCATCCCGAAACTATTAAATAATATTATTTTGCATCAAAAATATCTTTTGCAAAATTGATGATTAAATAATTTTTTATACAGAAATCACAAACTCTTGAATAACTAGAAATAAAAAAAAGGCATCAGAGCAAAATCCTTGTAATTAATATCCAAATGACATTATATTGTTTATGGATCCATTGCTAGGATTAATGAGGAAATGGCTCCCCCCATCCCTCCTCCATGAGCTAACATATTATTTTCTTTAAAAAGAACTTTATTGTTTCCCTCTTAGGAGGCCTGAAGGAATTAGTCAACACTTTAAATTCTAATGGTGTGCTGAGCCTTTGGTTTGGTTGGATTCCATCAGAACTTAGGATGGCCTGAAGTCCTTCCTCCTCTACTGAAGGCCTCATCATGATAACTAGTTTTGAAGAGAGAACGGAGAAATAAGAGAAAAGGTAATGACATCACACAAATAATGTAAAGATTTGACTAAGTTTGAGTGATTTGCAGAGACTAAAAGGGATAGATGACTCCTTGTTGGTCGAATATTTAAGGAAGGTTTTTTTTTTCCCCTGTAAATGTCCTTCGGAGCTTTGCATAATGTCAATTGATTTTAAAAGAAAAAAGAAAAAATTGTCCCTTTTTCTACAACATTTAGTTTATAAGTGATTTTAATCATGTTTCAATCCTTCAATATTAGTTGCGTCCAGTGAATTTGAATGGGTTTTTTTTAAAACAAAAAAGAAAAAAATGTTTCTTTTTTTTCCACCACATTCGGTTCATAAATGACTTTAAGCATGTTTCAATCCTCCAATATTAGTTGCATTTAGTCAACTTGAAACAATCATGTAAGGATTTAAGTCAAAAAAAATTTGCATTTAAATTAGAGTATCTTAGGAATGGAAAAGGTTCTTTCCGCTCAAGCTCATTTCTCTTACTTTGAGTTCCATGTACTCATAGGCATGAAAAGTTTTTAATTTATTAAAATACCTCACAGAATATATTAGGACAATTTAACAAGCAGTCCACGGCTTTAATGAAAAACCCCTCTACTGTTTCCTTTTTAACTTTCGATCCCTAGTAAGTATATATAGTGGATAGATAATTGTATACAAGGATAGATAAGTATCTACAATGAATGGATTAATATATCCACTGTAAAACAAGTATGTTCAGTGGGTGAAAAGGTGTATACATTGGGGCTGTATTTGAATTGCTGGATTGGATTAGATTTCCATTTCAATCCAACATTTACGAGAGAAGAAAAGGAAGTTATATATCCTGAACCATCAAAATGTTGGTTGGTATGTCTAAAGTGGTTGGATTGCTAAACTTAAGAAGAGCCTTGGAATTAGAAAGTCAATGGAACTAAATTTTGTTGGGCCTGATATGGTGCTGGGGGCTAACTTGTATTGGGCTGGGTTTAAGTCAAGGGTTGAGATTAAATCAAGTCACGGGTGTACACGGGCTTGAGAATTAGTTTAATCTCATTGGGTTAGTCCATGGGAGTTTTTGTTGAGTCTGGGCCTAGCCCACTTCGTTGATGTATTTAAAATTTTAAATCCTAGTCGCTAGGGTTTGGATGGAATAGAGAACGGATTCTTTTCTCCCAATCCTTTCTCATCATAGGGCGGCAGCCCTATCTCCTCCTCCTCCTCTCTCTCCCTCGCGCGTGGAAGGCTTCTCGGAAGGAAGCCGTGGGAGAAACGGCTTCGTGCGTGGACCTCCTGGTGCTTCCCTTCCCAAATTCCGTGGGCAGCGCGTGGAGCGGTTTCGTGTGGAGAAGCTTGAGACTTGAAGGCCCTCCTCACAGAAAGAAGAAGAAGAAGTACGTGCTGGTGCCAAGTGCTGGTGCCAAAAAGTCAATGCTTGACTTCTTGAAGAAAGGAAAAAAAAGGAGGCACGACATTCTTTCAAGGAAAGAGGCTCACGGTAAGAGGAAGAGTTTCCAGCGGTACCAATAAAAAGGTTTAAAATAAATCTTTTTGGGAAGAGTAAAGGGGCTGTGGAGTTTTGAATCCAATATCAAGGGATTCAAGAGTAGACGCTTTATCACTATAACGAATCTGATCGTTGATAAGAAGATAAAAATCTTTGGTTCTTGTTCAACGAGAAATTCCGCTGCTGTTCATCAAGGACTAAGACCCAATAAATTACTAATCTAATCCCACCTCAATCTAACATAGTTTCAAAGCATGCTCTAGCTTAATAGGGACCACTTATAAATACCCCTATATATTATTAGGAGTATCATGAAAAGCTAAAAATACCAAACATGCATGAAAGCAGCATCTCACTCTAGAACCTCCTTGAAGAAATGTGAATTTTTTATAATATAATTTATAAATTAATATACAACTTTTGTCAATAGATTATAATAAAAAAATAAATTATAATTACAAATTACGATAACAAAAATAAAAATTTATATACACATATATCCAATGTGCAACTTTATCAGTATGAATCGATAGTACCTATATTTTAGTGCCATCGAACATACTAATCCTTAAGTTAGCAATTAAAGATAGAGCTAAGATGGTATATTACATTGAATGACTAAGTGGCCACCCTTCCATTGTTCTTTCCTAGCTTTTTTGGTTTATTTTTTTTTCCTCTAAGATAACTACTTTGCTGTTCAAATTTTTAATTATTCAAACTTTGGGATTTGGGAGACCCTTGCATTTTATGCTTTACTTAGGATAATTATGTGCCTTAACTGCTCAAAAATAACTACTTTAGATAGTAGATGGTGGACAACTACTAATGCAACCCCTCTACTCCCACGAAAGCTATTCAATTTAATCCTCCACACTCTCCTTTGAAGTTTGAGATGATTAAAAACCTAATACATTCTGCTTTGTCATAATACTTGTAACAAATAAAAACCTTTAACAACCAAATTTTTATTGCATATGAAATAATGAATTCTAAAATAATAATAAAACGGAAATTATATCATTAAGATTGATGTTTATATAGTAAACAAATATTTTTATGCAAATTGAGTCTTTGAATTGAAGCTTATCATTAATACCAACTAAATGCTATGCATGCGTAGCATTTTTTCTCCTTTTCCAGCTATTCTTGAAATGTAACACAATAATATAGTAAATTATAATAAAAAAAAGATTCAATAACTAAATTTTTACTGCATGTTAAATAATAAATGTTAATGACAATCAAGCACATCAATATTAGTGTCCACATGATAAATAAAGAATATATATATATATATATATATATATATATATAAAAATTCTATTTTAGATACATATACTCGTTATATAGTAATTAATGAATTTCAACAATAATCAGGTATATTAATATTAACATCATTAAATCAATGATACATTAATTTATAAAATTTACTAATGGCCAAGCACATTAATACTAGTACTTACATGCTGAATAAAGTGTTCTCGCATGATAAATGTAGGCAATACATCTTTTTTTCCAATATTTTCCAAATGTAATATAGCAGCATAGTAACTTTCAATAAATAAAAGGCTTAAATCCTTGAATTTTTATTGTATATTAAATAATAACTTTAATGATAATTGAGTAGGACTTTTAACACCAATACAATAATTATATGAATATCAATATCCACATAGTAAATAGAGTTTCAAACAAACTGAATCTCCATATTGAAACTTTTGACAGTAGTATCTACTTTGCATAATGTATATTATATTATTATTATTAATTATTAATTATTTTTTAATATAATTTAATAAGAGGTGGACTTGACTATATTCAAAGGTAGCCAAGTTTAGGATCTGAACATCTTTTCCATCCTTGGATTTACACAAATCCCAGAATCACTTCATTTTTTTTTATTTTTTTAGTTTTAAGATTTATAAATTATGTAAATTTAAGAGTAGAAAAAGTGATCCGATATAGGCTTAGCTACATTCGAATGTAACTAAGTTTACTTCATCTAATATTATAATAAATTATAATAAATAAAAAATTTTAATGATTAAATTTTTATTGCATATTAAGTAATAAATATTATATCTACATAATGAATGAAAAGCTTTGAATCTTATTTTAAATTTATATGATAGCTATTGCATATTAAGCAATAAATTTTAATTATGACTATGTATTGGTGTTTCCATGGTGAATGAGAGCTCTAAGAATGATGAATGTACCATCGATAATCTTTTCTTCTTTTCTAGTTGTTCTTAAAATGCAATTTAATATTGCAACAACTTATAATAAATAGAAGATTTTAGCGGATAAACTTTTGTTGCACATTAAATCATGAACTTTAATGATGACCGAGTAAAAATTAATATCTTTAATATTAGCATTCATAGAACAACAATAATAAAGTCAATCCTAAACTAATAAGAGTCAAACATAAATTCTTTTTCTTTGTATCAATATTAATACTAACATACATTTTAATATTAATGCCCACATAATAAATAGAAAACTCTGTACAAATTGAATCTTCTTATTGAAACTCTTGCTGTGTATACCATTGTCACTAATACTAACCTCATGCTATGTATATTGTATAATTTTTTCTTCTTTTCCAATTATTTTTTGAATGTTATATAATAATATAATAAATTATGATAAATAGAGTGCTTCAATCATCAAATTTATATTATACATTTAATAATAAGCTTAAATGAAGCTGAGGACATTAATATCAACATTCATATAATATAAAAAAGTTTGCACTTGAGTCTTATTTTGGATATATATTGCTACGTAACACATGCAATAGTTAGGGTACAATTTTTTCTTCTTTTCAAATTATTCTTAAATGTAATATGATAATATAATAAATTATAATAAATAGAAGATTTTAAGAATTGCCAGCCATCTAGTTGGGAAAAGGTTTAAAAGAGTTAAGTTGAGTTGAAAAGATTTTAAGAATTAAATTCTTATTATATATATTAAAGAATGAACTTTAATAATGATCAAACATATTTCATTAATATTTATTATATATACACAAGGCAATAAACTTTAGTGATAGCCAAACATATTTATACCCCCATTTACATAGGAAGTGAAACACTCTATATAATTAGAGCCTCTATTAAGTATGTATAAAATATATTTGTGCCAATTACATGAAATGAATAAACATTTCTCTATTTCATATCATTACTTTTCACCAATGATTATTTCTGTAATCTACAATATTTATAAAACCTTTCTCACCACTTCTATCCAAGGTTTTTTTTTCATTGTTTTATTGTTCTCCACAAAATTAAGAACAAAATTGATGGATAATCAATAAAATGAGTGGTTTTATCTCCCTTCTCCCTTCCATTTTGTTTCAAAAATATTGAAAAAAAGAAAGGCATAAAATAACATAAATAGGTATTGTGACAAAAATGTATGAAAATAATCTTGTGCACTAAGTAGAAAGAGCTCGTATGGTAGGTAGGATCCTTCGAATGCTTAATTGTTCTGATAATTAATACTATCAAAATATATCCACTTAAAAAAAATAAAAAACTTGCTTTTTTTTAAAAAAAAAAGTTTGGATGTAATTTCCTATAAACCTCACCGCACAGGCAACAATTAACAGAGAACCTATTGACTAATGTTTACAATTGCATGCAAGATATAAGCACCTAAATCAACTTCCACGAACTTCCATGCGTGGAAAACTCTCCTAGTCTCAAATCAAACAAAAAGCACCCACCCTATAATTTCAAATCAATTAACAAAGACCTTTTTCGCTGGTGGTTACTGTAGCTGATGGTTACGGTAGCTCGTCCCTGTTTCTCTCTAAGCCTTGCTTCAAGATTCGTGTGCTGCTCTTTGCTCGAGCTGATCTTCGGTGACTCTCTCTGCGTCTGCGGATCGTGTGCTCTGCTCTGTGGCTTCCTTGTCCCCCCTTCGAATCCATGGCCATGGATGGTGGTTCCGAGGGCCGGAGCTCAGGGAGTCGGGCAACGGGTGTTGGTTTTCAGTGGAAGTCTTCTTCCCCGATGCCGGCTGAGGTGGCGAGGTTGGAGGACCTCTTTCCCGAAGTAGTCCAAGTGCCAGAGACGGAGTTGGCAGCTGAATCTCTGGTCTGGCAACATCGGGCAGTTTTAATGAGAACCTTCCACAGATGGGTTCCGGTGGAGGCATTCATCAGGGAGTTCCGGCGCGTTAGAATTTTCGGCGAGATCTTCCCCATCAGCCTGGCATTCCGGAGTTATATTTTTTGCTTCGCTGATGTTGAAGTCCGGGATATGGTGTTGATCAATGGCCAGCCAGTAGCGTCGGAAGCTTGGAGGCCGGAATTCATTCCGGCGGCTGATGCCATCACCTCGGCTTTGTTGTGGATCAGATTACCCAACCTTCCAATTGAATTTTGGAGGGAGGAGATCCTCCGCGACATTGTAGCTCCGGCGGGTCATTTCGTCTGTCTTGATTCGGCTACTCAAGCGAAAAATAGGGGAGGATTCGCTCGGGTCTGTGCACGAGTCGAGCTCAGTTCTCCTCTCCGGCCGGGGGTTCGTGTGAGGGGGACGATGGGTCCGTTCTGGCAATCGTTTGTCTTTGACCAGCTGGAAGGAATCTGCCAGCGCTGTGGCTCGCTTCATCTCTCCGGCTCATGCTCCTCCCCTGCCTCTGACTCTTCATCTGAAGCTTCCCTCTTTGGCGAGTGGATGTCGGCTGTTCGACAGCGCAAGGTGTCTAAGGGGCCTCAGGCGGAAGTTAAGGAGAAGATATTGTCAGGGGCGGTTCCAGTTTCCCTTGGCCCTCGGTCCAGTTCGTCGGGAGTGGTCTCTGCTTCGGGGACGACGACTGATGGAGGGTCTGCTTAGTTGAAGTCGGCTCGTCGGAGAAGAATCAAAGGCATCTTGGCAGTTGGAAAGCTGGCTGGGAGCTCGGGCTGTGATTCTGAAGCAATGGCCCAGGAAGCTCCAGTGGTTGTCTCCAATGCTAAGGGTTTTGAGCGTGCCGGTTCTAAGGAGAGCGTGCCGGCTACTGTGGCGCTTCAGTTGTCTGAACATTTCCCTTCCAAATCCATGCTTTCTAATCCATTTGCTTCCTTGGATTTGGAATCTGAATGAGTTAGTCTTTTGGGGACTACGGATGCTTGCCCGGGCCCACTGAAGCGGGCTCGTTCGGCAGAGTATCAAGCCCCCCGACTAATATCTAGAATGGACAAAAAGAAAGGGAAAGGAGAAGTTTCCTCCACTAAATCTAAATTAGTCCAAGTTCGAGTGATGCAGCATTTGAAAGGTGACCTTGGGGCTTCTAGGGTGAATAGGTCTAAGGGTGCTGAGGGGGAGAAGAATCAGCCCATACTAGCTTCAGGCTCTTCGAGTGACTTATTGACTTTGGCGACCCCGGGCAAGGTCCCGATTCCGAGGTCCTCTTACAATTCACCTCGGACTGATGAGGTTCAAGATGCTATGATTTGCTCTGAGGTCAACACTTGATCTTCTGGGTGTCACCCTGATAGTGATATGGTGGAAGTACAAGGGGGGATCCCAGCTTCCTCTTCCTGTTAAATGAAGATCCTTTTATGGAATGTTAGAGGAGCTCGAAAGCCATCATTTCGATCCTCTTTCGGTAGATTGATGCAAATCCACAATTTTGATATCTGTGTTATTCTTGAAACCAGGTTGTCGGGGGATAGTCTGTTCTGGTTTCGAAAACAGGTTGTTCGAAATTGGTCTATGTATGCAGTGGAGGCTGTGGGTCTATCTGGTGGCATGATTGCCATCTAGCGCTCCTCTGTGGTGAAGATTGATGTTATTCATCATAGTAATCAACATCTTGGCCTTCTTGTTACAGAGGGCACGGCCGATGCTTGGCTACTATCTGCGGTTTACGCCAGTACTGACTTTCGGAAAAGACGGCTTTTATGAACTGATCTCCATTCCCTTCTTGCTCGGGGCTTCCCGTCTATTGTGGCAGGTGATTTCAACTATATCTCTGAAGCTTGTGAAAAGCGTGGGGGTAGAAGGGTCACCGGTACAGCTAATATCACTGAATTTAGGAATTTCATCAGTTCGGCTGGTCTTCTGGATCTGGGATTTTCTGGGCCTCAATTTACCTGGTGCAATTACCGCCAGGGCTCTGCTCGTGTTTGGGAGAGGCTGGATAGAGCTTTGGCTTTGGATCAGTGGCTTCACAATTTCCCTTCAGCTTCGGTTACTCATCTTCCGAGGATTGCTTCTGATCACTGCCCCATCCTTATCTCTACGAAGATTGAGACTCATCAGAAGAGGCAGTTCAGATTTGAGCAGTTTTGGACTTCATACATGGCTGCTCGATCTATCATCTCCCAGGTCTGGCATACCCTTATCCGGGGTAATGTTATATATCGTCTTTCTCGTCGTCTACTGTTGGCTATCGTCTTTCTTGTCGTCTACTGTTGGCTAAACGCAGGTTGGCCAGATGGAATAGAATGAAATTGGTGATCTCGTTAGGCAGGTGGAACATCTTGAAGCTGACATTAGTCTCCTGCAGACTAAGGAGGATCAGGAGGGTTTTCTTGGGATTTCTAACCTATCTACTCTCCGGGGCAAGCTAGCTTTGCATCACTCTCTACTTATTCAGCAGGAGATCTATTGGAAGCAACGGTCTAGGATTCAGTGGATTCGTGAAGGGGACCGTAATACTAGGTTTTTCCACCAGGCCACTCTTAAGCGGCGTGCCGCTAACAGGATCCGCAGACTAGTCGATGATTCTAGGGACTATCATGAGGACTTCCCTTCTATTCGGGATCAGCTCTTACATTTTTTTCAGGCTAGATGGTCAGAGTCCTCGGGTCTTGGCTCTCCGGTCACCCAGGTCCCTGATTCCAGGAAGGTCTCCTCCCAGGAAAACGAAATGCTTACCAGACCTATCACAGCTGCTGAGATTCGTTTGGCTCTATGGGAGCTCGGGCAGGATAAGGCCCCGGGTCCGGATGGCTTTCCAGCTTTTTTCTATCGTCATTATTGGGACATTGTTGGGCTAGAAGTGACTCAGGCTATCCTTCAAGTATTTCAAGCCAAAGCCATCCCTGTGGATTGGAATCGTACACTTATTACCCTGGTACCCAAACGTAATGATGCTTCTCTCCCTCAGCATTTTAGGCCTATCAGTCTCTGCACAACCTTATATAAGGTTTGTGCTTGTCTGCTTGCTGATCGCCTTCGGCTGGTAATGCCTCGGATTATAGCAGTGGAGCAGGGGGCATTTATCAGAGGGCGTAGTATTACGGACAATGTCCTCATTGCCCATGAGTTTATGTATGATCTTCAGAGAGCTCCGGCAAGGCAATCCCTTATGGCTGTTAAGTTGGATATGGAGAGGGCCTATGATCGCCTTAGTTGGACTTTCCTCCTCCACTCCTTGCAGGAGTTTGGGTTTGATGATCAGTTTATTGAATGGATTATGGCTTGCATTCAGAGGCCTTCTTTCTTGCTGATCATTAATGGTAGTCTGACTAAATTTTTTCACTCTTTAGTAGGTCTGCGTCAGGGTTGCCCTTTATCTCCTTTACTATTTATTTTGGCGGTGGATGATCTCTCCCGTGCCCTCTACCAGGCTCAGACTGATCGTAGTATTGTTCCTTTTACAACCTGCCCTACAGGTCTTGAGATCTCTCATCTATTCTTTGCTGATGATTGTATTTTACTGGGGAGAGCTACCTCAGCCAATGCTTCTTCCTTAGCTGATATCATCCAGCGCTATTGTCAGGCCTCGGGTCAGAAGGTCAATGCATCTAAGTCTTCAATCTGCTTCAGTCCGAGGACTGCTAGAGCTACCAGGGAAGCTATTGTCCACAGGCTTGGCATCTTATCTCAGACTAACCGTCTTCAGTACCTGGGGTTCCTATGACAGGCAGACATCCCCGGTGTGCTGACTATGCTAATCTTGAGTTGAGGTTCCGTCAGCATATTGAGGGATGGCAGGTTACGGACCTATCTATGATGGCAAGGTTAACTATTATTCGAGATGTTCTCTCTTCCCTTCCTATGTATCTTCTTTCCAATGCTGCCATCCTGATCACCTGTCTCAGGAGAATCGAGAGATGTTTTAGGGATTTCCTCTGGGCCTCTATGCAGGAAGGGCATGGTATTCACCTTATGTCTTGGGAAAGGGTTTGCATGCCGATCCATGAGGGTGGCCTGGGGATTCAGTCTTTAATCGTCAGAAGGGATGCCCTTTTGGCCAAGCATGCCTCGCGATTCATTCTGGAGCCACAGAGCCTATGGAGCTCTGTTATGAGAGCGAGATATGGTGATTGGGCTTCCTCCTCGCATATGTAGCTGTCCCCTAGGCATTCTCCCTTCTGGAAGGAGGTCTATCGTCATGGGAGATACATTATGGAAAATACTACGTGGATGATTGGTGATGACTCTTCCATTGAGGTGATTCAGGATTCATGGATCTCTGACATCCCTCTATCTCGATGGCCCTCCTTCGTTAGTAGTGATGTCCCCACTAGTTTGAGAGTGAAGGAGCTAATCTCTTCTGATTCTTCCTCTTGGCATGACCCTCTGGTGTCCCATTTTTTCAGGGATGAGCTTGCTCGTCGGATCCTGGCTATTCCGATTGCTTCTGTTATTACTTCGGATTGTAGGTTGTAGCACAGATCCTATCTTCCTATGGCCCCTATGAAGGATCTTGTGAAGATTTCAGCCCCCAGCCTCAGGGTCAGGTGGATGCTGTGTGGATATAGAAGCTGCCAATTCTTCCCAGGATACAGCTCTTCATATGGAAGCTTTTGTGGGAATGTCTCCCAACTTGTGCTATGCTTGTGATGAGGGGCTTGCCTATCCAGCCTATATGTCCGATTTGTGGTTTGGAGGAAGAGTCTACTAAGCACTCCATCTGGGTTGGATCTGGCAGTCAGTGGGCTATCATCCTAGATTGGAGCAGACGATTTCCCAATGTTCTCTATTCTTAGATGTCCTCCGGAAGGCCTCCCAGTATAAATGTGACCTTTGGGATTCTACGGCATATCATATCTGGCTATCTAGGAACCAGACTATTTTTTCAGATGGTGGTATATCATTATAAAGGATTATATGGAGATGGTGGTATATCATTATAAAGGATTATATAGAAAATTAGATCCCTGGCGTCGGACTGTGCCCGTGGCTTCCATTCAGGTGGTCTTGACTCCTCTGGCCTCTGGGGTTCCCCTGATGCTTTGGCAGCAAACCGGCATACGATTTTTATATCATGGGAACCCCCTCCTCCAGGGTTTGTCAAGATCAACTTTGATGGGAGTGTTCATGACAGACTTGCGGGATCTGCTTTCGTCATCCATGGGCCGAAGGGTGATCTATTGGCAGCTGGAGGGTTTGGTAGTTTGGACTCATCTGTCCCAATGACTGAGCTCTATGCTGCTTGGGATGGCATCTCTTGTGTTGTTCGATCTCTTCATGTTCAAAACCTCATTATTGAGAGCGACTCTATGATTGTAATTTGGTGGCTACGGAGGGAACATGGCTTCCTTACTCCTGCTATACCACTTTTAGATGATATCTGGAATATGCTGAACGAGGTTCAAGATGTTCAGATTCGCCATTCTTATCGGGAAGCTAATTCGGCGGCCGATTGGGTGGCTTCATCTGTTGCTCACCACTCGGGTTTCTGGAGGTGGAGACAGGGAGATCAGTGTCCTTTTGTTCTTCAACAAATCTTGTATTCTGATACTCAAGGAATGATCCGTACACGAGTTGTATGATCGCTCGGATGTACCAAAAAAAAAAAAAGCAAACATAAAGCACCCATCCTTCATTGATCTTGTTGCAAGTTTTAAAGAAGTCGTCTTCCTTGGACCTCATATCTAGAGAAAAGATTCGAAAAGGGAAAGGGTCATGAGATTAGAGTCCAAATCCAAGTACAGGGGCGACAAGATGGCAGGAAACAACAGGAGGAGGCCTTACGGAATGCTGCAGCGGTACTAAGCGTTATTCCGCTCCACAAGACGAGGGAAAGTCGAGTGTTTGGACTCCTCCAATACCGAGAAGAATGGTTCTCGCTCTGCAGCTCCTCTCGCAGGCACCACAATCCCGAGTCGTTCTATTGGCACCCCAACGATTACTCTCCACACCCACACTTACATAAATTAAAATACCTAAAATACCCTAAGATGTAATTACTTTACCCTTGCTTATTTCTATCTACACCCACATGATCAAAACCCCTGATAACATTTCAAACTTTTCTCCCAGGCACAGCCATCTCCCTTCCTCCTCCCTCTCTCAACGATTGTCTCTGAAATCAGGGTCTAGACAAGGTTTAAAGCTCTCATTTCAACAATGGAGAAGCAACTAGTAATCTGGGAAGGCGACGGTGACGATAAGGTTCGTTTTTAAAATCTGAATCGTCTTTTTTTTTTTTTCCCGGAACGCGTTCCGTTCGGCCTACCAGGGCCGAACGGAATAGTTTTGTTCGGCCAGGGCTGGCCGAACATAAACAATATGTTCGGCTTAACCTGGCCGAACAGATGCATTCTGTTCGGCTAGGTTATGCCGAACATATTGTTTATGTTCGGCCAGCCCTGGCCGAACAAAACTCTTCCGTTCGGCCAGTCCTGGCCGAACAAATCTATTCCGTTCGGCCATACTTAGCCGAACGAAACCATTATGTTCCAAATATAAATTTAACATAATATTTTATCCTTGTAGGATGATGCGTCAACCGAATCAAGCAAAATTGGCTCAGATTGTGTTATGGATTACACAAATGAATTTACAACTTACGAAGTAAGATAATTTTGATTGCAATTGTTGCTGACTTGTTTTAATTGTATACTATACTTGCTAAATTATACTATTTATTGTGTAGATATTCAAGAGTAGAGAAGAATTGTGTAGTTGGTGTCGGGAAGCTGGGAGGAGGAATGGATTAGTTATTGTAATTAAAACATCTGATTCGGGAAGCAATGTTAGGAAACCAAGAATCAAGTTAGGTTGCGAAAGGAGCGGTAAGCACAAATGCACAAGCGGAAAGGAAAAGGAAAAGGGATCAAAGAAGAGGGCTAGTGGTACAAAGAAGTGTGGATGCCCATTTTTATTAAGAGGAAGGAAATTGGACACTGGGATGATTGGATTTTGGAGGTTATTTGTGGAGTGCACAATCATCCGTCTGCGAAGCATTTCGAGGGACACTCATATGCTGGAAGATTATCTAGGGAGGAGACTTCATTGTTAGTGGATATGTCGAAAACTTTGGTTCGGCCAAAGGATATATTGTCCACATTGAAGCAAAGAGATGCCCACAATGTTACGACAATGAAGACGATCTACAATGCACGCCAGAGGTGTAAGGTTTTAGAGAAAGCAGGGAGATCACAGATGCAACATCTTCTTGGTCAATTAGCCGATGCTAAATATATTGAGTGGCATAGGAGTTGCGGTAGTACTGACGTGGTGCGTGACTTGTTTTGGGCACACCCTGGATGTATAGATTTGTTACGTGCATTTCCTCGTGTATTGATTATGGATTGCACATACAAGACGAATAGATATCGTCTTCCTCTGTTAGAGATTGTGGGGGTGACATCAACTAATCTCACATTTTCTGTTGCTTTTGCATACATGGACTCTGAGCGGGAAAATAACTATACATGGGCATTAGATAGATTGCGCAGTGTCATGGATGCTGATGTTTTGCCTGAGGTGATAATCACAGATAGAGATTTGGCTCTATTGAATGCAATTAAGAGGGTATTTCCTACATCTTCACATATGTTATGTAGATGGCATATTAGTAGGAATGTTCTGGCTCAATGCAAAAGATTATTTGAAACAAAGGAGAAATGGGATATGTTTATAATGAGTTGGAATATACTGGTCCTGTCAGCCACAGAAGATGACTATAATGTTCGTTGGAGTGCACTTCAGAGAGATTTCAGTTCGTATCCAGATGCCTTGCGATATGTATCAGATACCTGGTTGAGCAAATACAGGGAAAGATTTGTCTCAGCATGGACGGACAATTATAGGCACTACGGGAATGTGACAACAAATAGGTATTACAATTTCATATATTATATTTTTATCTTTGATATATAACTTTGATCTAATTTTCTTACTTTACTAGGGCTGAAAGTGCACATGCAAGGCTTAAAAGACAGCTTGGTTCAAGCCAAGGTACTTTCGAGTCTTCTTGGACAAAAATAAATAGTTTGATTGAGCTACAGCACAGCGACATTAAAGCCTCATTCGAGAAGAGTTTGACGGTCGTGCAACACAACTTTAAGCCTGCTGAATTCAAAGAACTGCGAGGATTCATATCTATATGTGCATTAAATCATATCCTTGCCCAATCGAATCGGGCCAATTCAGCTGAGATTCATGAATCAGCTTGTGGGTGTGCTATTCGACGCACACATGGCTTACCATGTGCTCATGAGATTTTGCGGTATAGGATGAAAGGTCAGCCTATTCCCCTCGACTGCATAGATCCTCATTGGACGAAACTTGATATGCAGCCTGCTAAAAATGTGCAAAGTGTGAAGTTGACCTGTAAACCAGAGTTGAATATAATTGCCGAGAAATTCGAGCAGTTAGATGGGGCATCTCAATTGCAAATGTTAAAGAAATTAAGAGAGATTGCAAGTCCTGATAGTACATCTCTTGAAGAACCTGCGAAAAGGAAGATCGGTATACGTGGGCGGGCTTCATTGGAGGTTGATACTTCTACTCGCCGTGACCCTTCCGCATTTGAGTTGGTTCTATCTGGACAGGATAGTTATTCACCTGGTTCGCAGCAAAATATTTTAGGGATCCCAAGGATGCAGATGCCGAAGGGGCAGCCAAAGAAGAAGGTACGAAGCTTTTCTTTAATATAGCTTATCGTTATATTTTATATAATTCATATCATTCAATACAATTTGTAGGTTATTCGTCAACGAATCCGGTCACATAAGCCAATGATCTATATAAATCAACTTCCAGACGGGTTGAGGGCATTCATCCAGCACATCAAGGATGTCAAAGCTGATGGCAACTGTGGATTTCGAGCAATTGCTGACTTACTTGGCTTCGGAGAGGAAGATTGGCCACGTGTCAGGAGGGATTTATTACATGAGTTGAACTGTCATATAGAGCACTATCGCGCATTGTATGCTGTCGAGGGGAGGGTTGACGAGATCGCTCATGCATTATCATATTTTGAGGATTGTCCGCCATATGACCGGTGGATGACCATGCCAGATATGGGGCATCTTATAGCATCATGCTACAATGTTGTCCTGTACCACCTCTCCTTGCAACAATGTCTGACTTTCTTACCGCTCAGATCAGTGCCTCTTCCTCTTGTATCCCGTAAAGACATTGCAGTGGCCTTCGTTAATAGCAACCATTTTGTTGAGGTATTAAATATATTACTCTTTGTTGAGGTATTAAATTTAAGACATTGCTGTTATTCTTGACGATTTTTTAAACTTGATTACTCT
>UESW01003955.1:1293957-1445319 GCA_900491605.1 Calamus simplicifolius | reverse complement strand
AGATAAAAAAGATGATCAAATATAACACCTGATTGTTAATCTTATTTTCCTGATCTGGAAGCATGTGTAGGAGCAAGTTAATAGAGCTTCTAGCTTTACGATAAGGAAGCACCAAGGAAACAGTGCAGGAGTGAGACTTCAAAGATGCTTTGAAGTGGGAGCACCACCCAGATTTGAAAATATGGCTTTTATAGTGTGATCACGTTTTGTTTGCACTTTGAACACCTTGAGATTCAACCCTTTTATGAAACCACCATGTAGCCCCTAACTTCCCCAATCAACCTCCACCCCCCCCCCCCCCCCCCCCCCCCCCCCCCCACCCCAAAAAAAAAAAACAAAACAAAACAAAAAAGGCTTACAAATGTCTGACATCAATTTTTCATAGCTAGCAGAGAACACAATTAGTAACTAATCAATATGAAGAAAGAACTAGAACAAACAAAAGATCGTAATATAATCGTACATTACACCACATTGTTTGATTTGAATGTCATGTCCAAATTAGAAAAAATAAAAAATAAACTGAGGTTTTGATTTGAGTCACATATATCAATTGGAATGACAACAGGGAAAAAAATTCTAATCTTGAACCCTTGAACTCAAAATCCTAACATATCTCATCCAAATGGAAAATGAAATTTTAAGCTCTGTAGTTGAAGCACAAATATCCATAGAACCAAAATTTTCTGCTCTAGGAAACTTTCTACTTAAAACAATAGATTTTCTACTTTCGAAGTAATATTTCCTAAATTATGATTAACTGCAAAACTTTTTTTTGATGGTATATTGGAAAGCTTTTACTTTATCTTTGCAAAATTCTGCTTAGCACAACAATACACTCAATGCTGTGCAACAAGAAATTCATTTACAACAGTTTTATATATGCATTGAAGTGCTAGATCAGCTCATCTATATCTCATAAAGATTTCAAATCATTCCATTCCTAGTTTCAAAAGAAAATACGTAAAGAATTTTTAGCCTTTATTTAGTATAATTTTATGTGTGGGAACATTAATGGGTGCCATGATAAAAAGCTTGGGCTAACAAGGGTAATGGTGTGGGTTCGAGTTTTTAGGTAATCACTTTGTGCAAAAAAGGGGGAAAAAAAAAGCCAGAGGTTAAGTCAATCCCTAGTCCATGCCTTCTAAGACACTTGATTGCCCAATCCCAAACTAGATGATCTGAGCTACAGGAATCCCTTCCCCCATTTGCTTGGTTTAGAGTCACTTTCTCAGAGATGTTGAGATAATAAGTATTTCTTTCCTACTATATGTAAATATGTTGAGATAATAAGTATTTCTCATGTGATTTTCATGCATGAGTATATAGATATAAAACATGCATATACATTACACATATTTACATATAACACACCCCCCACCCCCCCCCCCCCAAAAAAAAAAAAAAAAAATGCATTTCTCATGCCACTAGACCAATAAGCACAATATTGAGGAATGATTAGCATCTTATCTTCAAAAATTTACCATGTTTTGCTTACAACTATGGTTAAGAAGAAAAGGTGAACAATATTCATATGCATGTATAAGAAATTCAAACTTCTAAAAGGGACATCCAATAATTTCATAATTTTTAAGGTTCACGTAACAAATCTAAAACCAAAGTTTAGTCGACTTGCTATCCAGTTCTCCATGCAAAGCTTACATGCTCTTCCTTCCATTTAGATGGACTCAGCGGATCTTCCCAGATGTTAACCTTTGGGGGTCCATTATGATCTGCAAAAAAAAAAAGTAAAATATACAAAAATATCGTCATAAAAATCTAATAGGCACGTAAGCAGGTCAAAGATGAAAATTATCTGACAATAACTAAATTAATGCGTCACTAAGTAAGGTATTGATGGTTCACTTTGCAACTGACGTTCTTGATATCAATATAAAAAGCTAAACGCTACATTATTGGCCCTCGGAGCCGCTACATTTCAATTTTTTTCTTTGTTAAATCGGTCGGGTAAGTAGAGTTTGCCGTATAAACATTGGTCGAATCATATTACCATGGATAAAAAGAAGAGAAAACAAACTAGCTTTGTTATCTATCGGCTTATTGAATTGATAAAGCCCCGTCCAACGATCGGAAATGGAGGGATCGAACAAGAAGAAATAAATAAAAGGGAACCGTGATACCCCTGAGGGTGATGAAGAAAGAAGAGATCAAAGGGGAAGAGAAAGACAAACCTCCGCCGCTGGCAAGGCCCCGCCGGGCGACGAGCTTGGCCGCCGGAGAGGGACGGAAGAGCGGGAGATGGGGAAAACCGTCGCGAGCGCCGCCCGAGCCGACATCGATGTCTCCAGAGACTTTTTTTTTTCCCCGACTGGGAAGCGGCGAGGACGAGAAGCCGAAATCGATATAAATAGGTTTGACCCGCTTCAGATCCGAACCGGCTCCGGTTCGGACTGTCATTTGATCGAAACCGAATTGGTCCGAGACAGGATCTGGATTTATTTTTTCAGGAAATCTTGTCAGGCGTCGGCAATGTTTGTCCAGATTGGCAGCAACCCTTTGTAATTATTTTGAAGAATATATTTAAAAAAATGGATTTTGATTTGGTGCCATTTTTTAGAGTTAAGAGGAGAAAAATTCAATTGAAGTTGAGGGAGGAATCGAATTCAAATCCAAGCCGCTAGCATCCAGCATTCATAACTAAATCAGTTCGGTGAGTTATGAGTTAGCACCCTGCTAGTAATGATTGGGTTGCCAGATGACCTCCTTTTGATGTCTTCAAAATTCTAATTCTCTAGGATTCACACCCATTATGGTTTCAAATTCAATTGGATTTGATATAAAATTCTGGACTCCTTCAGGAGTTGATGATCTAGGGACTCAATGTAAATCAAAGGCAGGTATTCTCCTAGGTTGGCATCAGGATCATCTTCAAAGTTGCCTAGCTTATGAACAGTTTTGTTTTCAGGTCAAGGCAAGTAAGCACCTGGAGCTGCTCTTAAAGCAGCAGGCAAGCAGAAGCCTACAACTGCACATCAAAGAGAACCACTCACAACTCACATTTCGCATTTTCACCACCATGATAAAACTTATATATTAATTTGTTCAAACAGCAATAGTTGCAAAAATAAATTTTATTCACCAGAACTGCAAAATGTAGCAACCGAAGCATGTTTGCTCAAACTCCTGGCAATTCTCTGATGACAATGAATATTATCCTCCATCAAATTGAAATCATCGATGAAGCTTGAACATAGCATTGAATCCACCTGTGATTCGATCACAAGAAAAATGCCCTTGACTTCTTTGATCAAGGATTAATCATGGATGCCCTGATCCATATTAAATGGTCGCAGGGAAAACATGATGTTAGTAATACCCAGTTATGTTGTCAACTCTTCTCGCCTTATTCAACAGCTGAGGCTTTCAATGTTCTCTACAGATTAGGGCAACAAGCTATTAAATCAAAGCCTGATCCTCATGAACATATTACAGAGAGAGTAACAGAGCCTACAAACAAAGAAGCTTTCTGCTTTCATTTGAAAGTATAATGAACAAAACCTGAAATTCCAGTTGTCCACTGAGAGTATCAAGAAGAACCACCATTTTATGGTATCAAGAATACAGGATACAACACCTCTTAATCATATGGAATTTGAATATATGCTGCATCACAGACAAATGGGATGTCAGCATACATGCCTCCAAGAGCGCACCGCATACACTCGAGCACTGTGAACAGGTAAGCAAATGCCACTGCAGTCCAGAAATGCATCCCAATCTTACCCCAGTACACAGCAAGCGGCATCCAACGGCTAATAGTCCCTATGACCTGGAGGGCAATCTCAAGCAGCATCCCCATCACAACATGGAAGCGGAAGAAGTGAGGCCACTCCTTCCGCCTCACCACCCCAAGGTAGGCTGCAAAGAAATAAGCCATCAAGAACCAGCTTGGCAGACTCCCTATGAACCCAGGAAGGGTAGGTGAGGAACTCAAAGTCCTCCAAGAAAGGATGAAGATGGTATGCAGTCTCAGCATACATCCATGTTTCATGGAGAGGCATTAGGTAGGGGATGCAGGCCAAGGTCCTCCACCACCACCTCGGCTTCTTGGTCATTGGAGGGTAGCGGAAGCTATAAGGGACATCTTTTGATGCTCTAGGAACCATCCGGCTTCTAGGCCATGCAACCTGGCGTTTCAGCAAAACTGGCACCATATCTGCAAGGCTGCCATGATCTCCTCTCAGGAGGGAAGCTGAGCTGCTTGATAGGTGTGCAGTGGCCCATCCTGACACTCAAAATCAACACAGTCAAACCATTTGGACACCAATTAATATGTGCAACATATAGGAAATTCAACCTGGAGGTCAGCCTAATTTATAGTGTCAATTGTTAACTAGATAGTAAATAACTACACCGTTGCTAGATTTCTTTTCCTGCATTGCACCCACCCCTGTTTGAATGCCACTAATTTTCTCATAAATAATCAATCTTGATTATCTTCCTATCCAACACTTATAAAGACTTCTGTCACTTCCAGTAAGACGGCCCCCAAAACAAAATAAATGCATGAATATGCTAGACAATATAGAATAAAGAGATTTTATGCATCAACAACATGAGCACCACTTATCCAGACCAACTAAAAGGCCATTTGTCCTAGTGTTTTTGCCATCAAGTTTTCACAGCAACCTTTCCATTTGACATAATCATAGTTCTTACCTTCACTTAGAGCAAAAGACACATTAAATGTGTGTTAAAGAGATGTTTATAGTGTTTATGTGTAAACCACTTCAGAGCAATGATTTTGCCAAACAACACATAACTCTATTATGTATAGAATTAAACAATCCCCTCCGCATCATTACCACAACATTAAAAATCATGCAGTGTTGAAAAACTTATTTCTCTACTGACATTAGTTTTATACTTATGATCATTAATAGAAAATACAAATAAGCCAATCACTAAATAGATTTAGCTTCCCCAGTATACACAAAACTTGAATGCAACAAATAAATGAAATCAGCAATGTGTGCCTACCTCTGAAGGGCAACATTCCAACATCTTGAGAAGTTCGACAAGATACTTCTACTTTCGGAGAAGTCGAAAACAAGGAATGATGAGCAGAGTATGAAAAAGAGGAGTTATATGATGCTCTGCAGTGGCCAGGTTTTGTTGCCATGCTTCCCCATACTACCGTGCATCCATTTAGATCATGTCCCCAGAACCTAAGTAGTACATATCAAAATTCAGTCTATTAGTTTACTCATAACACTGTCTAGTTAAACAAACCAATGTAGAAGAGGTGCATGGCATAGACTTGGATGCATAAATCTGAATTTGAGAATGACAGATCAAGGACAGCTTAGGTATTTTCTGATAATGACCATGGGGAAAACCATATTCCCTTTGTTTCATTTTGGCTTACCTTAAAAGCTCACTTTGAGTACAGCCCTTCATAGCAATAAAGGGAAAAAAGAAGAATTCATAGAGCCAGCCCAACATCAAAGGGATAATATTTGTTGATCGTGGTGATGGTTTATGTATTTAAATAGTTCAAAATGCATCTCCAGACATGCAGATATAACCCAAATATGCTTACCAATACTTTACCATTACTTCATTTCCATCATATAAATGTACAATTATGAGGGCTCTAAGTCACACCATGTAACAATCTGTCCCTCAGCCCATATCCATACATCTCATTTCTCCCTTCGAAGATAAGGTGCATGTCAGTCTCTGGATTACCCAGATCTAAAGCATATATGTAGGTGAATGACAATTATGACAACTCTGTTATTAACCTAGAGTCATGAATAATGGGACTTTATGCTTCAATACCATAATGTCAATGTTCAATAGAACAACTAACCCAATAAATATGCTTCAAAACAAATAAAATAACATAATATCCTTAGAGGACATGCAGCATACCACTAATGCTCAAGATGATTACATGCATGCAAAAAGATTCAGAAAATAATTAAGAGCATGGATGTTACAAGATTAATAGAGTATTCCATGCATATTTAATCACCACATAAACCGGAGGTCTATAACATAGTTCATCATGAGATTAGACCAAATCCTAATCATTATGATAGAATATGTGAGGGCCTATGCTGGCATATGTTTAGTCCCACATTAGTTATGCAATGGATGGATATTGATGACGCCCGATCACCAGCCCTGAACGTCGGGAGAAGAAAGCTACTTAATTTGTTGTCCTTCGCCTGATCGAATAGCCTGCAAAAAGTCCCAAGACCAGAGGAAAACTCCGGTGGAGACCCTCCGACGCTCAAGTCAGTAACATGGGTCACAGCTGAGGAAGAGCTCAGACGAGCTATGGGAGAAAAGATGAGTCCTCAAAAAGATAGAAATTTCTTTCCGGGTATCAGGGTAACAAGTGTATGAGTTTGCGTTACCTTCTTGAGTGGACCTTCCCTTTTGTAGGGGGTTGACCCATGTGTGACCACGTGGAGTTCCGTGAGAAAGGAATGTCCACGGGGTTTGTGAGGCTGCGTGAATCTTGGCTGGTTGGTTGGTCCTGTCCCATCGGATGAGGAGAAAAACGGCGGTTGATGAGCCATGTCCCATCAGTCAGAAAAAAAGGCGGTTGGTGAGCCATGTCCTATCAGTCAGTGGGACTGGCAGGTAGTTAGGTCCAATCCCATCAGCGGCGTGGCCAGCGGGTAATTGGGCCTGAGGATGCCAGGCAGTGTGGGTCAGAAGGACGGCAGTGCAAATAGCCAGGACTGTTCTGGATCCGTCTCGAAGGTACCGGGACGGGGCCGACCAGGGATGATCGGGGCCGACACGGCTG
Source organism: Calamus simplicifolius (assembly GCA_900491605.1). Classification (NCBI taxonomy): domain Eukaryota; kingdom Viridiplantae; phylum Streptophyta; class Magnoliopsida; order Arecales; family Arecaceae; genus Calamus; species Calamus simplicifolius. The sequence goes on along the minus strand of UESW01003955.1, from coordinate 1,438,532 downwards.
GCCCGGAGAAGCTGGGACCAGAGGGGCCGACCTGGGAAGGTCGGAGCCGACTTGGCCGACTTGGAGGTGCCGGGGCCGAGCGGGGCCGACCTAGGAAGGCTGGGGCCGACTTGGCCGACTCGGAGTGACGGGGCCGAGCAGGGCCGACCTGAGAAGGTCGGGACCGACTTGGCCGACTCGGAGGTGCCGGAACCGAACGGGGCTGACCTGAGAAGGCCGAGGCCGACTTGGCCGACTCGAAGGTGTCGGGGCCGACCTAGGAAGGCCGGGGCCGACTTGGCCGACTCGGAGGTGCCGGGGCCGAGCGGGACCGACCTGAGAAGGCCGGGACCGACTTAGCCGACTTGAACGACTTGGAGATGCCGGGGCCGTACGGGGCCGACCTGAGAAGGTCGGGAACGACTTGGTCGACTTGGAGGTGTCGGGACCGAGCGGGGCCAACCTAAGAAGGTCGGGGCCGACTTGGCCGACTTGGAGATGCCGGGGCCGAGCGGAGCCGACCTGAGAAGGTCGGGGCCGACTTAGCAAACTTGGACGACTTGGAGATGCCGGGGCCGAGCGGGGCCGACCTGAGAAGGTCGGGGCCGACTTGGAGGTGTCGGGGCCGGGCGGGGCGATCTGAGAAGGTCGGGGCCGACTTGGCCGACTTAGAGGTACCGGGACCGAGCGGGACCGACCTGAGAAGGTCGGGGCCGACTTGGCCGACTTGAAGGTGCCGAGGCCATCTTAAGGTTTCGATTTTGCCATAATTATCCTGGTGGCTGCGTCAGCCACATCAGATGCCCCCGCCCCTGAGCGCGAAGGGCCACGTACCCGTTGCCCTTTGGGCGAGAGGGGCAAGAAAATTCAAAAATGATTGCTCTTTATTTCGCTTTTAATGGCTTGGTGAGCTGGCACGTCATCCCGAGGCAGTATCGCTTCGAAAATCTTTTGTAATCATGTGGTAGGTGGGAGATGACGTTAGCGTCGTACGCCTCGAAGAGGAAACCTATCGGGGAATGGAAAAACGTGAGGGCCATCATCGCTTCTCCGTCTTCTATGCCCTGCGATTGGCCGGGGATCACGCCCTTGGGATGAATCAAGGTGGCACGTCTCGGGCGCAGGCGAGATTTCCGACGGACAGCCCATGGCGCAATAGGAGAGTGTCGCGTGGCGGGCCCTTGATTATCGCCGTTTGAAAATGGGGGTATAAAAGCACCCCAAGGGCCAGGGGAAAGCTTTTACATTGCCATTGCTTTCTTCCAGCCTTTCTTCTCTTAATTTTTTCTGCGACCTGAGCCTTTCCGCCTTCGAGTTCTTTTCGATTCCCAGGTTAGTTTCGTCCTTCATCTTCACCCATGGACCGCCATGCCGTTAGGGAGGGTAAGAGGCCTTTAGTAGAAACTTCCCATTCCGACAGTGAAGACCAAACCCCTTCAGCCCGTCAGGTGTCTCGGTCGATGGACGGAATTACCATCCGCGGCCAACCATCGTCGGCTAAACCTCTGTCCACCTCAATCTCTCCCATTAGGGCAGTTCCTGTGTCTTCCCATCGCCCGGCTCTACCCTCAGCGGTGAGCCTTGATCCTACGGGTCCAACGAGAGTCGCCTCAACTGTGACTCCAGAGGACGTAGAGACCATTAGGGCTAAGTACCAGGTTCCCAGCTTCATTCGTCTGTCCGTGTCGGGGCCTGAGGATAGGGTAACCTCCACCTACTCCAATCGGATTGCTCTGTATGAGGAGTTCTTCCGGTGCGCGTTGCGCCTTCCACTCCACCCCTTTTTCCTTAACCTTTTAGATAGATATAAGCTGGTGCGCAGTTGACTTCGAACTCGATTCGGATCATCTGTGCCTTTGTAATTCTTTGCTATTCGAGGGGGCCCGGTCAGGGTTATCGTTGTTCCGGGCATTTTATAAACTCCGCCGCCAAGGTAAGGGGGCCTGGTGGGCTTTCACCGCCAAGCCGGGTAAGGCCTTTCCCCTAGGTCTCCCATCTAAGATTAGGGGTGGAAATCCTGCTTTTTTTTTGCCCATGTTGAGGGGGTTAGGCCCGATTGGATGGAGCCGAACACGAGCTCCAATGACAATGCCACCGTGGGGGAGAGAGATAGAGAACTCTTCACCCAGCTATCCAATTGCCAGATCCCTAGCTACAAGGAACTCCTGTCTGAGGAGAACCTGATAGAAGTTGAATTGGCCCCGGTAGTTGGTGAGCACGACGTTTGATTCTTTCTGTCTCGACTGGGGGGTTACTATGTGCTGTTGCTGATACTTTTCGTTTTTGGATGCAGCGATGAGGTTCTCTACTGGGGAGTTTGAAGCCGCCTTGAAGCAGAAGAGGCCGGCAGCTGGGGAAACATCAAGGCCGGCGAAGAAACTTCGGAGGAGGGAGCAGGCCGAGCCGGCCCGAGCCGCAAAAGCCCCTAAGGCCCCAGCACCTGCAGAAGGGCCGACTAAGGAAGCACCAGCTAGGAAAGTGGTCCCGAGGCCGGCCGGGACCGACGTGGACGAGGGAGAGATCCAGCTGTTGGTCTGGGGGTGACCGACAGAGGTGAATCGATGGCAGATACCCAGCTCGCTACAAAAGCCTTGAATGCTTTATTGTTGAATTGGCGACCGTTGTCCGTGACGAGGGTGTGAGGTAGGCCAAAACGGCATATGATCGACTTCCAGAAGAAGGCTTTGACTTTACTCTCGGTGATCTTAGCCAGTGCCATGCACACATTCAGCATCAGCCGTCCACCCCGCTCAACCCACTCTCAGTCCCTTGGCCTTTCACTCAGTGGGGAATGGACATCCTTGGGCCATTCCCCCCAGCCTCGGGACAGCGAAGATTCTTACTAGTAGCCATCGACTACTTCCTGGTGCGCCAATCTGATGATGCCCGATCACCGGCCCTGAACATCGGGAGAAGAGAGCTGCTTAATTTGCCGTCCTTCGCCTAATCGGATGGCCTACAAAAAGTCCCAAGATCGGAGGGAAGCTCCGGTGGGGACCCTCCGACGCTTAAGTCAATAACAGGGGTCACAGCTGAGGAAGAGCTCAGACGAGCTCTGGAAGAAAAGATGAGTCCTCAGAAAGATAGGAATTTCTTTCCGGGTATCAGGGTAACAAGTGTATGACTTTGCGTTACCTTCTTCTTGAGTGGACCTTTCCTTTTGTAGGGGTTGACCCCTGTGCGACCACGTGGAGTTCCGTGAGAAAGGAATGTCCGCGGTGTTTGTGAGGGCTGCGTGAATCTTGGCTGGTTAATGGGTCCTGTCCCATCGGAGGAGGAGAAAAACGGTGGTTAGTGAGCCACGTCCCATCAGTCAGGAGAAAAACGGCGGTTGGTGAGCCATGTCCTATCAGTCAGCGGGGCTGATAGGTAGTTAGGTCCAGTCCCATCAGCGGCGTGGCCAACGGGTAATTGGCCTGAGGATGCCAGGCGGCGTGGGTCAAAAGGATGGCAGCGCAAATAGCCAGGACTGTTCTGGGTCCGTCCTGAAGGTGCCGGGGCGGGGCCGACTAGGGATGGTCGGGGCCGACACGGCTGGCCCGGAGAAGCTGGGACCAGAGGGGCCGACCTGGGAAGGTCGGGGCCGACTTGGAGGTACCGGGGCCGAGCGGGGCCAACCTAGGAAGGTCGGGGCCAACTTGGCCGACTCGGAGGTAACGAAGTCGAGCAGGGCCGACCTGAGAAGGTCGAGGCCGACTTGGCCGACTCGAAGGTGACGGAGCCAAGCGGGGCCAACCTGAGAAGGCCGGGGCCGACTTGGCCGACTCGGAGGTGCCGGGGCCGAGCAGAGCCGACCTGGAAAGGCCGGGACCGACTTGACCGACTCAGAGGTGCCGGGGCCGATCTAGAAAGGCCGGGGCCGACTTGGTCGACTCGGAGGTGCCGAGGCCGAGCCGACCTGGAAAGGCCGGAGCCAACTTGGTCGACTTGAAGGTGCCGGAGCCGAGCGGGGCCAACCTGAGAAGGCCGGGGCCAACTTGGCTGACTTGGACGACTTGAAGATGTTGGGGCCGAGCGGGGCCGACCTGAGAAGGTCGAGGCCAACTTAGTCGACTTGGAGGTACCGAGGCCGAGCGGGGCCGACCTAAGAAGGTCGGAGCTGACTTGGCCGACTTGGAGATGCCGGGGACGAGCGGAGCCGACCTGAGAAGGTCGGGGCCGAGCGGGGGCCGACTTGGCAACTTGGACGACTTGGAGATGCCGGGGCCGAGCAGGGCCGACCTAAGAAGGTCGAGGCCGAACGGGGCTAACCTCAGAAGGTCGGGACCGACTTGGCCGACTTGGAGGTGCCGGGGCCGGACGGGGCCGATCCGAGAAGGTCGGGGCCGACTTGGAGGTGCCGGAACCGAGCGGGGCCGACTTGGCCGACTTGGAAGTGCCGGGGCCATCTTAAGGTTTCGATTTTACCATAATTATTCAGGTGGCTGCGTTAGCCACATCAGCTATACTTATGCATGATCAAGAAACCCAAATAATATGTTCTAACTAATGTTTTTGGATGAGGCTCTGAATAGTTACAAACAACATTAAAGTGCGCTCAATTGATAGTCCCTGTAAATTAAAGGACACTGCAAATATGTTCATGATATTTATGAATTGGATTGGATCGGATTTAGATTTTGATTTGGATTTAGATTTGAATTTGGATTCTTAAGTTGATAAGAATGTCAAAGCTACCTTAATAAAAGGAGAACATAAGAGAGTGCGTGTTGGTGTATGTTTCTTGTACATCGGTTATGCAATGAATAGGTCTTGAATACTTATATACAGGATTAAAGAGCCCAAGTCTATCTTCCAACAAGTTTTTTCCTTTTTTGGGTGAAGTCTTGGTTTATTACAGAGTTCAAATATCCTACAACTGTGCAACATCCTATGATATGAACATATTCATCATCCAGACCCCACGTCAGTCAGCATCCAACCAGAAAACAACAGAGGCTTTTTTTTTCAAATAAATCAGTCGCCCTTCAATCCCAAAAAAATTAACAAATCAACAAATTAAGTCATCTTTACTGTATGAAAAAGTTGCAAATATTAATCTAGTTTTTATGAAGTAACAGGAACAAAATCTTTTTAAAGCTTATTTACAAACAATACAGATTTTGCTTATGGTTTGTAAATAAATTCATTGCAGCTCTTCTCCAAATATGATCTTGCTTGCTGGAGTACAATCTTAGCCATCATAAAAAAAAAAATCCAAATTTAGAGTTCTTAAAAGATAATTTAATAGAAATCGTTATGTTCATACTAAATTACTAATCATCACACCCCTCGCCCCAACCCAACCAAAAAAAACGCTGAGTCAAATTACTATGAAAAACTTACGCAGCTATTTATCAAGTTATAAGAAAACTATCCTTTGAAACCCTTCCTATGAAATCAGAAGGTGACAAATTCTAGCTGGATCCAAATCATTAATTCCATATGAGAGAGAAAGAGAGGGAGGGAGGGAAGAAGGGAGTACCGGTTCACGGCACCAGAACGGGCCGTGTTGCGGGGAGACGGAAGAGGTCACGGTGGGGCGCGAGTAAGCCGCCGGCCGAGATAACGAGCAGCGGGTGGGCGCGACGTGGCAGCGCCGGCCTTAAGCGGAGAGGGGGATGGAGAGTGGGAAGAGCGAAGGAGACAGCGAGAGGATAGCGAGCTAGCGGTAGGGTAATAGATGGCCGTAAATGGGTCGGATCCGACAACATTCTTGTTCGACCCGTTTATGTTATCTGTTCGAAATTGGAGGCTGTTGGAAATTGAAAAGACTCTTCGAGAAATTGAAGAGACTCTTCGTATCCCAAGCTCATCTTGGACTTGGAGTTCTTGAAAATTGTTATCTAGGGAATTATGTTTAGTTGCTGGTTTCCATATTTGCTTTAATTAATTCTGTTTTTTAAGGGTCTATAAATATTATGTAATCCTTCCGTTTACCATGCAATAGAAAAAACTATTCAATATTTCCTTCTTCTAACATCTGGCTTCAGACTCTTCGTCGACAATGAGCTCCTTCAGATGGAAAAGTCGGAGTCCATTTCCGACTATTTCTCACGGGTCTTGACTCTTGTCAATCAAATGAAGGCCAATGGTGAGATTATTGGTGATCACTTATTGTCGAGAAGATCCTTCGGACGCTAACGTTACAGTTTGAATATATTGTAACTTCCATCGAAGAGTCACGTGACCTCTCTGTTTTGACCGTGGATGAGTTGGTTGGCTCTCTACAAATGCATGAGCAACGACTCAAGGAGAAGGCCAAGACGGTGGAGGAGGCTCTTCAAAGCCAGTTGGTATTGCCTAATGACAAGAAGAATCTTTCTACTCAAATGAAAGATAAAAGGCGGCAGGAGAAGCAACCTCGACACAAAAAGATAAGTCCCATATTCAATGTTTTAATTGTAAAAAGTATGGGCATTATAAATCTGAGTGTCGAAGCAAAAGATCTGGTGGTCAAAAGTTTCATGCTAAAGTAGCAAGTTCTGTCGATAGATTTGATGATGAGCATGATAATGCTCTTTTATTCACGTGTGATGCTTCGGTGGAGAACCATAAGAATGTTTGGTACTTAGACACTGGATGCAGTAATCACATGTGTGGTGAAAAGAAGTTTTCTCACATTTCGATGACACCTTTCGTTCGGAGGTGAGGTTCGGGAATGATACAAAATTTCCTATCATGGGAAAGGGAAGCATTAAAATCAAGATAAAAGATGGATCGGTTTCAACCATTTCCAACGTCCATTATGTTCCTGGCCTTCGAGAGAATCTCTGAGCATAGGACAGTTGTCCGAGCGAGGCTATCACATAATCATCAAGGATGAGGTTTGCATGATTCATGATGGCAAAGGAGGATGATTGCGAAGGTAAAAATGGCTCAAAATCGCCTTTTTCCTTTGTATAATTATGCTACATCGTGTTTTAGTGCCTCGGTGCAAGATTCTTCATGGCTTTGGCACAAGCGGTTCGGACATGTGAATTTCGACAGCTTGAAGCTATTGTGTCGAAAGAAGATGGTGCGAGGTATGTCCGAAATTTCTTCTCCAAAGGAGATCTGCGAACCATGCGTCATTGGGAAGAAATCTAGAGAAAGCTTCCCTTCAGGACAATCATGGAGAGCGATGAAGCCATTGGAGTTAGTTCACTCTGATCTCTGCGGACCGCTCGGTGAATCGTCGAATCGAGGGTACAGGTATTTGTTACCTTCATCGATGACTTTAGCAGAAAAACATGGGTTTATTTCTTGAAGCAGAAGTCCGACGCCATCGATGCTTTCAAAGAGTTTAAAGCCTATGTTGAAAACCAAAGTGGGCACAAAATTCGGATTCTCCGAACTGATCGTGGCACAGAATATTTGGTTGGTGATGGTTTCTTCAAGCAATGCGGCATCAAGCATCAATTGACAGCATGGTATACTCCTCAACAGAACGGAGTAGCAGAAAGGAAAAACCGCACTATTGTCGATATGGTACGTACTATGCTTCATTCTAAACATTTGCCAAAGCATTTCTGGGCGAAGGCGGTTGCTTGTGCTATTTATTTGTTGAACAGATGTCCCACTAAAGGTCTTGAGTTCAAGACACCGACGGAGGTATGGAGTGGTCGAATCCCTTCAGTTCTGCATCTTCGTGTGTTTGGGTGTATTGCTTATGCCCATGTGCCAAATGAGCTACGTAAGAAGCTTGATGAGAAGAGCGAGAAGTGCATCTTCTTCGGTTACAGCAATGAGACAAAGGGTTATCGATTGTATAATCCAGTAACAAAAAAGGTCATTATCAGTCGAGATGTTACCTTCGACGAGGAAGGAGAGTGGACTTGGAACTCAGAAGAAAAGAAGCAGTTTCGCTTCGTCCTAGATGAGGAGGAGACGGTTCAGCCGATTCAGATAGTCAATCTGAACCAGTAGCAGCTTCGATGGAACCAGGTTCGATGGAACCAGGTTCGATAGCAGGGACTACAACAGCAGTTACTTCATCAAATCCTATCGAACATCTTACTGAAAGTTCCTCACGTCCACGGCAAGAACGAGTTTTGCCAACTCGTTTAAGGGATTGCATTTTGTCAAAAGATGATGATCCCTCTGATGAAGAAATTATCAATTTTGCTCTTTTTGCAGATTGTCATCCCACAAAGTTTCAGGAGGCTTCCCAAGATGATGATTGGGTTCGTGCGATGGATGATGAGATCCATGCAATCGAGAAAAATGATACATGGGAGCTCACTTCTCTTCCAGAAGGCAAGAAGTCCATCGGCGTAAAGTGGGTCTATAAGATCAAGTACAAGCCTAATGGTGATGTTGATCGGTTGAAGGCTCGGCTTGTAGTCAAGGGTTACAAACAAAAACCCGGGATTGACTATTTTGAGGTATTTGCTCCGGTTGCGAGGATGGATACTATTCGTATGATTTTTGCTTTAGCTGCTCAAAGATGCTGGAAAATACATCAAATGGATGTCAAGTCCGCATTTCTCAATGGCGTACTTGAGGAGGAGGTGTATGTGGATCAACCTGAGGGTTATGTCAAGAAAGGATAAGAGGGCTTTGTCTACAAATTGAAGAAAGCTCTTTACGGCCTTAAGCAAGCCCCACGAGCATGGTATACCAGAATTGATTCTTATTTTCTGAATCACGGTTTTACTAGGTGTCCTTATGAGCATACTTTATATGTAAAAATTGGCTTGAATGTGAGATGCTCATTGTTTGCTTATATGTCGATGATCTCATATTTACTGGAGATTGTCAAGAGATGATTTGTGACTTCAGGGAGGCTATGACTCATGAGTTCGAGATGGCGGACATGGGTCTGATGTATTATTTTCTCGGCCTAGAAGTTACACAATCGGAGGATGGTATTTTTATTTGTCAACAAAAGTATGCCAAGGATATTCTTGAGCGTTTTAAGATGGCTACTTGTAAACCAATTAGCACTCCCATGGAGGACAGATTGAAGTTGACAAAAGACGGAAGTGGTTCTGAAGTCGATCCTACTTATTTCAAGAGGCTAGTCGGGAGTCTGAGATATTTGACTTCTACCAGGCCAGATCTTGTTTTTAGTGTTGGAATGATAAGCAGATTTATGGAGATTCCTAGACAATCACATTTGCTGGCAGCAAAAAGAATTCTACGATACATTAAAGGTACTATAAATGATGGTGTATTTTATACTGCTTCTAATGTTTTTCAGCTTGTAGGATACACAGACAGTGATTGGGGAGGTGATATTGGAGAAAGAAAGAGTACTTCCGGGTATGTTTTCTCTTTAGGAAATGAAATTTTTTTTCTGGTCTTCAAAGAAGCACAGGTGGTTGCTTTGTCCAGCGCTGAAGCAGAATATATAGCAGCGGCTTATTGTGCTACTCAAGCAGTTTGGTTGCGTTCGATGCTTGCTGAGTTACAGCATAAGCAGAAGCATTCGACGATGATTTATTGTGATAACAAGTCAGCAATTGCCCTAGCAAAGAATCCAGTCTTCCATGGAAGAAGCAAGCACATTGATATAAAGTACCACTTCATTCGAGATCTGGTGAAATCTGAGGAGATTGTGCTGCAGTATTGCAAGACGGAAGACCAAGTGGCTGATATGTTCACTAAGCCGTTGAAGTCAGATTCCTTCCTCAAACTCAAGAGACTGATCGGCATGGTCAAGATGACCTCGGTCTAAGGGAGGCTGTTGGAAATTGGAGGCTGTTGGAAATTGAAAAGACTCTTCGTATCCCAAGCTATTGGAAATTGAAGAGACTCTTCGTATCCCAAGCTCATCTTGGACTTGGAGTTCTTAGAAATTGTTATCTAGGAATTATGTTTAGTTGCTGGTTTTCATATTTGCTTTAATTAATTCTGTTTTTTAAGGGTCTATAAATATTATGTAATCCTTCAGTTTACAATGCAATAGAAAAAACTATTCAATATTTCCTTCTTCCAACATTATCAGATGCGTATGGATGCGGATCCGAGTTGTGCCCCCAACAAACCAAGCTCGAGCTTAGGGGATTGGGCGAAAGCTTTGAGCTCTATGGAGATTTTCATTTATATATCAGCTAATTATCTTGATTATGTTTTTATAGCAATTATATTAATTCAATAAAAATTAAAAGTAATAAAAAGAAAAAAAAAATTAAAGGATAAAGTAGAACACTAGCTACATCATTTCATAACAATTTAAAATTTTATTTAAAAATATTATTTCAAATTTTAAATTTTATACAAATATTCAAGGTATATTTTATGTATGATCGAAGTAAAATTAAAAATATATTTATTATTTAATAAGTCTTAATTTTTTTTAAATATATTTTATTGATTATTAATGTATAATAAATTTATATATATAATCAAGTCTTTATTTAGTTATCCTCTTCTCTTTTGTGATGGTCATTCCTTGCCATCTCTCCCTCTTTTTCTTTGATCAGAATATCCAATAGGTTCTAATTATTTTCTAATAATTAATGTTATAATTTTAGGATTAGATATTTAGATGTTTGTGCGTTATATATATATATATAACACAAAATAATGAAGCTTATAGGTCTGGATTCAGATTGGATTCGGGTTACTCGGATGCGAGATACACCTCACGTGTGCAGCGTGCCCGACGGTATCGGGCTGAAAGGAACCTCATAATAATAACATTAAAGAAAGTTTAATAGAGGAAAATGGGTTCATTCGGTTTCTCTATCCTTTTGGTTCGCTCTGCTCTTTCGGATTATCTCTGCCCCTCGGTGAAGAGTGAGCGCTAAAGAAACGACGAAGAGATGGCCCTTCGACTCCTCTTACCGTTTTTATTTCGCTTTTTATTCCGTTCTCCCAATCGAATTCCTATCTATTCTCTCTTTTAGCTGCCGTTTTCATCTCGGAAGCTCCGGGAATTGACGAGGGCGTCAACATGAACGAGAAGGCCTCCGTTTCCAAAGAACTCAATGAGAAACACAGAAAGGTTCATTCGTTTCTTCAATTTCCCTGTTTCCGTATCATTCTGGACATTAATTTCGTTCTCTATGGTAAAGAAATGTGATCTTTTAATGCCATTTCTTTAATCTGGCGAGTTGTTGCGCCGGCAAGGTATAATTTTTGATATATGGGATTCGGGCGTGCTATTATTGTCTGTTTTTTTTGGGGTTCAAGATTTGAAGCCTTGATGGTGGAGGAATTCTGTCTCAATTTCTTCGTTTGGTACCCAACGGGGCCAATATGCGATCTTGGAAATGCTAAATCATTTATAAGATTGTTCTGTGATCCATTTTAGTGAGAACGGGGGGTATAATGGTTGGTGTTGGCTGTACTTGTCTTATATGGTTAGAATTGCAGAATATCCTTGTAATAGCATCAACTGGGTGTGGTTCTTTTTGATTAATGTCTTTTGTTTCGATAAAAATAGCTTAAAAATTGAGTGTGCGGTTGAAACAGGAGATTGAGGTACATACCTATATCATGATTCCTTTTGGTTGCTTCTTTTTCAGAAAGCTCAAGATTATTTTACACTGTATTTATGACCATCCCGGATCTTTGCTGTCTATGTTTAGTTTGCGCTGACCCATAGTCATTGGAGGGAGACATCTCCATTGTCTAGAGATTGGATAATAACAATTTAAGAACTTCATAATTCTTGATCCTTTTTATTTAGTTGATTCTAGCTCAACCTTCTTCTTCATCCTCGTTACTTCATTTCTTTTTTTCTATGTTATTGCAATCATGGATTATTGAACTTTTTATGATTCTTAATCTTAGAATTTTACCATAAGGAGATTGGAAATTCACATTTGAAGTTTTAATTGGAATAAGCCTTGATAGTAAAAGATGTTGCAGAATTCATTCTTCCATCTTGACACTTATTATCATTTCAGTAGTAATACAACATGTCTTCACCATTCATAATGGCTAATATCTTGACCTCTACAATGTTGCTGAACTTGTATGATGCCATCTATCTTTTGTTCAATTCTTGTTTGCATGCGCTGATTGTGTAGCAGTCTGGAGGCAAATCTTTATTTCATCCTCTTTGCTTGTACTCTATTGGATAACTTCTGATATTTCTCTGTTGTGCATAATAGAGCTGAAAGAAAGTAATTGCTTCAAGTTATATTTAGGCCATGCTTTTGACAACAACCATGTTATAATTTGAATGATCATGGGAATTGCATTTCTGTTCATTCTTGTAGTGAAATTGGCTTTTAGATCCTTTAACTTCAAATCTTTTTATAATGTTTCAATTTAGCATCCTTTAATGTTCTTGTTTCATCAATTTGTCAATAGTTTACATACACTGTACGGCCTCAACTGCTCATCAATATTGCCAAATAGCTACTTATTGTATTGTATTATATTTTCCACCCAAATCAGTAAAAGAAGTTGATAATCTTTCTTCTTTTCTGTTGATTTTTTTCATTACTTGTCTCATGAAGGTAACTGCTTTGATGGTCAGCATCTCTAATATAAGATTAATTTGGGGCTTAGGAGAAGCAGCTCATCCTAGGCTCCAAACAATTAAAAAGTTAAAATTATATATAATAGGATGCCCAATTTGTAATTTTACTCGGAGATTTGACACAGGTGTCAAGTATCTAGAAGTATCGATGACGACAATCTTCTACAAATCAGACACATGGACAAGTCTATATTATATGTGTGTGTGCATTGATGTGTGCATATAATGAATAATAAGCTATACCTATATCATTTAAGTTTATAAAAGTCAATAAACTGTTCAATAATTGTCATGCTAAGATTAGCAACTTTCATAAAAAGTGACATAATTAGACATGTAAAGATAATGGCATCATAATTTGATGGTATGAACTATCTAGTAGCGTCGTGTAGTGTCCCAAGTATCTTAAAGTGTCCAAGTATCTAGCATGTAAAAAAATCCAATTGGAGTTGTCCAGGTAACACTGCCAATTTGTGGTGAACTGGCCACAGAATTGCAACCAACATAGTGATGGCATAATATCATGGCATTGAGGTGATGCTGAATTGTCATGAGACTGGCGGTTTTGCATAATAGTAGTTTTGATGATAGGATGAAGATATCATTGATCTCTGGTGCTTTTGCACCAATGTAACTAGTCTGGTAAAAAATTCATAGCTTTTTTCTTCATGATTTTCTCTTTTACACTAATATTGGGATATGCAGTGTGCCCTTTTTTTTTCATGCCATGCAAGTTATGTCTGAAATTCTCTTGGCCATGATTTTCTCATTCAGAGTCCTTTCAATGAGTTTCTGGCCTTAATGATTGAAGATTAAGCATAACTAAAGGCTTAAAAGTACTATGAATATTCTTGTGGTGTACTTCTAGTGGATTTAGGGTGTCCATACTAGACTATGCAAGCTAACTGAGGCCCATATGGGTTGCAAACAATCTTTGTTCACTTCTTCTTTTTTGGAACAAGTGAGATTGTAAACCTTGGTGGATGTATGTCTGATAATGCTTTCAAGAATGTGGTTATTGTTGTGCTGGAATTGACTCCACTTGGTGGTTAAAACCCTGTGTGGTTGCAGCTGGATGAGTTGTAACCCCTAATCTCCTCTGGCTGGACTCCTCAGCATAATTCTTTTACCAAACCTAGTGCTACTTGCAACTACAAATCTATGTTCATTCCTCAATTCAGTACCTAATCATTGCTAGTGGATTATTTTTCTTAAGTCTAGATCCTCTGCTGCACTGTTTGCATTGAGGTGCCATCTGAGTTTGCGATCAATATAAAGATGTTCTACTTTTATTTGCAGATATTGGAGGGGCTTCTCAAACTGCCAGAGAACAAGGAATGTGCTGACTGCAAAGCCAGGAGAGTCTTGGATCAAGATATAATTAGATTTTATTGTTGCTTAGTTTTTCATCCAAACCTTTAAACATGTATATTAGGAGCAAGGATTAGAGTACTGTTCTGTACTATTCCAGACTGGCATTTGGGATGCCCTTCATACCAATACTGAAAAAGGACTGGCTGTTGTGCCTGTACTGACTATTGTACCATGTTTTATATAGTATGATATGGTACCGGGATGGTGCCTTACTGAGACAAGTACCAGTATTGCCATTTTTAGCCTTGGTAGGAGTTTTTACCATGATCTCATGCAGCTAAATATACTACTGCTTATTCAATTATTACCCAAAAGACAGAGAAAATCCTCATTATATATAATTAATGCTTAAAGCCCTTCATTTTACACAACCATACATTCTATGTTTTTATTTGAGCTACACTATCTAGTTCTGGTATCTACAAGTTGACTCTATTTTAAGAATCATAACTATTAATTTGGCTTCTCTAATACTGGTACCTTAGGCTAGGCCAACATCTGTACCTTTTTCTGAAATGACCATTGAGAATTCATCAGAGTTAATGGCCCCACATATAAAGGATACACTATTAGACTAAGATGGTATCCATGGGAATGTAGTAATTTTTGCCAATGAAGACATAAAGTAATCATTTGATTCAAATGATAAGGTCGAGCTTTCTTGCCTTGCTAATTATCATTGATTAAGTTATAACTTTGATAGTTTTATGATAAGACTCTTTTGTTTGAATCTAATGTTGGCTCATCTTCTTGCAGAGGTCCACGATGGGCAAGTGTAAATCTAGGTATCTTTATATGTATGCAGTGTTCGGGAATCCATAGAAGTTTGGGGGTACATATTTCAAAGGTCATAAATGTCTCCTAACTACATGTACTCTTCCTTCTTTAATTGTAATTTATATTTTGGTACTTTGCCTTCATTGGAAGATATAGAATTGGAGTTTTCAAGTGGAGGTTTTGTGAGCAAAAGTTTATCATGCATAGACATTATGAATGGACTCTTTTTTGTTATGATTTATAATTGCATTGATGAGCACATCTCTTGGCTAATATCAAGGTTTGCAATCTATGTATTTGATAGGAGACTGAGATGATACTGGTACCATACCAGTACTGGTACACCAACATTTTTTTGAAGGTCTTTAAGATTACTTTATTTAGTTTTGATTGGAAAATAGGGTTTTATAAGAAAATGTTTTAACCTTCCAATCTCCCCTTCTCTTTCCTCTCTTCCTTTCTTTATCCTCTCTTACCTTGAAGTAGAGTAATGGAGAGGGTGTTCAGCCCTTTATCTCCTAATTATTGAGGCTCTGAACTGATGCAGGGCCCTTATTGGGCTGAACGGCTCAGAACCATGTGGTGCAGAATGGTTCGGTTCGATAAGGACTGATTCACACAGGTTTGAGCCAAATATCATTGTACTAAGACCATTAACCAACCTAGTTCATGGTTAGTACGGTGTGACTGAACCCTATGTTTCAGTTATCATATACCATGGACAAATATGCACTATGATCATGTTTGTTTTTATTACTTTTTTCTGAATCTACTGGTCAAATTTTTGTTTTTGCATGTTGTAAAAGATCATGTTTATAACATCATGTATGATGTCCCAGTAGCAACATTGTGGCCAATAACATTACCATTGCTTAGAAACAAAAATATACCACATCTGATTGTATTTAGTGCCATTAAAATGATGCTTAATTGACCTGACAAGCGTTGTATTATTCTAGCTCCGTGTAATTTCTGATGTATTTGTTGTTAGCTGTCAAACCTTTAGATATCGTGCATCAGTTGATAAGTCTGACAGAACAAACTTCAGCTTGTGTATTTTCTGCATGTATGTAAATCTTTGGGAAGCAATTGATGTCTTTCACTAAATAAAGGATCGATCTTCATTCATCTTGGTCAAAATCAGGCTTGAATATCTCTGCTAAGAGAAGTTCTTGTATTATCCTTAAGTCCTTTCCCCCTATTTTATCATCTCTTTTCATTGGGATAATGACCGTTGATCCATTAATAGATAAAAATGTGAAATAGCTTTATTGCAAAACATGCTAGAAAGTTTCTTGAAAATGACACGCCACTTAAACTTAAGCTGACTTGGATTTTTTTCACTCAACAAGGCCTTCCCACCATAGAATTGTCAACAATTGAAATATATAGATATATTTTGCAAGTCCATGAAATTTTTTTAAAATCTAAACATTTGCAAGAGTCGAATGCAAAGTTTACTAAACTGAGTACTAGTACTGGACCAGTTCAATGCCTAATTGAACCAACCTACTAGTAAACTAGTGGTTCAGGCCAGTGCATCCTTTTTACCTTTTTTTTTTTTTATTTTTTTCATTTTTTATGTGATATATAAGGCTAGAGCCTCCGTGACCTCTCATCCTCTCTTATTTCTTTTTTTTTCATTTACTTGAGATTTTTTTGTGAAAATAAGTAAAATATCCCCTATTTAAATTCAATAAAAATATCAAAAAAAATCAAATTTATTAAGAATAAAAAATCAACTCTTCATCTTAAGAATAATTTTTTGAATTTTACAAAATCCTAGTTTAGAAAATATCAAGTTAGAATACTTTTGCTCCGAATAAAAATTTAAAAAATAATTTAATTTATAAATGATGAGAAAATTACCATTGCTTTTACTCAGTGTTTCTCTCTCTCTTTTTAAGTGAGCTCACAAAAGCCATCCCACATTCGAACTGGCCCAAACCAAGTGGTTTGGCATGGTTTGGACTGGTTCAAACTGATTCGCAGGCAAAACCAAATTGAAAGCTGATTTCGAATCGGTTTCTGGCCAATTTGGATGGTTTGATTCAATTCAGTTCTGCATTCCTTGGTCTAATGTAGAACTCATGATATGCAAGTTTTTGCAGTTGTGGGGATACTTGTGTTTAACGGTTGGCTTATTATTATGTAGAGCTCATGATATGCAAGTTTTTGCACACTTCTAACTTCATCTAATTAAATTTTATTGCAGGTAAGGTCTGCAACACTGGACACATGGCTCCCTGAGCAGGTTGCATTTATGCAAAGTAAATATCTTGAGCTTTTTCTTCAATTTGTTGCTTTAAATAGTCTCTATCTTTTTATCTTCGTCACTCATTGCACTGTGGGTTCTGGTTGTGCTCAGCAATGGGAAACAAAAAGGCAAATAGCTACTGGGAAGCAGAACTCCCTCCAAACTATGACAGAGTTGGAATAGAGAATTTCATTCGTGCAAAGTAAGGCTATTTTTGTTGTATTTTGCATGTAGACATACCTGTGTGTGTGTGTGTGTGTGTGTGTGTGTGTGTTGTCCAAGTTTTACAAGACTATTGTTACTGTAGACTTAAGTTACTCTTTCCTTTTTAAATAAATGGAATGTCCAGATATGAAGAAAAAAGGTGGGCATCCCGGGATAAAAAACCAACATCGATTTCAAAGGTGCTGGAAGAAAATTCTTCTGAATCTAGGAAGGAACCAGGTGATAGAGGTTCCCATGGATCTGCCATTAATGTTAATTCTCCTGAGCAGCAGAATACTATTGCACCACAAAACTCAAGGAAGGATAATCTAGTGGTTCTTAAAATACCCAGCCCGGTAATCTTGATATATATTTCATTTAGTCCACAGATTTGTATTGATATATTTACTTCCATCTTGACTTGTACGATAATTTTTGTGTGCACTGTTTGGCAACTATCCCATATGATGTGAAATGTTGAAAAATGTTTTCTAAAATGGTTTTGCTATTTGAAATGCCTACACCCAAACATTACGGGAACATTATCTTCTTATCGGAATTTTACTTTAATTTTTCAGCAATTAAGATTATATTGATATGAGAAAGGTTTGCAAACAATTGACCAAAAGTTGGTATTTGCTACTCAGATTATGTGTTTGAATGGCATCCATTGTAATTGTTAGTGTAATCACATTAGTGCTGGTGAATTATTACTGGAGTACTTGAGCATGCTAAATACTTTCAGCTGGATGAAGAACAGCTGTGAAATTCTTCTTGGCATTAATGCAGTCAATCTTAAGGTCATGGGCTTGTACCCGACTTAGCATATAAAACAAATATTGTATAATGAGAACTTTATATCAAGGATTTCTGAAAAGAGCATTCGGTTTGTACACAGCAATTATCACTTTGTTTACTTATTGCATAGCTAGAATATACCATGCAACACTACATGCAGTGTGGAAAAAGATGACCTCGTATTGAGGCCTTGTGAAAACACTCAGGAATTTGCTTTTATCATAGAATATATTTGAACTAAATGCTGGAATCATTTTTACATCATGGATTTCTACATCCTAGTACACTTTTACGTTTCAAGATATTCTGAAGAAGAATGGCTTGATTGGTCTAGAGACTTCTGGAGGGCCCATGGTGATAGGAGTGACTGGAGCATCATTTTGATCCTGTTCCTTTTGTATTAATGCATCTTTCATCAAATCAAGTGTATCCTACATCATTCGGTATTTGTTAAATATAGAATCAAGTTTCATGATTCTTCAGCGGCCACTCAACCAGGTACTGGTACTCATTCAGTAACTTGTGCAATTCTGGCACCTCCAATCTGAACTTTAACTTCTTCTTGGTCAAGAAGTTAGCAAGTGGTACTATTCTGCTTGCATCTTAAATTGTCTCATTTAGTTGAATGGCCGAGGTTATTAGATTTGCTTGTGTCAAATGTTTTCTTCTGGATCAATGTACATGTACACTTCTGCATATATTTAAGGTCATGACCTTAGGTCTAATATGATGAAACACATGATTATTAACTGCTCCTCTCCTACAGCATATGTTGGTATAAAGCATTAAAATGATATTTTTTTCCTCGATTTGTGTCAATTGGGTGCTTTATTTGTTGACCAGTAGCACTTACTTTTAAAGTCTGGGCTTTTAATTAACACCATCTAGAGATCAACTATACAAAATCCATAAAATTTTGACAAGACTATAGTATTCCTTTCCCTCTGCTTTTCTCCTGGAAATTGTTTAGAGTAACTTGCTGCATTCACTGAACAAAAGTAGCTGTCATGTTCTTGGTTCTCACATCTCATTGCCTTTACACCACAAATGCAATTGTTTGATGGTTTGATCCCATTGACTTGGATTGTATATTGGCACTAAATATTCCATGCACAAATGATTTTTCAATAATTCATCAGCTGAATATTCCTTAAAGTAGCCAACAACTATTAGTATGGTTGGATGGCACCTCACCTATTAGGGCTTACCCTTCAAGAGATTTAGTGCTCAAATCCTATATTTTTAAATTAAAAAAAAAAAGCAAAGAAAATTCCTTTAAGTGGCATGGACTCCTTAGGAGTTCAGGGAGCTTTTTGAAAATATTACGTTCTTATAGAGGTGCAAATGAAGTTACTGACAATTTTGAAGTAGTCACAAGAAAAATATAACATTTATGGTTTGGGGAGCTTTATTATAACAAGGTAGAACATACTTAATCTTAACCAAGTTTATGTGGTTCATAACAGCCTTTAGTTTTTATATGTTGTCGATAATCCTTATGAGGAATGCTTTAGCCTTGAACTACAAAGTTTGCATGACTAATGTTGTGGTTGTTGTTGTAATAGCTTTTATTATATAAATATGTATTTTTGAGATATTCTTAATATTTACTTTCATTTTGTTTCCAATTAGCTTGGGATTGAGGCTTTGTTATTGCTGTGTTAACTTTCATTTTATTAAAATAAATACATTAAAAAAGGATGACCCAATGTATAGGGCTCTTGCCACAATGGGGTCTGAGGAAGGTCGTCAAACCCGCAGTCTTAACCATGCATGGAGAGACTATGTCATAATCATACATTAAGCGTGCACAAAGTTAAGGAATATGTAGTTTTGTACTTCTTTGATTCTTTAAGAGTGTTACATTCCAACTAAATCCTTGCATGCTAATGCATGTTTATGGGAGCATGTTAAACGCTAAGGAGAGGGTTAAAAGACATTTTAATATGAATGATTTAAGCAAATGTGGATTTGTTGTTAAGTATATTGTGTCTATGTTAGGAAGCAGCTTGGATTGTATTTTGTTTAATTCAAATAGAATAAATGAGATAAATATTTTAAATAAGATTTTTTTCCCTTATGTGCCCATGCAGAATTGCTTTCTATGTATTTGATGCTAGAAATTGATATCTGCATGCAGTCCCTTACATCCTAGTTTTTTTTTATCAACTTTGCTTGTGCGGTTATTATTTAACCAATTTATAGTGCAGTTAGTTATGAGGAATGAGGAACCATGATAGTGTAGTGGTATTGCAGAAAAATCTGATATGTTGGTGGAGCATATGCAAGTATTTGAAAAGGGTAAATGCACAAAAAAGAAAATTTTGCAAGAGTATATATTAAAAAAATCTACAGAAAAATGGATTGAAATGCAACATGGTGTTGTTGAGTGTATACAAAATCCCAAATGCAATCAATTATGCAAAACTTGGAGATGCCAAAAAAAATAAAAAGAAAAATATGCCCTTTTTTTTATGTTGTGCATACTTTGCAAAATATATTTACTCTCTTCTTATATGAAAGATCCCTGTGAATTTTGTGCAAGGGTCAATTGCAATTGCCAACTCACTGAGTACTCCAACAAGGAGACAATATGATGAAGAGAGATGAAGAGAGAGGCATGGCACCAATTAAAGGGTTAAATTAGCTAAGATTTCCAAGTTTGATTGGAGATAGAGATGATGGGATACAAGCGTAAGAAAGACTAGCAATATGAATTGTCCAATTTCAAGAATGTACAGATAGACAGGAATTCAGGGACTATGAATCTTTGAAAGGTAACCAAATTTGGAAAGGAAAGAGGGAGATGGATCAAAAAGATTATTCAGGGATCCATACACCCTTTTTTTCTATGTGCTCCCTCAAACATTGGCACGACAGCTAGTGTTTGGAATGGTGCACATCAATCACTTCTAATCATGCACTGCTATGTCAGCATGTAATGGAGTTCTTAAACCACAATTCATGGGCAAGCTATTTATGGTACCTGAAAGACTGATTGCACATTTAAGAGAAGAAAATGAGACATGAGATGGGTTAAATAAGACTGATATTTAAGAAGGAAGGAAAAAAGAAAATCATAGAAATAATTAAAAAAGATATAATTTTTTTATAATTTGAATATTGGCTTAGTTTTGAATAGAGCAGAGTGGAGGAAGTAGATTCATGTAGCCGACCCTATGTAATTGGGAAAAGGCTTAGATGAGTTGAGTTGAGTTTATATGGGATAGGTAAGTGCATCAACAAAAATAGGTCTTTGATGGTCCACAATATCTTGCAATTTGCTGATTTATGAGATCATGGATCAAAATTATTCCAATTAAAATAAGAAAATATGTTTAAGACAATATTTATATGTTTCTACATACTATTGGATCATTGAATTGGTAAATGACTCATTCTCTATCAAAATTTGGTAGCTCAAGCTAGATGAAAAACATAGTATTATAGTTTTAGATTTTCTAATACTTGTTTAATCCTATGCATAATGTTTAAGCTCTCATCCATTGCATTTCTAGAGCCAATTCACCCTTTTCTTTTTGGGCTGAGGTTAATTTTGAATTAATTAGGTCGGTCCCAATATCTAAACCATCCTCACGTGATCTATCAATTTGTTCATGTTTGGTCATGACAGATTTGCAACGGATCTAGTTACAGTTTTGTGTCTCAATTTTACATTCATACCAAAGTTGGGTCTAATCCACTTACTTATTTAGCTGTGTTGAACTTCTTTTTTTATTTTTTGTGCTACAAAATTGTGCATGGCATGAGGCATTTGCTTGTCAAATACAAAAGCAAGAGAAGGGAGCTTTGAAAAATTACAAAATAAGCAGAAAAATACATCAAAAACTTTATATCTAAATTGGTTGTTTCATTTGTGGGAGAGCATGAGAAGAGAACGTTTTATATATGCACACAAGGACTTCTAGACCTCTAGCATGAAACAACCAATTTATTTTCTTAGGTCTTTCGTTGTTCTCCATCTCTTTTAGGTACTCATATTTTGTTAGTAAATGAGGTGTGGTGGAATCCAAAATTAAGAAAAAGAACACTAGCGAGTTATAAAGATTGTGACCTTTAATGCATCCAGTTATTTGCTAGAGCTTAGAAGTGGAAAGCATGAGAGCTTTTGCTAGCCCTCTGCAAACATGGGGAAAAGATCCTGAACTTGCTTTTGGGTCCAGGTCTCTCTAGGATGTGTTGGAAATGGAAATTGATAAATAGAGTATTACTAGAATATTCCTAAAACTAAAATTCTCTTGTTCCAACGATCTGGGGTCGACCATGTGAATTCTTATTCACCAAGTATTCTTATTTAAAGATGCTACCTCTTATTGTTAATTCATGGTTAACAGGGGAGACCCTGGCATTCATGAATATCGGGTTTGGATCCATTTCATTGCAGGTTGTTAACCTAATGTCAATCCTCCGGCTCAGATTATCAGCTTTAGCAGCATTTAATATATTGTAGATTTCTGAACTGTAAACTATTGCTTGTACCACAGATCTTTTTTGTTTAGTCTCCATTATCAGTAGCTGTTGGATGTCTTAACTTTTGCAATTGGTATTCTTTAACACTTTCTCCCATTTAAATGATAATTTTATTCTGTTATGTCAAAGAATATGCATATTTTTATCTGAATTTATGATTGTGTAACCTGATGTGGTTGATCGAATTAGCAGGATTTTTCTTCATTTTGTGTTCCCCCCTGGTTGTTTTTCTTTCAGATGTGTGAAGTCCTAAAAATAGAATTGCCTTTTCCCCGCTTAAAATGGTTTCATGTTCTATTATATGAAGAAAAAAAAAACACACAAAGAATATTTGAAGATTAATTAACCTGTCATGTCTGAACTGATAAATAGGAACCTCCTGAATCAAAAGCTGAACCAATCACGATCATGGCAAGTCAACAGCTTTCAGAGACAGCTCCTGCTTTACTTGATGATCAACCTGCCCCACCTTCAAAAGTTGATAAGACGGTTGATCTTTTCAACATGCTTTCTGTAGAGGACCCCAGTGGGAATGGGTTAGAATCATCTTTGGCTGATGATGATGCATGGGCAAATTTCCAGTGTAAGTTATGTTGCATTCTTACTCATAGGGACTGAATCTTTTTGCAGTTCATGTTCTTTTCTTGGTCTCCTTCACTGAAATGCAAATTTTAATCATTCTTTCCTATACTACTGTTTTTTCGAGTGATTATCATTTTGAATCTCTTTTATTTAACTATCCTACATGACTCACTTTGAGCTAGACCTGAAACAGATACACTATATCTATGTAGCGCAAAATGCCTTTGAATTCCAGTCTTGCTTCAGGACTTCAAAGCCTTCATGCAATTTTTTTCTTTTCTTTTCAATTTTTATTTTTTAAAGATCCTGAGCAGTGATCTTCTCTATAAACTGTGCTTGCTTCTTTTGAAAATGAACCAAATGAGGTGAATGGGCCTAATAGGTTAGAGATAATAACCGTTGTGCTATCTCACATGCTGAATTCTAGTTGTGATTGATGCAATCGAACAATTTGTTAATTCTTAAATCTTGCAGCTGCAGAAGCAAACAGAGCCACAGAGAAAAGCAATACTACAAGACAGGTTGGAAGCAAGACGCAATCAGTATCAGCAATCGAGGACTTACTCAAAGATTTGCCATCAGCTACACTGCCTTCTTATCCGGAGGAAAACAGCACCATGAAGCATGTTGAACGCAAGAGTAAATCTGTATCAGGGATTGAGGACTTATTTAAGGATTCACCATCAGTTACACTGCCTTTGGCTTCAGAGAAAAACAGCACTACAAAGCCTGTTGAAAGTAAGAGTCAATTTTCATCAGGGATTGAGGACCTAGTTAAAGCTCCAGCATCACTGACACTGCCCTCAGCTCCAGAAAAGTCCCAAGGAAACGTGAAAAATGACATCATGAGCCTCTTTGATAAGGTTGGTCATGAATGAAATGGCATTTTCTAGCAGTATTCTGAAATAAGTAGTGAGTTGTTTGCGGTTTTTCTGTGCCTTTGGTTACCACATTAGATTAAATGAAAACATATGGATAAATTTTTAGTTCTTTCCCATCCAATCCGAAAATTAGTTGATGGAAATAACCTGCATAGCTGGGAGATATGTAATATTGACCAGTAGTGCATGGAACACCCTTTCTTTAGCTTATGAGATATTACCTTATATTGATGTGCTGATGGTCACAATAAAACAACAATCCTTATGTGTGTTACTGTATCACCATGTCACCTTTTAATTGGATTTCATTGATGAGAGAAAGAGTTTTAACTGCTTCAGTTTTTTGTGTGGATGTATTGCAGTCCAATATGGTGTCACCATATGCCATTCATCAACAGCAGCTCACATTCCTTGCCCAGCAGCAGGCTCTTTTCATGGCTGCAGCTAAATCTGGTGGTGCTCCAACATTTCCTGGCAAAACTCATCAACCAGGAGGTACCGATTCACATGCACCTAATATAAATTTCCCGCCCCAAGGTTGGCCAACTGTTGGTTATCAAGCTCCTGGAATGTCACCTCTAGCTGGACAACAGAACATAAACATGCTTAATCACGTAATGCTCTTAAATACACCATTTCTCAGTCAGGATGTTGCAAATCTGTGATTCTAACGTGTTTCTTTCTTGTCCAAATGGCAGATTGCAAACATCAGTCAGGCACATCTATCTGGCAATTTTTCTCCTCTTCCTCCATCTGGGTAGGCAATCATCTAGCACTTATAATTTTAATTGGTCTGACATCCTTCTTATTGCTGGATTTTGCTGTTCTACTGATGAGTAGGCTAATTTATATTTTAAGTGTGACAATCAGTGTTTCATACATGATTCAAGTTATTTCTGAGATCAAGCATAATGAGTAGGCTATAAAAATTTATTATCGGATATAATTGTCCAACATTAGATTTATTCCTTCCGGAAAATCATCCAACTTTTGTATTTTTATTTTTTGCTCTCCCATTGAAGCCTGTCATAAGTTTTCTGAGTTCACCTGGCACAGATATCCTAATCTATTTTGGCATAGGAATTCCTTGTAGACTGCTGTGTTTTGTTTAGCAGCAGGGTTTGATGCAAATAGGTTCATTCTACTTAAAAGGTAAAGAAAGAAATAAGGAAATGAGTAAAGCTGGAATCCACTAAGCCAGGAAAATTGTCAAACTGCAAAATAACTAAAGAAAATGATCGATTTATATTTCTTATTATACTTTTGCATTTATGTAGGTCAAGTGAGTGTGAAGCCATAGGCAACATTGTATGTATTATGACCCCTTAAAATCCAAAGCTAAGTTCTCTTTAATGTAAAAGCAATTCAAGATTTTCCAAACATGATTTTTGTTCCTAATGAAGTTGCATGATACATGCTAATTTTTGTGGAACAATTAAACTGAAATTAATTCGTTGCCAGCAAGTTGCAAGGACCAAAACTAATTTGCCCTTAAGCAGCCTTCAGCCAGGAACATGTAATGAATTTGCATGTATGCCTGTGAAAGACAGTGGAACTAAGGTCATCATGGATGTCCAAAAGGTTGTCATATGTAAACTCCTGAAAATCCAAGCGTCTCTAAGACACCATCAAAATCACTTCTACTCTTTTGTACCAAAAGAACAGCTAGCATGAGATCGTACTTGTCTAAATATACTCTCTTGCAGCATGCATGCTACCGGATCACCCGCACCTGTTACTGGAGCTACCACAGGCGGAGCGAGCAGAAACTCTGCATCTTCTTCCCCTTCTACCAGTCCCAACCAATCACTCAGTGATTATGACTTCTCATCGTTAATTCAAGGGATGTTCTCAAAACATTGAATGAGAAAAGGCAGGTAGCATGCCATATTTCTGATTCTATGCTGCCACTACAATCGACAGAGGAGGAGAGTCATGTAAACAAATAGCAGTCTCTGGTTCTGCATAGAGTTGTCTGTAGCATTAGAGGCATTGTATACTTATTTAATGTCTTCATTTGTATGAAAGAAGAGTGTCTTGGTTCAATAAAGATGGCCAATCATGCTGAGTTCATTGTATTAAAGCAGTGGCTGGGAGTATACTTGATGTGAAGTATGGAATTTTATCTCATCTTATTTGGAACTCGCAAACTTTTCCATGCGGAGAAGGATGCCAACCAGCTGAGCTAAAGCTGTTTGAAAAAATTTTAACAACTCCCTAGCCTTAAATAAAAGGTCAGGTTACCATGGGAACGCACTGGGGCTAAAAGAACAATAGTATCTTAAGCCATTACTGAATTCGTGTTGGCATGCAAGAGCAATGTTATAAAGCTCGGATCAACCGGCCGGCCGATTCGATTGGTGAATTTGATCCTGACAAATCTAGTTTTTTATTTGAATTAGTTGTATAATTGATTCGATCAAAATCTTATGAATTAGTTTTTTTTTTTTTATTTGTCCTGATAACCTGTTATAAACCGATAATGTCAGATTTTTTTTTCTTTAATGTCCTTTAAAATTATTTTTTAATCAATATAATTTAAACATTGATCTTGCTTTTTAAAAATTACATTTTATTTACCTTGTTAAGTTAATAGTTTTATATCTTTACCATACTTCTAGCTTACTTAAGAATTAGTATTATTGTTGTTTTTCAAAAAAGAGAGATTAATTTCAAGAATTAATTTTGATATTATATTCTATTAAAGTTTGAATAACTTAAATTTAAGGATTTAAATTTTAAAGTTTTCAAATTAGTTTAATTTTATATGAAAACTATCTTTATTTATCATTATGGATCTTTTCGTAATTTTTAATTACATTTTAATTATTTATGCAGAATGGCCATTGACCAACCGCTTGAATCATTAAACATGGAACTAGATTCTTTGTCTAGGTTAGTCCCATCTGGTCCTGATAAGTATGTGTAAGATGTTGAGAAGGTGTATGCTTGATAAGTATGTGTAAGAAGTTGAGAAGGTGTATACTTTGAAAGCTAACTAACGAACACTCTTATGCTATGTTTGGATGGAGAGAAAATTAGGGAGAAAGAAAATGAGGAAGAGAAAATGAAGGGAAGAGAAAAATGGAGAGAATATTCTTTCTTTCTGTTTGGAAGAAAAAAATTTTACGTGGGGTTCATCACTTTTTTTTCTTTATTTTTTTCTCTAGTTTTCTTTCCTTCCTACTTTTCTCTTCATCCAAACAAGATAAATTTTATTTTCTTTCCTATTTTCTCTTCTAGTTTTTCTTTCTTCCTAGTTTTCTCTTCATTCAACCTAAAAAATAGAAAGCAAACAATTGGCAAGAGTACTTGAATATGTTGCTTTTGCGTTTATCTTATTGCTTTAATTAAGCAATGCAGGTAACCAAGCGTCCGGATCTCAACATAAGAGAAGGGAAGCACATCATCAAGGCCTAACGTTTAATAGGTGAGCTCATCCTGAAATTGGGCAAGCCCAAGAGTTCAGACCACAACTACCTTTGATTTGTTCTCTTCCTTGACCCTCCTCGGTTTAGTACTGCAATAACATGCATGTGACGGGCTTAACTTTTGTCTCATCAGGGCCATACGGCACTCATTGTCACTGGCATAATAAAGCCAACCTATAAAGGCAATAAGCCAAAGCCAACCTACAAAGGCAATAAACTCAAAATCAAGGCGAAAAGTTAGATCTATGGTTGCTAAGAGTACATTTCTTTTCAATGATTTTGATTTTTGCAACCCTGACCACTTGAGATCCCCTGTTGTTATGGCAGCGAATCGTCACACGGTTTTCATCTTTTGGGAGCCCTTCCTTCAAAGTTTGTTAAAATCAACTTTGATGGAAGTGTTCGGGGAGACTTGCTAGATCTGCTTTCGTTATTCGTGGGACTGATGGAGCTTTGCTGTCAGCGGGCAGTTTTGGTTCCTTAGATTCTTCAATCCCTATGGCGAAGCTTTATACTGTATGGGCTGGTATCTCCCATGCTGTTCGGAGACTTCATGCTCATATCCTTTTCATTGAAGAGGATTCTCTTTCTGTCATCTGGTGGCTTCAGTCGGGATACTGCAACCATATCCCCACCAATCCTCTTCTCCGCGATATTCGGGCTGTCTGCAACCATATCCCCACCAATCCTCTTCTCCACGATATTCGGGCTGTTCTGCGAGGTTCTCACAGAGTCCACATCTGGCACATCTACCGAAAAGCTAATTCAGCAACTGACTGGGTAGCGGTGACTATGGCCCATTATGTGGGATTTTGGACATGGAATCAGGGTGACCCCTGTCCCTTAGCTCTTAAGCAAATTTGTACTCTGATATTTCTGGGCTGACTCACATGAGGTTAGTGTGATCGCCCGTCTGTACCAAAAAATAATAATAATAAAAATAAAATAACGGATGATAAGAACGATATCTTTATTGATAATTAAAAAGTTATGAGCCTATGCAACTATGATTTAGATTATAATTAAAGCTATGTTTAAAATAGGGAATAAGAGGGGATATCTTCTCTTTTTCCCAAAAGCCATAACTATGAAGGATAGTTGGGAATAAAGTTAACTAGAAGGATTAACCATGGGTTATCCCCTCGATTTATTCCCTAAGAAATACAGGAATAGCTGGTTATCCCTCCAAATAAGAGTAAAAAAAGGTTATCCAATGGATTTACCTTTTTGCATTTGATATGATCAATGGGATAACCAGGGGATATCCTTAGGGATAGCCAGAGAATAAACTCTATCCCGTACACTTATCCAAGGATAGTGCTTTTTATATCAAACACTACCTAAAAGAATATAGAAGCAAGAAAGGCAACAACAAATATTGCAAGCATCCATGAGGAAACCGACTCACTAAATTGTTCTTGAGCATCCTTCATGCCATCTCGTTAGGCCATCATATGTTATATGCCAAATTTCTTAGTTCAACCTAGCTTTGAAGGCATTTGTCAAGATCGGTGCGCTGCGGCTGTCTCTGCTCTGTTCTCCGACGATCTTCACCGGTTTGTTGATCTGATTCCTCCGAACTATGGAGGGTGTTGTCCCCCCACATCCACTGACTCCGATCATGCTTATCAAGGCCGGAATCCTGGAAGACGTTTGGCAGCCTCCCGCTTCATGTGGGTTTCATCTTCCCCGACTCCGGCAGAAGTTGCTACTCTGGAACAAAGCTTTCCGGAGGTGATTCAGGTTCCTCCAGCTGCCTTAGATCTTGAGGCCAGGCGATGGGAGAGTAATGTTGTCCTTGCGAGGAGCTTCCATCGATGGATTCCGCCTGAGGCCATCATCAGAGAGTTTCAGAGGCTAGTGTCGCTGGTGAGATTGGAGCTATTTCTCTTGCTCATTGTTGCTACATTTTTCGGTTCTCTAAATCCACTGCTAAGGAGCTGGTGCTTGGGAGGCCATGGGTTGTGAACGGCCAGCCGATTGCCACTGTGGAATGGGAAGAGCAGTTCATTCCGGTGCCTGATTCTCTGCCATCGGCTTTGCTATGGCTTCGGCTACCCAATTTACCAATCAAATTTTGGAACGATGATATACTCCGTACTATCCTTGCTCCGGCTAGCTGATTCGTCGCCTCCGATGTTCCAACTAAGGAGAAAATCAGGGGAGGTTTCGCAAGAGCCTGTGTGAGCATTGATCTAGGAAGACCTCTCCGTCCGAGAGCCAGGGTGAGAGGTAATCAAGCTCCATTCTGGCAGCAATTTATCTATGAACATGTGGAAAGAATTTGTTCCAGTTGTGGGTCTATTCATCTTCATGGCTCCTGCTCTCGGCTACCGGATGCAGAACACTCCTCGGCTCGATCTTCTTTTGGCCTCCGGATGGCTGCGCTGCGGCAGCGTCGTCCTCCTGGTGGTCCTCCTGCTGACCTTCGGAGGAAGGCAGCTACAGCTTCGTCTCAGCCGGGGTTGCCTCCCCGCTCAGTCCCCGATGATGGGTGGCAACTTCCGAAAAAGACAGCTTGTTGGAATCTTCCAAAGTCCAGCCGGTCTCAGTGCTCCCCTGGTGATGGTCCATCTTTGGAGCAGGGGAAGGTTTCTGTGGCCGAGCCGGCTGAGGGTGGGGTTTCAGTTGGGACCCCTTTGCCTTTCTCCTCTCTGAGATGCTCTGACCCCCCTATTCTGGTTGAGGGGATGGGAGCTGATTGGCACCTCAGTGGCGGATCGTGGTTGCCTATCTGCTGGAAAACAGAAGGGAAATATGGTTTTTGGAGATGTTCTGATTGGGGATGGTATGCATTGTGATGTGCCGATTCCTGAGGGCTGTGCCAAAACTGAGGGCTGTGTCGAATCTGAAAGTGCCCTTGTGACCAGAACATCCAAAGTGGATTAGCTTGTCATCTGAATTCAAAACTGCAGGTCGAGAATCCTTTTGCTCTGTTCGGCTCAGGTAAGTGGGCCGGTCGGCCTTCGGTCCGCAAGGATGCGAACCCTGGCCCAGCTAAGAGGGCCAGGCCGGCGAAGGCCCAATCCCATCGTGTTGTATCCAAAATTGATAAGAAGATAGGTAAAAAGATCCCTTCGGGCTCAATCATCCCTCATGGATAATTTACCTTTTCAGCTGGTCCTACAGCGGCTCAACCCTGTGTGATCATGTCTGATAAGGGTGCTCAGCCTACTTATGAATATGCCCAGCCAAATGATTTGGAGGGGAATGATCATGACTCAGTTGTTGTCAGCCTTAACGATGCCATTTCGAGGCAAGCGCAGGACTCTCGAGATGCGGCCTGCTCTATGCAGGTTCCTGAGGGCAGTAACCCGACTAATGGATGCAGGCCTGTTAATGATATGGTAGAGGATCAGGTTGGGTCCCTACCCCCTCCTTCTATGTAATGAAGATTCTTATATGGAATGTCAGAGGAGCTCAAAAACCTTCATTTCTCATAGGAGCTCAAAAACCTTCATTTCGCTCCTCTTTTGGTAGACTAATGCAGATACATAATTTTGATATATGTGTTCTTGTAGAAACCCGACTTTTGGGTGACAGCCTTGCTCGGTTTAAGAGACAAGTCTCCAGAACTTGGTCTTCTTATGCTGTAGAGTCTGCGGGGCTTTCTGGAGGTATTCTGGCTTTGTGGCGGCATACCTCTATTAGGGTTGATGCCTTCCACCGATGCAGTCATCTAGTTGGCCTTGTTATATCTGAGGGATCTTCTGCCCTTGGCTCCTCTCAGGCGTTTATGCTAGCACTGATTTTTGGAAGAGACGCATCCTTTGGTCTGAGATTCACTCTCTGCTTGCCCAGGGAATTCCGGCCCTTATTGCAGAAGATTTCAATTGTATTGCTGGGGCTAATGAGAAAAAAGGGGGCAGACAGTTCAGGGTTTCAGCGGACATATCGAAGTTCAGGGATTTCATTTCTGATGCTGGCCTGCTTGATCTGGGGTTCTCGGGATCCCAATTCACTTGGTGTAATAATCGCCAAGGTACTGCGCAGGTTTGGGAGAGATTGGATAGGGCTATGGCTACGGCCAGCTGGCTCCAGAGTTATCCTTCCACCTCTGTTACTCATCTTCCGAGGATTGCGTTTGACCACTGCCCGATCTTGATATCCACTGATGTGATTGTCCAGCAGCGGAGACTGTTTCAGTTTGAGCAATTCTAGACCTTTTATTCCTCTGCTCGGTCTATCATCTCTCAGGTTTGGTGTCTTCCGGTAGAGGCACTGCTACTTATAGGCTTTCTAAGCGCCTTGAGCTCACGAGGCGCAGACTTTGTAGATGGAATAGACTGGAAGTTGGGGACCTGGTCAGACGGGTGGAGCAGGTGGAGGATGATATTATTACCCTGCAGACTAAAAAAGATCAGGAGGGCTATCTTACTGATATTGATCTTACCTCTCTTCGTGCTAAGCTTGCTCTTCATCACTCTCTCTTACATTAGCAGGAAACATTTTGGAGGCAAAGGTCTCGGGTGCAGTGGATCAAAGAGGGGGATCGTAACACCAGATTTTTTCACCAGGCCACCCTGAAATGCCGGACTGCTAATAGGATTCGGTGGCTTGTTGATGACTCGGGGCAGTACCAAGAGGATGCGGATATCATCAGGAGCCAGCTTCTTCATTTCTTTCAGTCTTGATGGTTGGAGCGTACTGGTGATGGGTTTCCTGTCCACCCGGTTCCGAGTGCCAAGAGGATCTCAGCTGAGGAGAATGATATTCTTATCAGGCCGATTTATATGGATGAGATCCAGAAGGCGGTTTGGGATATTGGGCCTGATAAGGCCCCTGGGCCAGATGGGTTTTCGTCTTTCTTCTTTCGCCATTATTGGACTATTGTGTGCCAGGATGTTGTGGAGGCTATCCAGAGTGTCTTTCTTAGTAAGTCCATTCCTGCTGATTGGAATCAGACTTTCATCATTCTTGTGCCCAAGCGCCCTGATGCTTCCTCCCCTCAGCACTTTCAGCCTATCAGTCTTTGCACTACATTATATAAGGTCTGTGCGCGTATTATTGTCACCCACATGCAGAATGTGATTCCTCGCCTCATTTCTGTTGAGCAGGATGCTTTTATCAGAGGTCGCTGCATTACTGACAATATCTTATAGCTTAGGAATTTATGCACGACCTCCATAGATCTTCTGCCCGACAGTGTCTTATGGCTGTCAAGCTTGACATGGAGCGAGTGTATGATAGGGTGAGTTGGGATTTTCTGTACCATACTCTTTTTGAGTTTGGGTTTGACAGCCGTTTTATTGACTGGATCATGGCCTGCATTCATAAGCCATCTTTCTCTCTTATTATTAACGGTGGTCCGACAGATTTCTTCCATTCTGTTATTGGGCTGCGTCAGGGGTGCCCCCTATCCCCTTTTCTGTTCATACTTGTTGCCGATGACCTTTCGCGTGCTCTCGTTCGGGCTCAGGCCGATTGTCACATTGCCCCCTTTATGGCAGCTCCCCAGGGCCCCTCAGTCTCTCATCTTTTATTTGCAGATGATTGCATCCTATTGGGTCAGGCCACCATTCACACGCGGCAACCCTAGCTTCCATTATCCAACGTTACTGTCAGGCTTCTGGTCAGAGAGTTAATCTTCATAAGTCCATGATCTGCTTTAGTCCGAAGATGACTGCTATTATGAGAGAGGCTATCCTTCTTACTCTGGGCATTACTACTCAGACTGACCGGCTATCTTATCTCGGAGTTCCTATTACGAGCAGACAGCCGCGATGTAGAGATTATATGGATATGGAGCGACGGGTTCGTGACCGGCTTGATGGTTGGCAGGTCATGGGATTATTTATGATGGCTAGGATCACCGTTCTTCGGTCGGTCTTCACCTCTCTCCCTCTTTATCTTCTCTCTAATGCTGATGTCCCTAGGACTTGTCTGAGGAGAATAGAGAGATGCTTCAGAGATTTTCTTTGGGCGTCTAGGCAGGAGGGCCATGGTATCCATCTATTGGCTTGGGACACTGTTTGTTTGCCTATCTCTAAAGGTGGCCTTGGGATCCAGTCTTTGTTAGTCAGAAGAGAGGCATTGATTGCTAGGCATACTACGCGATTCCTCTTGGATCCGCATTGCTTCTGGAGCTCCTTCATGCGAGCCCGATATGGGGCCTGGACCTCTTCTTTAGACTTTCAGTCCATCCATGGTTACTCATCTTTTTGGAAGGAGGTCTGCCGGCATGCTCCGATGGTCTTGAGTAACATCTCGTGGATGATTGGTGACGGATCTTCGGTTGATGTCATTCAGGACACGTGGATTGTTGAACTCCCCCTTTCGCTCTGGCCTACCTATATCAGCATGGATGTTCCCAGCAGCACGAGAGTTACAGAGCTGATCTCTCAGGATCACACTTCTTGGCACTTGCCCACGGTGTCCCGGTTCTTTGGGGAGGACTTAGCTCACAGGGTTCTTTCTATTCCGATCATATCGGGGCAATCATCGGATACCAGATTATGGAAGAGATCATGTCTCTCTAGTGCGCCTACCAAGGATCTAATGAAGATTTACAGGCCTCATTCGCAGCACATGTGGATGCAGCATGGATATGGAGACTTTCTATTCATCCCAGAGTTCAACTTTTTATCTGGAAGCTAGCGTGGGATTGCCTTCCCACTTGTTTATTACTTGTTGCGAGGGGAATGCCCATTCAGGCCACCTACCCACTATGTGGTCTGAAGGAGGAGACCACTGATCATGCCATTTTCAGCTGCCCTAGAGTGAGTCAGATTTGGCGGATGATCGATTACCACCCTACAGTAGGTACTGACGGGTCTCGAAGGATTCATTTCTTGAGGGACATTCGGAGGAGATCCCAACAGCAGGGCGCTCTCTGGGCTAGCACGGCATACTAGATCTGGATTTCACGTAACCTGATGATTTTCACTAATGAGGTTGTCTCCCCCCGAAGGGTTGTGAGGAAAGCTATTTCTTTCTCTGAAGAATGTGCTCTCCATGGGTCTACTTTTGCTTCTGTCAGCTCTGGCTACTGGGGCTCCTCTGCTGCCTCGGCAGCGAACCATCACACGGTCTTCATAGCTTGGGAGCCCCCCCTCCAGGGTTTGTCAAGATCAATTTTGATGGGAGTGTTCAGGGAAGAAGAGCTGGATCAGCTTTTATTATCCGTGGGACTGATGGAGTGTTGTTAGCGGCTGGTGGGTTTGGCCTTCTAGACTTTTCAGTTCCTCTGGCGGAGCTTTATGCTAACTGGGCTAGTATTTCTTATGCCACCAGGATCCTCCACGGCCAGTGCCTTCTTATAGAGGGCGACTCCACCATGGTCATCCGCTGGATTCGGAAGGATTCTTGTGAGCACATTCCTGCCAACCCTTTACTCCATAATATTGGGCTATCCTTCGGGAGGTTCAGTCAGTCCAGATCAGGCATGTCTACCGGGAAGCTAATGCGACGGCAGATTGGATTGCTGCAGTTGTCGCCTATCATTCTGGTTTTTGGGTCTGGAAGTAGAGCGACCCTTGTCTCATTGTTTTAAAGCAAATTTTACTTTCTGATGTATCTGGGTTGACTCGCACTCGTTTAGTGTGATCACCCGTCTTTTCCAAAAAAAAAAAAAAAAGGCATTTATCATGGACTAGGTTTTCTCATACTAAGATTGTGCAGTGCCCCCATTGTCACCATCACAAGAAGGCACCGCATGGTCTTCGTATGAGAGAAGCTAAGTCCGTGATAAGAAAGCTTGCCTCAAATTAGTTAGAGTTCGTTATATAAATTATTTTTTTCACTTGATTTTAAATTATATTTTTAAAAAAGATATAAACATTTTAAATTTGCTTAATCGCTTTCTTAAATATATATATATATTTATATATATATCAGACCATTCATTCATACTAATACATCTTTGTGTTTGTAAATGTTCAAATTATTCTCATGCTTGACTTAGAAAGTGGCAACCTTTGTGGTAGCATACCACTTGCAACCATGGTTGTTGCTGAGCTCACGGAGGGTGCAAGGAACTTTTTTTTTAAGTACAAACGGGCAATCACACTAACCTCGTGCGAGTCAGCCCAGTAATATCAGAATACAAAATTTGCTTCAGAGCTGAAGGATAGGGGTCACCCTGATTCCACGTCCAGACTCCTACGTGATAGGCCATAGCCGCCGCTACCCAGTCAGCTGCTGCGTTAGCTTTCCGGTAGATGTGACGGATGTAGACAATGTCAGAACCACGCAGAGTAGCCCGAATGTCGTCAAGAAGAGGATTAGTAGGAATAGGGTTGCAATCATCTAACTAAAGCCACCGGATAACAGAAAGAGAATCCCCTTCAATAAAAAGGTTGTGAGCATGAAGTCTACGAACAACATGAGATATACCAGCCTAGATAGCATAAAGCTCTGCCATGGGGACAGAAGTATCTAGGGAACCAAAACCACCCGCCAACAGCATAGCTCCCTCAGTCCCTCGAATAATGAAGGTTGATCCAGCAAGTCTTCTCCGTACACTCCCATCAAAGTTGATTTTGACAAACCTGGAGGGGGCTCCCAAGAGATGTAAACCGTACGACGGTTCGCTACCGAAGCAGCAGGGGATCCCCAGAGGCCAGGGTTGCAAAAATCAAAACCATTGAGGAGAAGTGCACTTTCAGCCACCATAGATCTGATCTTCCAATCTAATATTTGATCAGAGATCGTGTCATTAGTAAAATTAAGCTGGTTTCTCGATAGCCAAAACTGATAAGCAATGATAGCCCGAGAGTACTCCGTTGATGTGTAGTTCCCCTGAGATCCTCAAGGAAAGGGGAACACGAAGAACCAGAACCATCCACTCTACAAATATACCCCATCCTCAGCCAAATCGACCTCCATCTGGGACAAGTAAAGAGAGCATGGTCAGTGATCTCCTCCTCCTCCCACAAAGCAGGCAAATCTCCTCAATTAGAAGGCCCCTTCTTGAAAGCAATGAGCATGAAGGGAGGCAATTCCAAAAGATCTTCCAGATAAATAACTTCACCCTGGGATGAATGGGGAGCTTCCATATCCAAGTAGCATCCCTCAATAGCTTAGGCTGGGGTCTATACTCCACGATAAGGTCCTTGATGGGAGCCTTAGATAGACAAGATCGCCGCCATAACATCGTATCAGGTGTGTGGCCAGGGATAAGAGGAATAGACAAAATCCGCCGAGAAAGCTCATCCCCAAATAACCTGGTCACCGACGAGAGATCCCAAGAGGAGAGATCCTGAGTAATGAGCTCCCAAACCCGCATACCGGGCAGGACATCCATACTAATAAATGATGGCCACCAAGAGAGGGGGAGGTCCGAAATCCAAGTATCCTGAACAGCATCAGCCAAAGAGCCGTCACCGATCATCTAAGAAACATTATTCAGGATAGTCGGTGCATAACAACAGACCTCCTTCTAGAAGAAAGAACATCCACAAGTAGGAAGAGGGTCCATAGAAAGAGACCAAGCACCATACCTAGCTCTCATGAATGAAGTCCAAAGGCAGTGAGGATCGAGAATAAACCTTGAAGCATGCCTGGCCATCAAGGCCTCTCTTCTCACTAGCAAAGACTGAATACTAAGGCCGCCTTCATGCAGTGGCATACAGATCAGATCCCAAGCCAGAAGATGCATGCCGTGACCATCCTGTATAGAAGCCCACAGAAAGTCCCTAAAATAATGCTCAATCCTTCGAAGACAAGTAATAGGGACCGCTGCATTAGAAAGAATGTATAGAGGGAGGGACGAGAGGACCGAACGAATAAGAGTAACCCTCACCATCATGATAACCCGGTCACCTACCATCTGTCCAACCGATCACAAATACGTCGCTCGAGATTAGCGTAATCACTAATACGAGGACGTCTCCCCAAAAGAGGGATCCCTAAGTAAGATAGCCCATCAGCCTTCTTAAAAATGCCCAGAACTTGATGAATACCTTCCTAGAAACCCTGGAAGTCTTGGGACTGAAACAAATTGTGGACTTCTCTAAATTAACCTTCTGGCCAGAAGCACGACAGTAGCACTGAATAATAGAAGCATAAGTAGCAGCATTTTGAAGAGAGACCTGTCCTAGCAGAATACAGTCATCTGCAAAGAGAAGATGGGAAACTAAAGGCCCCGAAGAAGTAGCCATAAAGGGGGCGATACTACAATCCTGCTGGGCCTGATGAAGAGCACGAGACAGGTCGTCCACAGCCAGAACAAACAGAAATGGGGATAAGGGACAACCCTGTCTCAGTCCCATCGATGAATGGAAATAAGCGGTCTACATACCATTAACGATAATAGAGAAAGATGGCTCCTGGATGCATGCCATATCCAATCAATGAACAAATCGTGAAAGCCAAATTCACGCAGAGTTCGGTACAGAAAGACCCTGCTCAGCCTGTCATATGCACGTTCCATATCAAGCTTAACAACTATAAGACTCTGCCTAGCCGGAGCTTTCTGAAGATCATGCATAAACTCCTACGCAATGAGGACATTATCAGATATACTCTGACCTCTAATGAAAGCCCCCTGTTCAGTAGAGATGAGCTTAGGAATCACCATCCTCAATCGGGATACTAAAAGCCGCGCACAAACCTTATACAATGTGGTGCAAAGACTAATCGGCCGAAAGTGATGAGGAGAGGAGGCAACCAGCGCTTCGGCACAAGAGTGACCAGAGTCTGATTCCAGTCAGTAGGAATGGATTTGGACAGAAAAGCAAACTGAATAGCCTGAGTGACCTCCAGTCCAACGATATCCCAGTAGTGGCGGAAAAATAAAGGCAAAAACCATCAGGGCCAGGCGCCTTATCAGGCCCAAGTTCCCATAAGGCCCTGCGGATCTCCTCAGCAGTAATGGTCCTGATCAGAAGGTTATTCTGAAGAACCGAGACCTTCTTATCAGAGGGAACCCTAGAAACAGGTGCCCCTACACCAGAAGACTCAGTCCATCTAGATTGGAAGAACTAAAACAGCTGATCCCTGATAAGAATAGATCCTCCTGAACATTTTCGTCCTCATCAACAAGCCACCAAATCCTATTAGCTGCTCTCCGTTTCAGGGTAGTTTGATGAAAAATATGGTATTGCGATCCCCCTCCTAAAACCAATGAACCCTAGACCGCTGCCTCCAGTAGGACTCCTGCTACAATAGAAGGGAGTGGTGAAGAGCAAGCTTAGCACAGAGAGAAACAAGATCCGAATCAAGGAGACAACCGTCCCGATCCTCCCTCTCCTGAATGATAGCAATGTCGGCCTCACCTGCTCAATATTCCTCTCTAGGTTTCCTACCTTAGTTATGTTCCATCTAGAGAGACGACGTCTAACCAGCTCCAACCGTCTGGAGATACGATAAGTAGCATTACCTCTCATCGGTAAATGCCAAACCTGGGCAATTATAGACCGAGCTGAGGGATAGGACGTCCAAAACTGCTCAAATCTAAACTGACGTCGCTGGATACAATCAGTGTCAGTGGATATCATGATGGGACAGTGATTGGAGGCAATCCGAGGCAGATGAGTGACAGTGGCAGAGGGAAACATCTGGGTCCACTGAGTAGTGGCCAAGGCTCTATCCAATCTCTCCCAAACACAAGCCGAACCCTGATGATTATTACACCAGGTATATTGGGATCCCGAGAATCCCAAATCCAAAAGACCAGTTGAGGAGATGAAGGATCTAAACTCAGATATATCAGGTGAATCAGTAACCCACCTTCCGCCTTTCTTTTCATTAGCAGCAGCAATACAATTGTAGTCACCAGCCAACATAGAAGGAATACCCTGAGCAATGAGAGAGACTCTCGGACCACAGAATTTGCCATTCCTTGAAATCAGTACTAGCATAAACTCCCAATAGAAGCCAGGGGTCACAAGACTCTTCCGAAACAAGAAGTGCAATCTGCTGGTTACAATGATGAAAAGCACTCACCATAACCGCAGAGTGGCACCAAAAAGCAACAATCCCACCATATAGGCCTTTAGATCAACAGCATAAGAAGACCAAGTTCTGGCAGTTTGTCTCCAAAAACGGGCCAAACTGTCTCCCGACAATCGGGTTTCCAATAGAATACATATGTCAAAATTATGGATCTGCATCAGTCTTCCAAAGGAGGATCGAAAGGAAGGCTTTTGAGCTCCTCTAACATTCCAAATGAGAATTTTCATATCAATTGAGGGAAGGGTGGAGCCCACCCTCATCTTCCGCCATGGTCAAATCAGAAGAAAACCCAGCAGACCGGGTACTACCCCCTTCCGTCTGAATAGTGCAGACTATCTGCCTACTAACAGCTTTCGGAGAGCCGGCCTTCGATACAGTGTCCGTAGCCCGGAGAGCATCAGTATGAAGAGTAGGATCCATAGGCTAATCCTTAATTGCCATTTTAAGGCAGATAGGACCGACTTATGGCTTCGATTCTCTCCCATAGATGACTTACCCGTATCCTCACCACAGTCAATCACCTTAGTACCACATGCCTTATTAGAGCTACTAACCACAAAGCCAGGATCCTTACTAATATTCATAGAATCAGTAAAGATAACCTTCTCCTTTGGCTCCTTAGAAGTAGAGATAATGCCTTTACCTTTCGTCTCTCGCCTTTGGATGGAGCTCGCTGGGATAGAGATTCCTCGAGCCTAGAACGCTTAGAAGGACCCGGGTTTGCATCCAAACGAGACGAAGGCCTACAATCCCCAATACCCGCACCAAGAATGGCAAATGGGTTCTTTGATTCCAACAATTGAATGTCTGAACTCAGAGATTCAGTGGCTTCAGTCTGAACTTCAGGCCTCAGTGCAACAATTGAGCCGGCACGCTGAGAATCAAGCGGCACGGCCCCATTGGCTAGGACTCCCCTAGACATGCCATTACCCGTGCCGAGCCTATAGAGAGATGAACCTGGCCACCCCAGCTCCATCTCGAGATGTGCCAGCCTTCGAAGATAGCCTCCGTGCCAACTTCGCCGGAGCTTGCCACCTATTAGACCCAGTCTACAGCACAACAGACGCTGGAGGATCCGTTGCAACAGGGGGAGTCCCGGAGTCTTTCAAGGGCTTTTGCCGAACCGAAGCAGGAGGCTTTCGTTGGCGGGTGGCCGACATCCAAGGGCCAAACAACGGGCCAATGGAGGAGTTCTCTGGCTCAAGTGATGGAGACGACAGGGAACATTGGCCCGAGAGGTGAAGCAATCTACAGCAGGGCAAGGAACTTTGAATGAGAAGACTTCATGACATTGTTAGATGGGTGTTCAGCAGGTGAGAAGACCAATGGATTTGGGGAGTCTAATGACATGGGATTTCAAAGAAAATAAACAAGCAATCTTAACTTATTTGCATTACGATTCATGTACCTGTTAACGAATCAAAGAGTGATCCTTCTCTTCAATCATAACAATTATATACCACAGAAAATACGTGTCCACTATTTTCAGACAGATAAATACCGTTGGTTGCAAATATATATTCATACAATATGTGTTGCGGGTTGGCTTAGGCTGGTTCCTCGGCCTGATAAATTGCCGGCCCAAGTTTAGCCCATATTCGGCCTTAATTTCTTAAGCCCAACTTAACCCAAACCCAGTTTAGATCAGCCCACATTGCTTAATACGTGGGCTGTATTCTATGGGCCATAGATGAGCCCATCACAATGTGCATCCCAACGATACCATCAAGGAGTGCAAAAAATTTCTTATGTTTGGAGTAAGATTTCATGTAGATTCTTGATAAATTGACCGGCATCTAAAATCCTGAAATACTAAAAAAGTTATTTTTAAGAATATCATTTATCCTTAATTTTGAAAATAGAAGATTAATATTTTTTAATTTCAAAAATAAAAAAATTATCATAAAAACCTGATCGTTGCCTGTTTGGATGCTGGAAGATCTGATTCGTCAACAAAGAGGGGGTTATATTTTAAAGATGTAAAAAAGAGGTCAACATGTTTAAAGATATCAAAAAAAGCCAAGATTGACCTGTACCTTAGCAATAAGATACATCATCACTTTATAAATGCAATTGGTTATCCTTTATTTTTATTTTTATTTTTTTATTTTTTTTGTTACAGACGGGCGATCACACATTGGTTATCTTTAAGAAGTGAAGGCCAGTTGTCATCACCTCCTCTTCAAATATGCTTCATCTAAGCATACTCTGTTCTCCAAAGATCTTATTAGCATCATGACATCTTCCAACATCTTGTTGGTGTCAACAACATGCATATTTTTAACTATCCATGGCATTATTAAACATTGTAATATTTTTAGTAGTGATTTTTCAACTATATGCAGCAACTTTATGCCAATAATCCTTTTTTTTTTTCTGGTTGTCTTGAGAGTGTAATGAGATTGCATACTATATCATCAATAAAGCATGCTTGACTAAATGCTTGACTAAATATTATGTATGAGAATAAGATCTACCATGTGGTTGAACACTAAGGTAGTGTTTGATATAGGGATAAGGAAGGATATCCCCTGGATATCCCTCTTTATTCCCAAATGCTATAACTAGAAGGGATGTCTGAAAAATTTAACCAGAGGGGATAACCCATGGTTAACCATGGTTATCCCTTGAAACTTATTCCCTAGAGAACCCAGGAACAACTAATGTTATCCCTTGATGGCAAACTTGTAATTTTTAAAAAATGCTTATTCCCTCAGCTATCCTCTGGATAAATGCTATCCTGTACATTTATCCAGGGATAGCTTATGGGCTATCAAACACTACCTAAGTATTAAATGATGTTTGGTTGAGGAATAATTTAAAAGGGCAAACTTCGTGGTACAATTCAATTCACCTGTACACACACAGACGATATTTGATTTGATATACGTGTTGTGAGGTATGGTGGATATCTCTCAACATAATTTTTGCAATTAATCTTTTGAAGTTTTAATCCTTTTGATTAGAAGCTTGTATTGGTAAGTATTTGTGCTTACATCCCATTACATTTGATGTTTGTTTCAAATATCTTTGGGCATAGCTTTCATGAAATTCTGTCATGTAGCATTTTATTGCTTGAATTTTATACATGATAGGGTGGTCTTCAAACTATGATTCATCTAACAAATGAAAAAAAAACTTATTGCACCGCCCTCCAATGTAGCAAACACACATTAGGCGCGCAGATTGACCGCGTCCCATGTCACCACGCATGAACACGCATTGGGCGCACGGATTGGCCCCGCGCCCATGCCACCATGCGTGCAAGGCTCAATGGGCCTTGGCACGCACCGCATGCGAGATGGCACGGGCGTACGACCAATCTACGCGCCTGGTGTAGGGTTTCCATGCAGACCTGACACGCAACAGAAGCGTGTGGATTTTATAAATTTTTTAATAAAATATATTTGCATGAAACCCTTAATAGCCAAGATCTCCTTAATGATAATAATCAAATGAATAAATAGTAAATGTAGGATAAGAAGAATATATGTAATGTTAAATCCAATATGTTGGAATATCCATAAGGTGCATAAGTGTTCACTCTCCAATGTTGATCCATACAGAAACTGGGTTCAAGATTCTTTCTCATTCAAAACTTTGATTCTTGATGCTTTAATTCTTCTAAAGGATTTGATTGTCTTGCTTTCTTTCCCTTCTAATTTTCTTTCTCTTACAAAATCCTTCAAAGCCTCTTGTTCTGAATAAGACCTCCTTGTCATTGTTTAGGATAAGACAACCCTCTTATCCTAAAAAGACCTCCTTGTCTTGGTTCAGGGACCAAGACAAGCCTCTTATCCTAAAAAGACCTCCTTGTCTTGGTTCAGGATAAGACAACCCCTGTCTTGAAGAAGACCTTTTTGTCTTAGTTTAAGATAAGACTATAAAAGAGAAAATAAGAGTTGATTTATCTTCGGATGGAT
Organism: Calamus simplicifolius; assembly: GCA_900491605.1. Taxonomy (NCBI): domain Eukaryota; kingdom Viridiplantae; phylum Streptophyta; class Magnoliopsida; order Arecales; family Arecaceae; genus Calamus; species Calamus simplicifolius. The sequence continues at coordinate 1,395,540 of UESW01003955.1, read as the reverse complement.
TCTGTACATCATGACCACGAAAGGCATTCTTATTATAAGAGGTGAAGGGATGCGGATGCATCCCATCCACACGCCTCATCCCGCCTTATCATGATGAGGCGTCTCCTAAGGATAGCGCCTCATCATGATGTGGTGCTACGGAAAAGAGGCGCTATGGAGAGAGCGGAGGATATCAAAAAAGACTTATTTGATAAGCCTTATTCATGCCCTTCTCACGTTGATAACCTTCCACACTTATTTCATAATAATGTCCAAAATAAGACACCATCCAATGGTTCAAATTAAGATATCATCCAATGGTCCAGATTTAATATATCATTCAATGGTTTAGATAAGACACCATCGCCAATGATCCAAAATGCTTCATCTCGGGAGCCATCCAATGGTCCAAATCGAGCCACTGACCAAAGGTTCAGATCCATTATTCAAAGAGACATCAATGGTCCAAATAAAGCCAATTGGGTTCTAACTCTTGACCAACCAACATTAGGTTATGATCTAATCATGTTAGATTAGATTACCTAATACAAGAATAAGATCCGAATCTAATTCGAATAAGGAGCTAGGGTTTTGCAACACGTGCTAGCCTGTCTATCCTACAAACATGATCTAATCCAAATAGACCTTTGATAGGTTCCTTTGTGTTGACCCATTGAGTTCCACATCTAACCAGTAGTAGGTGTGGGTGCAAGTTGACCTATCATGATTAGAACATTTCTAATCCTTTATAGGTCCAATCAATGCGATCCCAACTTGACAATTAGAACCCTTCTAATTATTGATCAAATCAAACTTTTTAATCCAATCAAACCTACAATACAAGATTAATGTCTAGCAACGTATCATGTCTACTCGAAAAGATATAGAAATATACCTTTAGCGGTAAGCTACCATGCAATTCAATCCTTCATCGTATTGCACCTCGAATAAATATAAAGTATGGATCAATGTCAAACTCAATTACTTATTCATGTCTCTTAATTTTCTAATGATAATTCAATTAATGAAAGATTAGAAACTCTTTCGATTTTTCATTCTGCTTTGATCAAGACTTTTTGAATCATCATAAATTGAGAGCAAGTAGGATGTAATGTTCTGTTACTAGAATGATTGATTCCTTATTAATCTACTCACAATCTCATACACAATCACCATATCCAAAATACTCGTACACAACTTAATATTGTGATTGAGTGTAAACCAAAATATGGATTCATATGCACAAGATACTATGGTGATCTTAGGTCTAAGGATTACTTGCACAAAACTCTCACTTAGAATCATCTTTTGACAAATAAAATAAGCATCCATAAGATTACTTTTGATTAGGTCAATTCAGTGAATTCATTCCTCTAATGAGCACATCTTTGTATTAGTGTTCTCACACAAGTGATTATGAGATCAATCACTCTTTGCATTGAGCATACATAAGATGTGTCAGTCTTTACAGGTAGCATTGATCCCTAATTCAAATATACCATCGATTGAAAATATTTTAGATTTGGATTTTAGGATTTTAGATCTCATTAGCATGATCTCATCATAGCCCTAAACCATTGCCCTAATCTATGGGGTTCATCATAATTATAAAGAAATAGCGATGATGAAACATAATGCCTTTTATTATAACCAAAATATCATGTACATTATTTGGAAAAATAAAAGAACACTATCACAATATAAATTGCGATTGGCTTTTAGGGCACAACTCTTTCACCCCGGTGTTGCGCTTGATGTACTGGAGACTAGGGCAGCAAGGCTTTTTCCCAACAAATATATGAATTGAGCCCATTAATCCAATAAATTTTTTTCTTATATGGGAGTCTTTTACTTTACAAATCTTTAGTATGATTTTAATGTCATCTCATGTTTTCGTCATGTTTGTCATCTCATTGATCCATTCGTAAAGCCGAATCAAATTCAAGATTAAAAATTAGAATTAGATACTAATAATTACATAACTTAAGAAATAAAAGACTAAAATGGCCAAATAAGGGTCTAGAAAGGAATTTATTTTTTTAATCATCACGTTTTCATCATTGAATGACAATTAAAAGATAAACCTTCAAAGCAATCTAATCTTCTAAATATATTTATTTTTCATTCATTTTTTTCTAGATTTTTCTTGAACAAACATACGATGGGATATTAATTTTTTATTATAGTTATACATTAAATGTTGCTAGCAAAGTTTTCTAAGTTCGAATTGAAATATGTTCTTCTCTAAATTAAAAATATCCTAATGTAAAATTGAAGATTCATTCGTAGTTCACTGAAGTAGAACATGTTTGACATATAAATATTTTGAGTCAGCATAAAGATCTTAAATTAAAAATATTAGAATATTAGAACTAAAAAATAGGTAGATTAATGTAAAGTAATAAAAAAAACATTGATTGTCAAAATATTTTCATGATCTATTTAAAAAGAAATTAGTAAAATCAATTCCATCAACATCTACATCTAATATAATTAAGTTACCATTTACAAAAATATCCTAGAACAATCTATAAATAAGTTAATGATTATCAAAAAATCATTTTTTAAATAATTTATTATATTTTAGAATTTTTAATTCTTTAATTTTATAACTCAACTCAACTCAACTCATCTAAGCCTTTTCCTAACTACATGGGGTTGGCTACATGAATCTGCTTCCTCCATTATGCTCTATTCAGGATTAAGTCGATATTCAAATTATAAATAGTTGTATCTTTTTTAATTATTTCTATTCATATTAGTTTAAGTCTACCTCTGCTTCTATATTTACCATGGATTATTAAAAGATCACTCTTTTTAACTGAAGCATCTAAAGGTTTACATTGTATATGTCCAAACCATCGTAATTGATTTTCTCTCATTTTATCTTCAATTGGGGCTACTCCTATCATTTTTCTTATATGTTTATTTCTAATTCTATCTTTTAAACTTTTACCATATATCCATCTTAATATATGCATTTCTGTTATACTTAATTTATTCACATATTATTTCAATATTGCCCAACACTCTATTCCATATAGTATAGCTGGCCTAATAGCGGTTTCTATAGAATTTTTCTTTCAATTTTAATGGATGCGCTGATCATACAATACTCATGAAGCACTCCTTAACTTAATCATCCTACTTTAACTCTATGATTCACATCTTCACCTATTTCACCTTTTTGCTTGATGATTGATCCCAAATACCTAATTTTTTGCTCCTTGATATTCTTGGCTTTCAATCTTCAATGTTGTTTGTATTTCTACTTTAACTAAAATTACATTTTATGTATTTAGTTTTAGTTATACTAATCTTAAACCTTTAAATTCTAAAGCATCTCTCTCCAAATCTCTAGTTTAGCATTTACTCCAATTAGTTTCATCAATCAACACCAATAATATACACCATAGGATACCATTTTGAATATGTTTGATTAATTCATCCATAACTAATACAAAAAGATACGGACTAAGGCAGATGATGTAAACCTAGTATTAAAAACTAGTTTTCTTTTGTTATTATTTTAATAATAGTTATTGCTCTATTATACATATCTTTATCAAGTTTATAGACTTTTGATATTTTTTTTTTCTAAAATAGACTATATTATTTCTCTAGATACTTTATATATTATATATATTTATAGATATATATATAATATTTATAAAATTTATTATTATTTTCATCAAAAGGTAAAATATGATCAATAAATTTAAATAATTGGTAAAGTTCAATCGATTGAGTTTATATCTCAAAAAATATACGTGCCCACGCTACATATCTCATTCTTTTCATTAAAAGTAGAGAATAAAAAGTATAAAAAATAAAAAAATTCAATCATCTTGGATTCATTAATCTCATACTTATTTCTATATTTTATTTTATCTTTAAAATTTATGAATCATCGAATTTAAATCTGATTGCATTCAAATATATATAAATATATTCATTCATGAATCTCAGATTTTTTTATTATTTTTTTATTTTAAAATTTATGAACGGTAAACAGAGAAGACCGTTGAATTTAAATTTAATAGCATTCAAATATATTGGGGATGGAAAGAGCAATAAAGATAGCATATGGTTACTGAAATCAACATCGACATCAGCATAAAAAAAATGATTAATTTATATATTATGTTTTTTTGGCAAGAGAGTTGTTATTGTTTTTGTTGTCGGAACGTAATAACGATGTCGTCCAACGTTCCCATGATTCATAAATCCTCCGAAACCGGCGGGATTGTTGGCTGTATCGTTTTCTCCATTAAAAGCAGGGAATAAAGGCAGGGAAGGACTTTACCCGAAATGAACGCGAAGAGAAATCGTAAGGCCAAGAAAGAGATCTCGCGCTTTTCCCGCAGCAAAATCTCCGCCTTGTTTCTATCGATAAAATTCACGCGGTTGGGAGCTCTCCGGAAGAGAGGTGGCTCAGGAACATTTGTGCGGGCGAAGAACCCTGGTTTCCTTCCATCCCCGGAAGCGATTCGCTTCCCGTACCCTCTCTCGACGGGCGGCTTGCATGAGGGATTTGTGGGTAGGATTTTTTTTTAATAATTAAATTCCCCTTCCTCTCTGTGGCAGAGGCTCTCTTCGGTGGAAATAGCTCGGAGTTTCTCAGAAAAAAGGGAATTTGGCCGTCGAAATATCAGTTTTTTCTTCTTTCTGATGTCTGATTTTGGTCGAATTTAGAAAATGATGCGATTTTGACGAGGGATTTTTGTTTTTTTGGACTTTCGTTGTGGGGGAAAGCTGTTCTTTTATTGCGTTTTTTTGAGTCTGAGGGGAAATTAGGTTTCGGTTTGACGAAAAAATTACCAGGTGGAGAGGTTTGGTGTTTTAGCTTTGGGAATTAGGGTTTTGGAATTAGGTGTCAGCGTCGAGCTCCTCTGCGGAATTACTGGGCTCGTCATAAGGTTGCGCCTCTGTTTGATGGTGATATAATGAGTCGCTGTAATTTTGTTTCCTGGATTAGGGGGAACTGGACTTTAGTTTAAGGGAGGTGATTCTTGATTGAGAAGACTGGGTTTTTGTTTTGCATTAGTTTTGTGAATTGGGTTTTGGAATCATGTCGCCTGCCGTGCTGTTAACTCCGCCGGCGGCGAGGAGCTCGCTGGAGGAAATGCTGGAAGCTCTGATGAAGAGGGACCAGAAGCCGGCGGATGTGCCGCCAGCGTTGCCAACACGACCCACCTTAAAAAGGCGCCTTCCTTCTTCGAGGAGGTCGTTGCAGTCAAATTTTAAGATAGAAAGCAATACAGCTGGATGCCTCTCGGAGGATTCGAATAAATGGGTGAAGGATAAAGATGGGCAGGACAGGAAGGAAGTTAAGGAGGCAGTGTTCAAAGTGGCATCTTCGGAAGCAAGAGGTTGCCAAAAGTGGACGAGCCAGAAGAATCTCCTTATGCTAAGATGCTGAAGCTAGACAGATATGAAGAATGTTCAGAAGATATCGATGGCTCGGTGTCTCCTCTGGCCCCCTCATCACTTGTGGGTCTGTCTGAAGAGAAGCTCAGGTTGGGCGACACGATTAATTATCTCTCAAAGAAGGTATTTTTTTTTTTTTTTGGCTGATACTCTTGGGTTTCATTTTGTCTATGAATTTGCTACTGTACAGAACATAAATTTTTGCCTGTCACTCTGAAAGCGATGCAGGGCTTTGTATAAAATCGAAGATTCATAGTTGTTGCCTGTCATCTTTGTATGAAAGAATTACATAAGACTTTTTTTTAAAAAGCATTTCATATGATATTCATAGTTGTTCCTGATATGACTGTTCCCAACGTCGTCAGAAAAGGTAACGGCAGCTACTGTCATTCCCTCACCCCCGGCACCCCTTCGGAATCGGGGGTGGGGTCATCATTTCTTAACCCCGAGGCCCCCATCGGTCTCGGGGTGCACTGTCATTCCCTCATCCCCGGCACCCCCTCGGGGTCGGGGGATGGGGTCATCATTCCTTAACCCCGAGGCCCCCACCGGTCTCGGGATGCACTGTCATTCCCTCACCCCCGGCACCCCCTCGGGGTCGGGGGGTGGGGTCATCATTTCTTAACCCCGAGGCCCCCACCGGTCTCGGGATGCACTGTCATTCCCTTACCCCCGGCACCCCTCGGGATCGGGGGGTGGGGTCCATTCCTTAACCCCGAGGCCCCTACCGGTCTCAGGGTGCACTGTCATTCCCTCACCCCCGGCACCCCTCGGGGTCGGAGGGTGGGGTCATCATTTCTTAACCCGAGGCCCCCACCGGTCTCGGGGTGCACTGTCATTCCCTCACCCCCGGCACCCCTCGGGGTCGGAGGGTGGGGTCATCATTCCTTAACCCCGAGGCCTCCACCGGTCTCGGGGTGCACTGTCATTCCCTCACCCCCAGCATCCCCTCGGGGTCGGGGGTGGGGTCATCATTCCTTAACCCCGAGGCCCCCACCGGTCTCGGGGTGCACTGTCATTCCCTCACCCCCGGTACCCCCTCGGGGTCGGGGGTGGGGTCATCATTTCTTAACCCCGAGGCCCCCACCGGTCTCGGGTGCACTGTCATTCCCTCACCCCCGGCACCCCCTCGGGGTCGGGGAGTGAGGTCATCATTTCTTAACCCCGAGGCCCCCACCGGTCTCGGGGTGCACTGTCATTCCCTCACCCCCGGCACCCCCTCGGGGTCAGGAGGTGGGGTCATCATTTCTTAACCCCGAGGCCCCCATCGGTCTCGGGGTGCACTGTCATTCCCTCACCCCCGGTACCCCTCTCGGGGGGTGGGGTCATCATTCATTAACATGCGACTCAACCGCCAAGGAAAACGGCAACTATCAGGTTGCACGGTGCTTACACATGATTTTCAGCGCATGGCCACGCCTCGCCACATCGTACCATTCGGTACTCCCGTGATTGAGCCCCGTTACGGAGGGCCATGCCTCATAATGATTTTGCGCGTTGCATGCTTACATGACCATGCTTTGCCACAGCGTACCATTCGGTACTCCCATGATTAAGCCCTGTTACGGAGGGCCATGCCTCATAACGGTGTTTGGCGCGTTGCATGTCCCTGTGCTTCGCCATGCCTCACTACGGCGTACGACTCGCTACTTCTAGCAATCATGCCCAGTCATATCAACCGGCGACGTACAATGAACGCCTAGACAGCTACCGGACACGTGTCAACGATACGATGGAGATCTTCCAAAGCCGCAAGTTGGGGTATTCAGACAGGTATAAAAGGCACATGCTCACGCTGTAAGTGGGATCTGAACTCTGGTTTTTCTGAGCTTTCTTCCTCCCAGCAAAAACCTAACCGCCTCAGCTCCTCTTCGCTGGAGCGGTTCTTTGTCTGAGCCCAAGCGACTGACTTGATCGTCGGAGGGTCCCCACCGGCGCCACCGGTCTCCGGGGACTTTTCTTGCAGGACTCCGAGGTGAAGGACGTCCGCCTTCCCCGACGTTTGAGGAAGGTGGCTTGGCGTCATCAGATTGGCGCGCCAGGAAGGGGAGCGCAAGAGAGACGTCGAACAGTAGCTTTCTTCTTTCTCCTGACTTCAGGACCTCGAAACCATGGTGACGACTCGAACGAAAGGAGTTTCAGCCGGCCGCGCTGGGGGCAGCGCTGCGGGGCTGGTCCACCCACGGAGGCCCCTTCGGCTCTCGCGTCCTGTTTCCCGGAGCCTCCGAACCTCCAGGGGGCAGGGCTTCTGCTCCGCAAAATGACGTCCCTGCGTCTGCTCCACAGCAACTTCAGGAAGATCGATTCGCTGCCCTGGCCACGCAGGTCCAGTCGTTGGCGGCGATGGTTCAAGGCATGCAGCACCAGCAAGCGGCCTTCCAGCAGCCGGAGCTGAACCCGTCTGTCCCTGGGGTGATGCAGCCTAGCCAGCATTCCTCCCGCCGGAGATCGCCAGTTCCTGCAGATTGCCGCCGATCCCCGGCCAAGCTGCATCACCGCGAAGCATCCAAAAGGCCCCGGTCTCCTTCTCGTCACGCCAGCGTTTCTCCTAAGCGGCGCACGGAAAGGAGGCGGAGCGCCCGCGCCGGCATCGCCGCCCCCGTTCTTCTTCTGAATCTTCAAAGGAGGGCTCCTTTGATGGCCGATGCCTCGTCGAGCTGAGCGTCGACTCGAGGAGTGCAACCAGAGTTGGAGAGCTTAGCCGTCGGATCACTCACCTGCCAGAGACTGACTACGACAGTCGACCTCCCCTGTCCCGCCGCATCATGGAGGAGCCTATCTCCACAGTTTTGCCTTCCTCAACTGGACCCATACGATGGGACTACGGACCCCCTAGACCATTTGGAGAGCTACAAGGTACTCATGCAAGTTCAGGGGGCCACTGACTCGCTTATGTGTGTGGCTTTCCCGGCTACTCTGAAAAAAGCTGCCCGGGCTTGGTATTCTCGCCTGCCGCCACGAAGCATCGACTCCTTCCGCCAGTTGGAGAGGGCTTTTCTGGCCCACTTTGACGCCTGCCGGAAGATCCCGAGGGTGGCGGACAGTCTGTTTGCCGTTCAGCAGAAGAATGGCGAGCCTCTGCGGGACTATGTCGCCCGGTTTAAAGAGGCCGCCCTGGAGGTCTACAACTTGGAAGACTCGGTGGCTACCTTGGCTCTGAAGCGGGGGCTTCGCCCTTCTCGCTTCGCATACTCTCTTGACAAAAAGCCGCCGGGCTCCTACTCCGAACTTTTGATCCGCGCCCAGAAGTACATCCGGGCAGACGAAGCTGACTTTTCCCGGCGTGAAGCTGGCGGGAGCATACCCAGGAAGCCAACCCAGCCAGAACCTGCCGAAGCCCGCCCCAGGAGGCCCGAGCCTCCTCGCCGACCAGACCACCGTCCTCGACCTCCTGCACCGAGAGACGGGCCTTACACTCCGCTGCTTGCCCCGATATCTCAGATCCTGCTCGAGATCGAAGGGGAGCCCTATCTGCAACGCCCTCCTCCCATCAACCCGAAGATTCCCCGGAACAAAAATCTCTACTGCCGCTACCACCGGGACCATGGCCACAACACCGACGACTGCCGGCAGCTGAAGAAAGCCATTGAAGACCTCATTCAACAAGGCCATCTGAGGAAGTTTGTCCAAAGGAACAACCCGGGAGCTCCTGGCCCGTCAGCACCTGCACCACCGGTAATTGATAACACCCCGACGGAGAAGACAGTGGCGATGATTTCCTGGGGGCAGGAGGCCCGTTGAAGAGACCAAGGGGAGAGGGAGGAGTAGAGCTGTAATTCCTTTTTTCGAAAAGGACCTGGAGGGGGTTGTAAATAAAGATGATGATAGCGTCGTCGTATCCATGACGATTGCTAAACATCCTGTAAAACGAATCCTAGTCGACAGTGGAAGCTCCGTAGATGTTTTGAACTACGATGCCTTTGTTCGCATGAATCTGTCGCATGATCTACTTCGACCTGTCGTCACGCCTTTGATGGGATTCACAGGAGATTCTGTGAGGGTCGAGGGGGAAATTACTCTTCCCGTGACGGCTGGAACGGCTCCGTGCCAAAGCACTGTCCTTATAAATTTTTGGTGGTCCGTGTGCCCCTGGCGTACAACGCGATTCTTGGGAGGCCCGGGCTCAACCTCTTGGATGCCGTCATATCCACCAAGCGGCTCCTTGGTGAGGTTCCCAACACCAGAGGGATCGGCGAGATGCGAGGAGAGCAGGGCCTGCCGGCGCTTGCTATCCCTTGGCCCCCAGTCCCCAGGAGGCGGCGCCTGCATCGCCATCTGCGCCAACGCCCGAGGCCCTTGACCCGCGAGACTTGGAGAGGAGGGGGGAACCAGCCGAGCGGCTGCTCACTTTCCCCTCGGGGAGGACCCCATGCAGACGGTTCGAGTTGGAGCCTTACTTCCGGACGAAGCTCGTGACCGGCTCCTTACCTTTCTGCGGGCCAACGCCGACGTCTTCGCATGGTCAGCGTCCGACATGCCCGGGATCCCGGAGGAGGTGATACACATCAGCTCAACATTCGACCGGAGTGCCGGCCCGTCAGGCAGAAGAAAAGGAGTTTTGCCCCGACCGGCAGAAGGCTGTTGACGAGGAGGTGCGGAAGCTGTTGGCGGCTGGCCACGTCCGCGAGGTGCGCTACCCCGACTGGTTGGCGAACGTCGTGATGGTTCGTAAGGCCAGTGGAAGCTGGAGAATGTGCGTGGATTTCACCGACCTCAATAAGGCGTGTCCCAAGGACAGCTTCCCGCTCCCCCGAATCGACCAGCTGGTAGACGCCACCTCCGGGCATGGGACGCTCAGTTTCATGGATGCGTTCTCGGGGTATAATCAAATCAAGATGAGCTCAGCAGATGAAGAAGCAACCTCCTTTGTCACGGAGAAGGGGATCTACTGTTACAGGGTGATGCCCTTTGGACTGAAAAACGCCGGGGCTACTTACCAAAGATTAATGAACAAGGTTTTTGAGGATCAGCTGGGGCGCAACATGGAGGTATATGTGGATGACATGCTGACCAAGAGCACCAACGCAGAAGACCATGTAGCAGACCTCGAGGAGACTTTCAACAATCTGCGCCGGTACCGGATGAAGCTCAACCCCCACAAATGCGCCTTCGGAGTAGCGGCTGGCAAGTTCCTGGGTTTCATGGTGACCCAGCGCGGGATCGAGGCCAACCCCGACAAGATCAGAGCCATCCTGGAGATGCGGCCTCCGGTCAGCAAGAAGGAGGTGCAGCGCCTGACGGGGAGGGTGGCGGCCTTGAGTCGTTTCATGTCAAGGTCGGCGGAGAGGTGCCTACCTTTTTTCAAGGCGCTGCGCAAGATTAACGGCTTCGAGTGGACGAAAGAGTGTCAGGGCTCCTTTGAAGAATTGAAGCAGTTTCTCTCCACTCCTCCGCTACTGTCCAAGCCTGAAAATGGAGAGGAGCTCTTTTTATATCTGGCCGCTTCCCCCGAGGCTGTTAGCTCCGTGCTTGTGCGCATGGATACCGACGGAGCCCAGAAGCCAATCTATTATACCAGCAAGGTACTCCATGACGCTGAGACCAGGTATTCAAAAACTGAGAAGATTATCTTCGCCTTGGTGGTCTCTACTCAGCGCCTTCGGCCTTACTTTCAAGCCCATCCCATCGTGGTGCTCACGGACCAGCCCCTGCGAGCTATCCTGTCTCGCCCCGACACCTCCGGCCGGCTGGCTAAATGGGCCATCAAGCTAAGCGAGTTCGACCTGTCCATCCGGCCAAGATCAGCCATGAAGTCCCAAGTGTTGGCGGATTTCCTAGTCGAGTGCTCCTGGACCGAGAAGGACGTGGAGGAGGCGCGACCGGAGGAACCTAGGGACTCTCCCTCATCTGAAGGCGGAGGACTGGATCCTGCATGTAGATGGAGCGGCAAACTCTCAAGGGAGCGGAGCCGGACTCATTCTTGCGAGCCCGGAGGGAGACGTGGTGGAGTATGCTCTCAGATTCCAGTTCCTGGCGACCAATAATCAGGCGGAGTACGAAGCCCTACTGGCGGGGATGAGATTAGCCGAGGAGCTGGGCGCGGGGCGCTTGAGGGCCTTCACGGACTCTCAACTCATTTCTGGACAAGTCGCCGGGGAGTACGAGGCTAGGGACCCCACCATGTCCCGCTACTTGAGCAAGGTGCAGTCCCAGGCGTCTCATTTTTCTTATTTCCGTGTCAGCTATATCCCCAGGGCGAGAATGCCAGGGCTGACGCGCTGTCCCGTTTGGCCACTTCGGTCGACGGGACGTTGGGAAGAACATACGTGGAGCACCTACAAGTCCCAAGCATTGAGGCCGCGGATGAAGTGCTGCCGGTGGAGCAGGAGCCCTCCTGGATGGATGCCTACATCCGGTACTTGACTGACGGTACTCTCCCGGAGGACCCCGCGAGGCCAAGCTGCTCAAACGAAGGGCCCCGAGATTCTTGATGATGGACGGGAAGCTTTATCGGAGATCTTTCTCATACCCGGTCCTCAGGTGTGTGGGGCCAGCTGAATCAGATTATATCCTCAGGGAGATCCACGAAGGCGTATGCGGGAGTCATCTGGGGGGCAGAGCCCTAGCTTACAAGGCCCTGCGCCAAGGGTACTTTTGGTTGACAATGAAGGAGGACGCGGCCGAGCTTGTCAAGAAGTGTGATAGCTGCCAACGTCATGCCAATATCCAGCGACAGCCGACATCTCACCTGACCCCCCTGGTGGCGCCTTGGCCCTTTGCCCAGTGGGGCATGGATATCTTGGGTCCATTTCCCCCGGCTTCCGGGCAGCGGAAGTTCCTCTTGGTGGCGGTGGACCACTTCACCAAGTGGGTTGAAGCTGAGGCTCTGGCCAAGATTACCGAGAGCAAAGTGAGATCTTTCTTCTGGAAGTCAATCATATGTCGGTTCGGGCTGCCGCGCACACTAGTCACTGATAATGGCCGGCAGTTTGACAATGCGCCTTTCCGGGAGTTCTGCTCCGAGCTGGGTATCTGTCAGAGGTTCACTTCCGTCGGGCATCCTCAAACCAACGGGGCGGCTGAAGTGATCAACCGAATCATCCTCCAAGGACTGAAGTCTCGACTGGATGGCTGCAAGGGACGATGGGTGGAGGAACTCCCCAACGTGCTATGGGCCTATCATACGACACCTCGAGCCCCCACTGGTGAAACGCCGTTCAGCTTAGTCTTTGGCTCTGAAGCTGTATCCCTGTGGAGATCGGAGCACCCAGCCCCGGGTGGAGGCTTATAGTGAAGAAGTAACCCTGACCAACTGCGAGCCAACCTCGACCTGGTGGAGGAAGTGCGGGACAAGGCGCGGCTTCGAATGGCAGCCTACCGGCAACGGGCCGCGAAATACTACAACGCACGTGTGCGCCCCCGGACGTTCCTACCAGGAGATCTAGTCCTCCGACGGGCTGAGTCTCAAAGCCAACTGAGGGAGGCAAGCTAGCCCCTAACTGGGGAGGGACCTTACCGGATCACCGAGACGCTGCGCCACGGGGCTTACAAAATTGAAGAACTCGATGGGACGCCACTCCCTAGGACGTGGAATGCGGATAACCTCCGCCGGTATTATCAGTAATGTATCCCTCTTTTCATGTAAGTATCATCCCTGTGTTTGCTTGGGTTTTCACCCCTTATCCAATGCTAACAAGATTCAATTTTAGCTATCTAAATCTGCACTCAAAGCCCTGCACTAGCCAGGCACAAAGCCCAGTGTACCACTGGCAGAGCAGTGTGCCACTGGCTCTCAACAACAAAAGCCCGGCGCCCCGTCGGCACTCAAAGCCCTGCACTAGCCAGGCACAAAGCCCAGTGTACCACTGGCAGAGCAGTGTGCCACTGGCTCTCAACAACAAAAGCCCGGCGCCCCGTCGGCACTCAAAGCCCTGCACTAGCCAGGCACAAAGCCCAGTGTACCACTGGCAGAGCAGTGTGCCACTGGCTCTCAACAACAAAAGCCGGCGCCCCGTCGGCACTCAAAGCCCTGCACTAGCCAGGCACAAAGCCCAGTGTACCACTGGCAGAGCAGTGTGCCACTGGCTCTCAACAACAAAAGCCCGGCGCCCCGTCGGCACTCAAAGCCCTGCACTAGCCAGGCACAAAGCCCAGTGTACCACTGGCAGAGCAGTGTGCCACTGGCTCTCAACAACAAAAGCCCGGCGCCCCGTCGGCACTCAAAGCCCTGCACTAGCCAGGCACAAAGCCCAGTGTACCACTGGCAGAGCAGTGTGCCACTGGCTCTCAACAACAAAAGCCCGGCGCCCCGTCGGCACTCAAAGCCCTGCACTAGCCAGGCACAAAGCCCAGTGTACCACTGGCAGAGCAGTGTGCCACTGGCTCTCAACAACAAAAGCCCGGCGCCCCGTCGGCACTCAAAGCCCTGCACTAGCCAGGCACAAAGCCCAGTGTACCACTGGCAGAGCAGTGTGCCACTGGCTCTCAACAACAAAAGCCCGGCGCCCCGTCGGCACTCAAAGCCCTGCACTAGCCAGGCACAAAGCCCAGTGTACCACTGGCAGAGCAGTGTGCCACTGGCTCTCAACAACAAAAGCCCGGCGCCCCGTCGGCACTCAAAGCCCTGCACTAGCCAGGCACAAAGCCCAGTGTACCACTGGCAGAGCAGTGTGCCACTGGCTCTCAACAACAAAAGCCCGGCGCCCCGTCGGCACTCAAAGCCCTGCACTAGCCAGGCACAAAGCCCAGTGTACCACTGGCAGAGCAGTGTGCCACTGGCTCTCAACAACAAAAGCCCGGTGCCCCGTCGGCACTCAAAGCCCTGCACTAGCCAGGCACAAAGCCCAGTGTACCACTGGCAGAGCAGTGTGCCACTGGCTCTCAACAACAAAAGCCCGGCGCCCCGTCGGCACTCAAAGCCCTGCACTAGCCAGGCACAAAGCCCAGTGTACCACTGGCAGAGCAGTGTACCACTGGCTCTCAACAACAAAAGCCGGCGCCCCGTCGGCACACAAGCCCTGCACTAGCCAGGCACAAAGCCCAGTGTACCACTGGTAGAGCAGTGTGCCACTGGCTCTCACAACGAAAGCCCGGCGCCCCGTCGGCACACAAGGCCCTGCACTAGCCAGGCGCAAAGCCCAGCTAACCGCCGGCGGAGCGGTGCACCAACGATTCTTCACAGTCAAGACCCGACACCCTGCCGGTCAAATGAGAGCTAAGTCCCGCAGCATCAAGCTGCCCGTTAGACCAGCACCAGGTCCAATACTTGACAAGGCGCTGCGCCTATGGCCCCGAGGGGGCCTACCAGCCTAATCTCCGATCGGCGGCGTCCCTGCTCCTAGAATTTAACTCTACCTAGCTCTAACTCTAGGGTTCAAGCGACTAAGGCGGGGTGGCGCGGGTGGGGAGGTGTCCCCCGGAATTATTAGAATGAATAGAGTCATGGGGCCACATATCAATTGATGAAGTCAACAACAATTTGGAGATCATTGTGAAGAGTATTTTCATTAACTGAGGACTACAAAACTCCGACGTAGTCGGGCTTACAAAAGCAAGAAAAGAAAAAGCAAAGTCACGGGCGCGAACTCATGGCTCTGCCGGTGCGGGCTCGTCGTCGGAAGGGGCCTGGTCTGACAACTGATCCAATTCGACCTCCAGGGCCGGGGAAATTCAAATCCCTGGCCACCTTCTCCTTGGCGTACTGGAACCCGTCAAGGAATACGGCGGCCGAAGCTTCGGCCAGGTCGTCTGCGAAACGCTCAGACGCCTTGTATTCCTCGACGAGCCCGGCGGCCCGAGCTTTCTCCGCAGCGAGGGCCTCCGCCGCGATCCTTTCAGCTCTCGGGCGCGGCTTATCTCCTCTCGAGCGCGGCCCATCTCCTCCTCGCACCGGCAGGTCTCCTCCCTTGCCACTCTTGCTTCTTCCGCCGCCGCGCCCGCCCGGTCCTCGGCCTCCTGGAGAGCTGAGGTCAGCTCCGAGATGTGCATATCTCTGGCCATGACCGCGCTCTCAGCCTCCGTCATCTGAGAAAGCGCTGCGCGCGCACGGTCGGCCTCCATCTCCGCCCGGCTCATGGCGGCCCTCACCTCGCTAGCGCAGGTGTCCTTGACCGCCTCCAGCGCCCTCTCTGCCTCTTCCGCGCGGCGCTGGGCTCCTCGATCTCCTTCTGCGTCTCCCGCAGAACATTCTTTCCCCCTTGGATTACCTCCCTGGCAGCCCTCAGGGAGTGCGCGATCTGCACACACAAGCCCAGGTCAGCAAAATACATATATATGAACAATAAAGGGGGAAAAACGAAAATATTGCTTACCTTGACCACGGCGGCGTAAGAGTCCCGGAAGAATGCCCCCGCCCCCTGATGACTGAGATCCTCAATGATCCTAAGATCAAAGACTGGACCCAGGACCCGCTCGGCCCAATGGCCGTCGTCCAGGGAGTTTCGGGGCGGCCTGGGTGCGCCCTCGCCTCCCTCCGCCGTCTCGGATGTCCCCGGCTCTGTGTGCGGGCCACTCCCAAGCGGCCCCTCAGGGGGTGGGCTCGCGGGGCCGGATGGTCCCTCGCCCCAGTCCCTGGCGGCGTCTGGTGGGGTCGCTCCCTCGGGGACCGGGAGCTCTTCGGTTGGCACGTGCGCCCCCGCTGCTGGCTCTTCGGCGGTGGCTCCCGCTGTCGCTCCCGCCTCCGGTGGAGTGTCGCCGTAAGGTCGACCTCCGGTGCGACTGGGACGTATGGCGGAGCCGGGGGTAGGGGACTGGTGTCGGAGGGGGGCCCGGACCACCGGCGTTTCGGGGCCGGGGCCTGCTGGCTCCTAGACGGCCCTTCTCGGCCCCTTTTCTTGGCGGCCCTTATCAATTTCGCAGTCGGAATTTTCATTGCTGCATGACGCAAGTTAGGTTTTCAGAACAGAAAAAAAAAAAAAAAAAAGAGAAGAAGAAGGGCAGAATTTCTGGCTAAGTGTGGAGAAGGCTTACCCCGATGGGAGACGAGGCCCGCCAACTCGAAGTTGTCCTCCGATAGCAGCAAGGTGTACCGGGGGATTTCGGTGGTCAGCAATAACCCCATTGCCTCCCGGTCTCCAGGCTGAACAGCCACGGCGTTCCCCCGGAGGTCGGGGTCTCCCCACCGGGGGCGGACTTGGTCGATATTGGCGAAGAAGAAGCGGGGTTTCCACCCCTTGATCGATGAAGGCAGAAGAAGCTTCAGAACCCTATTGGGTCGGGGCTGAAACAGCCACCACCCCTTCTGGGCTCGGAGGGAATAGAAGTTGCGAAATAAGCTAATCCTAGGGGTGATACCTAGACGATGACAGAGAATGATGAAGGCACTAATTACACGACAAGAATTCGGGACTAGCTGGGAGGGGGTCAAGGAGTAAAAATCGAGGAGGTTGACAAAAAAAGGGTGAAAAGGGGGATGAAGACCTACCTGTAGGCAGATCTCATAGAGAGCTACCCGACCGGGTCGGGAGGAGATGACCCGGTCGTCAGGAGTTGGCGGGAATAATTCGATCTCCCGGGGGATTCTGTAGCGGGCCCGGATCCTTTCCAGGTCCGACCGCTTCAGTGAGGAGGCCGTCCCCTCTGGGGACTCCTCCGCCCTCGAGGAGGTCCCGGCCCTCAGCCGGTGGCCCCTCGATGGGGCTCCCCCAGTGGCCCGTCGCCGGGCCAAAGGACATGGTCCTCTGAATCAGAGGACCACTCAAGTGGGGGAGAAGGAATGGGAGAGATATGGCGCTCCCAGAGGGAGGACGGTCCTCAGAACCGTCCTCCGAGGTCCAGGAGGAAGAACTCATGAATAAGACAGGGGAAGCTAACCTGGGAGGGCAAAGAAAACCGGGTGCAGGCTCGCAGGTCGCAGGAAAAGCTGGAGAGTAAGCAATGAAGAAGACGATGGCGAAGGCGGTGTGGCATTAGTCCACCCCCCTCACCTAGCTTTATCGAGTTTTCAAAATGTCCCGCCATGTCTCGTCGGCCACGCGGCTCCTTGCCATACGCCGGTTCGCCTCGAGGACGCCCCAGCGCGTGGTGCGGCACGCCCCCAGCCAGTGATGGGACCCCGCTGACGTCGCCGTAATGAGAGGAAATGATGATACGCCTTTTCGCGCGGATTCCGAAGAGCCAGTCCTCATTCTCGAGGGTGATCATGGCCGGCACAGTGTACGGAAGGCGCCTCCTTACATTCCCCGCACCGTCCGCATAAAAGTTGAGGGCAGGGATCAGCCACGTGGAGAACGCCCCTTGAGCCTCAGCGGTGGGCCCGCTTCGCCCCAGGGGCGAGGGGGCATCTGAAATGACTGATCCCAGCGTCGTCAGAAAAGGTAACGGCAGCTACTGTCATTCCCTCACCCTCGGTACCCCCTCGGGGTCGGGGGGTGGGGTCATCATTTCTTAACCCCGAGGCCCCCATCGGTCTCGGGGTGCACTGTCATTCCCTTACCCCCGGCACCCCCTCGGGGTCGGAGGGTGGGGTCATCATTCCTTAACCCCGAGGCCCCCACCGGTCTCGGGGTGCACTGTCATTCCCTCACCCCCGGCACCCCCTCGGGGTCGGAGGATGGGGTCATCATTTCTTAACCCCGAGGCCCCCACCGGTCTCGGGGTGCACTGTCATTCCCTCACCCTCGGCACCCCCTCGGGGTCGGGGGGTGGGGTCATCATTCCTTAACCCCGAGGCCCCCACCGGTCTCGGGGTGCACTATCATTCCCTCACCCCCGGCACCCCCTCGGTCGGGGGGTGGGGTCATCATTTCTTAACCCCGAGGCCCCCACCGGTCTCGGGGTGCACTGTCATTCCCTCACCCCCGGCACCCCCTCGGGGTCGGGGGGTGGGGTCATCATTCCTTAACCCCGAGGCCCCCACCGGTCTCGGGGTGCACTGTCATTCCCTCACCCCCGGCACCCCCTCGGGGTCGGGGGGTGGGGTCATCATTCCTTAACCCCGAGGCCCCTACCAGTCTCGGGGTGCACTGTCATTCCCTCACCCCCGGCACCCCCTCGGGGTCGGGGGGTGGGATCATCATTTCTTAACCCCGAGGCTCCCACCGGTCTCGGGGTGCACTGTCATTCCCTCACCCCCGGCACCCCCTCGGGGTCGGGGGGTGGGGTCATCATTTCTTAACCCCGAGGCCCCCACCGGTCTCGGGTTGCACTGTCATTCCCTCACCCCCGGTACCCCCTCGGGGTCAGGGGGTGGGGTCATCATTCATTAACATGCGACTCAACCGCCAAGAAAACGGCAACTATCAGGTTGCACGGTGCTTACACATGATTTTCAGCGCATGGCCACGCCTCGCCACAGCGTACCATTCGGTACTTCCGTGATTGAGCCCCGTTACGGAGAGTCATGCCTCATAACGATGTTTGGCGCGTTGCATGCCCCTGTACATGACCATGCTTTGCCACAGCGTACCATTCGGTACTCCCGTGATTGAGCCCCGTTACGGAGGGCCATGCCTCATAACGGTGTTTGGCGCGTTGCATGTCCCTGTGCTTCGCCATGCCTCACTACGACGTACGACTCGCTACTTCTAGCAATCGTGCTCAGTCATATCAACCGGCGACGTACAATGAACGCCTAGACAGCTACCGGACACGTGTCAACGATACGATGGAGATCTTCCAAAGCCGCAAGTTGGGGTATTCGGACAGGTATAAAAGGCACATGCTCACGCTGTAAGTGGGATCTGAACTCTGGTTTTTCTGAGCTTTCTTCCTCCCAGCAAAAACTCTAACCGCCTCAGCTCCTCTTCGTTGGAGCGGTTCTTTGTCTGAGCCCAAGCGACTGACTTGATCGTCGGAGGGTCCCCACCGGCGCCACCGGTCTCCGGAGACTTTTCTTGCAGGACTCCGAGGTGAAGGACGTCCGCCTTCCCCGACGTTTGAGGAAGGTGGCTTGGCGTCATCAGTTGCATTTAATTTTCGATAAGATTCTGGGAAACATTATATTAGAGGCTAATTATTTGCACACTCCCACCTTATACACACAACCACACATGTCGACCCACCTGCCAAGATTTCTTCACATTTGGAGAGCCTTTTTGTCTTCCACATATTTTGAGAGTTTTATATTGATTCCTCCAACCCCCATCACCTTGATCACCCTAACTTTGTTTGAGGTTACTATTTGAAATCCTTGTGAGAGCCCTTGTTGGACTGTGTTTTGTACCACATCAGTTGTGTACTGGAAAGATCTTCTCATCTTGAGTACCTATACAACGTTAAGGAATCCAATCAATAGTTTCTGGCTCGTCTTTTTGAGTGACGTCTAGGGCTCTTACAAAGTTACAATCCCCTTTTGCAACACATGTCTAAGGTCAGATTTGGCAATTCCATCTCTTGGTAAATGTTGTGCGTGATGCAAAATTCGTTTTTGATTTTTACCTCTCTAATCGTGAGTTTTTGGGTTCTCAGGGTTCAATTAGTCTATTTATGCCCACTTTTACTGTTTACATATCATAATTTTACTGAATGATAAACATCCTCAAAATCCTTAAGGTTCTCTTGCTTTATTTATGTTAAACATTTGTTTTCCTCTGATATGGATATGAGTGAGCTTGCTTCCAAATTTTCCACTTCCATGCTTTCTCCATTAACTCTAAGTGTTTGAGGTGGAATACATACACCAAATTTTGAGCCTCCTGTTGTTCAAAAACTCCAGGTTTGGTGTCCTTTTCCAGATTCTGAGTGGAGGTTGGGAGAAATCCAATCAGTTTCAGGGAACATTGCTAATATCTTACTACCTGAGGGCAAAGTGAGTTTTATGTTGGTCCAGTTGTAAATTAGTGTTTTCCTTGCAATAAGCACTAAGTTTACTGGTATTGAAGTATTCCCATTTTATTGCACACAGGTTTTGACATTGCTTGTAGCAAATCTCTTACCATCAAATCCACAAGTGCTTGATGGCGTGAATGATCTAATACAGCTCAGTTACTTAAATGAACCTTCAGTTCTTCATAATCTTAAATGCAGATATGCCCATGACATGGTTTATGTAAGTAATTCTTACAAGGTGATGTTGTTCTTGTATTCTGCCATTTGCATATGCCTGTACTAATCTTGCACATTTTCTTTATGTAGACCAAAGCAGGGCCTGTTTTGGTTGCAATCAATCCCTTTAAAGAAGTTCCTCTTTATGGAAATGACTATACTGCAGCTTATAGGGAGAAAACTACAAAGAATCCACATGTCTATGCTATAGCAGATAATGCTTTCCATGAAATGATGAGAGGTGATAAGATAGTTTTGTAGTTAGTGATGTACTTTTAGGCTGATATTTATGATACACATGACACACAACTATAGTAATCAATATGTGGATTTTGCAGATGGAGTAAATCAATCGATCATTGTAAGGTAAATGACTACTTCTCTGTTCTTAGTTATGCATGCTTTAACCACCCCAACCCAACCCACCAATCTGCAAACAACAAGGTCCAGGTTTCTCTTGTTTATCATTTGCATGCATGTAGTCCCTTGGTAATTTGTTGATGGAATTTTGAAATGTGACTTGCATTGCAGCGGTGAAAGTGGAGCAGGGAAAACTGAAACAGCAAAAATTGCAATGCAATACCTTGCTGCTCTTGGGGGTGTCAGTGGGATTGAGTATGAAGTTCTTCAGACTAATCCTATATTGGAAGCATTTGGAAATGCAAAGACACTTATAAATGACAACTCTAGCCGATTTGTGAGTCCTCTTTCCTGTTTTCATAGTGACAGGCAAAGGGTGTCTGTGGGAGGCATGTTAGTCAATTTGTAAAAAAAAATATCATGCAACTGTTTATTCCCGTAATGTGCAGGGGAAGCTGATTGATATACATTTTAGTACAACTGGAAGAATTTGTGGTGCAAAGATCCAAACTTGTGAGCATGCTTTAGCAACTCTTGTTTCTTTAAACACATTTTAAAAAATTAGTACTCTTTCAGAAAACAACTAATTAATTTCTTCTGCCATGTATTGCTCATTGACTTTGAACTAAATGTGTGCAGTTTTGCTTGAGAAGGTATGTCAACTGCTATTTAAACTTTTAACTTGCTGTGTGATGCGCTGATCACTGATATTATTGTATTCTATGAGCAGTCTAGGGTGGTTCAGCGATTAAAAGGAGAAAGATCATATCATATATTCTATCAACTTTGTGCAGGAGCTCCAGCACCCCTTAGAGGTAGTTAAAAGGAAAGATTTTTCTTTATTTTCAGCTCTATTAATTACATTAGATACGTTTTTTCTGGGGGCTTGGCTTGACTTTTCATTACTTGGACCATTTTTTTACTGAACATGATTTACTCTTCAATAACGAATTACATTGTAAGTATATTCATTATATAGCAATAATTTGGTGCCATGTATTTATTTGAAGATTTGATCCAATTTGCAGAGAAATTGAACTTGAAAGCAGCCCACAATTACAAATATTTGAAGCAGAGTGACTGTTTACGAATTGATAATGTTGATGATTCTCTAAGGTTTCACAAGCTGATGGTACATAAAATTTTTCTCTGCATTCCATTTTCATGCCTCATCTATGAATCATTCCTTTATCAGGTCTTTTGAAAATTATAATACTGGTATGTTGGTTTAATTAGTCTTCAACTGTCCAGGAAGCATTAGATATAGTTCGAGTTTGTAAGGAAGATCAACAGAGTGTATTTGCAATGCTTGCTGCTGTTCTATGGCTGGGAAATATTGAGTATTCAGTAATTGACAATGAAAACCATGTGGAAGTCATTCCAAGCGAAGGTACTTATTAGTTGACTTTCTGCAAATCAAGCTCTTCTGGTTCTTTCATATAGATGGTTTATAAGCTTTCATAACTTTTAAACTTTCATGTGTTATTTTTTTTTTTTTCCTTTTTTTCTGATGGATGTTCCGTAATTTTTTATTTCCAATTAAGATGGTGACATGCTCTATTTCAATGCCTTTAGTTCATGATAGAGTTTCACAAAATTTCCAGTTGCAGCTACGTTTTTGCGGTGGATAGAACCAAATTCCTGGGCCCATGAAAGTGAACTGAATTCGCAAGAATGCACTGATATTCTGTAATTTCCATTAATGTGCTGACATTGAATTTGCTTTATTTTCAAATATGGTTATCTGAGATTAGAAGATAGACTGGGAACAGTTATTATTTGCAGTATAGATTATTTGCTAAAGGAAACCAATAAATAAAAAAAAGAGGAAGTTAACATGTTTATTTAATGATCAAATCTCAATTTACAAAATTCGCATATTGGTAGAAAACATTTCATGAGGGAACACCTTGACCACTCTAGAAGAAAATCCTATGGATTATTGAGCCACCTTTCTCCAACCTATGACCAAGATTAGGAGTCTAACAACTATTCTATTAAATGAAGGTTTCTAGTGAGACCTAAACTTGTCTTTCTCAAATACAGACATATAATTAACTAATATTCAAATGTCTGGAATAAGTTGCTCCTAACCAGTAAATCCAGTTACCATCATATTATTGCCCTGCTTAATAAATACAGAAGTATCGGTGTAAACTAAAAGTGAATAGCATAACCTAATGTTTAACTCACATCACTATCCAAGAGGAATATTCCTTTTTGAACTTTTATTAATTTGATCATGGATTGCTATATTGCTATTAACAGAATGCATATACAACAAGACATAATGATGTGGTGTTTTGGTGTGATAGACTAGCACTAGTATTAACTTTCAAATTTCAAAGACTCCTGGTTTTCTCCATACTGGAGGCAAAATGTTGGTTGTCATGTGCCAAATTTCTTTAAAGGTTTTCTTATTTGCCTCCTCCCTTTAAATCTTTGTGTTTCCCTTGTGGGACCAAAATTTGATGGTGCTAGCATCCCACAACTTGCACCTATACATTTTAAAACTTAACTGACTACTTCAAGTCTTCAACTAACATTGTAGAGACTGAATTCAAATATAGGAACTTAGACGTCTCACATTGCAATCACATATAGAGAGAAAAATTTTCCTTCGTATTTATGATATATCGGTTGCCTTACAGCAATGATACCTGAGATTGTGATTTATATAATAAAATATGGAAATCAATAAGAAAATATAAAAAATGAAACATGGAAATATGAACAACAAAAGTCAACCCAACTAAGCTTTAATCCTTAGTGAGTTGGGCTTGGCTACGTAAATCCTTTTACCTGGTTGTTAGCCTATGACAATCTTCCTTCTTTATCGAGCGGATAGAGTTACAAAAATAGAAAAAATAAAATGTTAAAAGATTTGGCTACAACATCTGGAATACCATGTCATGTACTTTTATTAACAAATCATATCATGAAAGAACCTCTACTCAAAGCATAAATTTTAAAAAAAAACATGGAAATAAGGCAGCACTTGATTTTGATCATGGGTCATGTAAAAAATATTATTTTTCCTAAACTTGTAGATAAATTCTCTAGAGTTTGCTCTTTTGGTTCTGGATGTCTCCTAAAGCCAATCTGTTTGCTTACCATTATGTTCTAATATTGATTTTAATTGTTGTACAGCTGTAACAAATGTGGCAAAATTGATGGGTTGCAAAGTTCATGACTTGATGCTTACTTTATCAACCCACAAAATTCAAGCTGGCAATGACATGGTGATTCAAAAGCTGACATTGCCACAGGTACTGAAATTGCTTACCCAAACGACTTACTCTTCCCCCACCCCCTCTTCCCACTCTTTCTCTTTGCCTGCATTCATGTGGTAAGCTTTTGATTGCTATATTCTTTCTGTGCAGGCCATAGGCGCCAGAGATTCATTGGCTAAATCAATTTATTCTAGCTTGTTTGACTGGCTTGTAGAACAAATCAACAGTTCACTGGAAGTAGGAAAATCACACTCTGGGAGATTTATAAGCATTTTAGACATATTTGGGTTTGAATCTTTTCATGTACGACTACTTCCTAATATCTTGATTATTAAAATGTCAATCTCAGCAAGCTTATGTCTTAAAAGTGCACTTGCCATTGTTGCAGAAGAACAGCTTTGAGCAATTTTGTATTAATTATGCAAATGAAAGACTGCAGCAGCACATCAATCGGCATCTGTTCAAACTTGAGCAGGAGGTGAGCATCCCAAACATGTAGGTTTTAGGGTTTCGATTTATACACAATGCCTCAATTATAGTTGTGAGATTAAGCCATGCTTCTTTTCTTTCTTTTTGAGAAAAATAATGCCTAAATTATAGTGCTTAAAATAAACTGGCTTTTTGAGAAGAGTCTTATGTGCTTTTCTTATTGATTTTAGGAGTATATCCAAGATGGGATTGACTGGACCAATATTGAATTTGTGGACAACTCTGAATGTTTAAATCTTTTTGAGAAGGTAGTTTTGTGTCATTATATTTGAGAAAGCACATTTGAAATATGACTTTCTTCCTTAAATAAATATCTGATTTTCATAAAAGTTCTGGCTAGTGTGGAGTACAAGAAAATTGCTGAGAAATTTAGCTATAAAAATTATACAGTCCATGTCTTATGATAATGTTTGTGTTTCCTTTCTTTCCTTTGTTAAATGGGCTCCTTTAACTTTTTTTGCATAATTTGATATCAGTTTGCATTTGTTGATGCAATTTATTTGAATGACAATTATTTGCTTCTTGTTAGGGTTGTCAATGGCATCCAATCACCTGATGTCTTCTGGTTATGAGAAGTTAGAAAGTCATTAAAATTTCATTCTGGATACAAAATGTACATCCATTGCATTATCTTTTGAGATATGAATTTTGATAAGTCTGTACTAGCAAATCTACTTATATATTTTCTCACTAACCCATATAATTTGAGTTATAACAATTTGTTTGAGTGTGTAATGCTCATAATGAATAGTGACATCCTATCTGTTATGCGATGCACTGCTGCTGTAGATACATGTCCTTTTGGTGCTCCTAATGCATTGATGTTAACAAAATTGTTGCAGCAGCAAGTGCACCACTTCCAACAGAACTTTGTGCATAGAAAGGTGTCCCAAATGCCAATATGAACTTTCAAGCAATTGTATCATATTTTTGGCAGGGGCAAGATATTCAATGCTTTGGTTCAAATTACATGTTATTTGCTGTATTCAGATCATGTTTATCTTATATTAGATTTGACCGCGTACTGTCCTTGGAGGGGAGATCCCACCCAAATCAAAGAGATAGTGAAAGAAATGAAACAACCAGAACACAAACCATATAACCACGGACCACTCAGGTGGCCAAACTACAAAACAGAATGAGCCAGCAAAAGAAATAGTGACTGTTTCTAACTTAGTTTCTAGCTTCTGCAAGATGCAGGCTCACACATAACCTGAAAGGCACCAGGAAGAGAATATTGAAAACATGATCTATGGTCTCTGCCGGAGCCAAACAGAGGACATTATTCTTATGCAACCCCTGGCTCCTCTTCACAAACACTGCAGCAGTATATCCAGCAGTCAGCCAAAATCTTACTTTCTCTGGGCTGCACATCTCCACAACACTGAAAGTTAGGGATAGGGACAAACTGGCAAACCACCCTCATTTGTTCAATAAAATAACAAAAGGATCTGACAGAAAAGACTTTAGAAGAATCTCTTTGCCACCTTGGTCAAACAATGCCATTGGAAAAGCTGATAACATCTAAGATGGCCATTAAATCTTCCAGGTTAGAGATAAAATTGTTGCAAAGGAATACAATGACACTATTCCAATTGTTGTTACCAGCACACAATACATCAGCCACTTTAACCGAGAGACATTTAAAACATCCTGAAGGAAAATCTTATCATTCATTTGTCCTGCGTGACTGCTTATTGGCATTTGCATTTATGTTTTCTAAATAATATCATGGCCATAGCATACTGCTTTGATTGCTAGTTAGATGCTTGGATCGTGACATTTAAATCCTGTGAATGACAGAAACCCATAGGGTTGTTATCTTTATTGGATGAAGAGTTAGCTTTTCCCGAAGCAACTGATTTGACACTTGCTGGCAAGCTTAAGCAGCATTTGATGAGCAACGATTACTTTAAGGGGGAAAGAGAAAGTGCCTTCAGCATCTGCCATTATGCTGGAGAGGTCAGTCATTCTTGGCCAAGTTTTAAGTTGTTTCCAGGACTTTATTTGTAAACATTCATACATGAATAAGAACAGAGTGCTTTCTAAATCATGCTTGAAGTTAAAGAATGATGAAACTTTTTAATATCTAATAATTTTGATTCTATTTTCATTTTACTTAGTATGCGTCGTATTTTTTTTACAGGAATACATTTAAATGGATCTCCCAGGCTGCATCTTAAGTTGTATTCAATTGATCTGCAAATTTTACTTGGGACTAACAAAAGAACCTTAATTTGTTAAGTGTTGCATACTGATCTTGATGAATGAAAACATAGCTGGGGCAATGCTGAGGTTATGGTTAATCTTTCTTTCATTGCAACATTATGCTGATACTGGTGCAATTAAATAATAAATAAAATTAGGAAAACCAGGTTATATAGCAGTAAATTGCATCATTTAAGAAATTATTTGCGGAACAAATTGAGGTAAATCACAAAATGATTGAAAACATGATGTTTGAATGATGAGCAAGTGAACTTTAATCAATACCTCACTATTGCATTATGCCAAATCCATACATTTTTCGTTGATGGAGGAGTGCAATTGATGTGGTAATCACATTGTTGGCATGTAGTTTTAAGCTATTTGATCTTTTCATTTCTTTCCTGTTGATATTTGGTAAAGAGCTTATAATAATTTGTGGTTGGTAGTCTCTTTGCTATTTGACCAGCACAGGTCCATCACTGTCCGCATTTTATGTAAATGATGTCCATCCTTGAACCATAGTGATTAACCATGATCCCCGTGATCTAAGGCTAATTCAAAAGAGCAAACAAAGGCCAAGTTCAGCCTATTGCAACCTGAAGATACACTCATTTCCACTCTTTCTTTTCAACTCTTTTTAATATTTTGTCCTCTTGGCTGAGCATTACACCAATAAGAGGATGGGCCCTTGTTTCATTTCTCATCTCTCTTCATTTTCTCTTTGCTCTTTAGCAATAGCACACCTGTTCTTTTACCTCTTCTTCCTCTCACTGTTATACTGTATCCTTAATCTTTCCATTCCATCCTCTCATAATTTTTGACAAGGGAGAGGACCCCAGGGCTTCTCCTTCCCTTTTATGTGAATATTGGCATGATACTTGATAATGGCCCAATTTTCCTCATAGTTTAATAAGATTCTTTCATCATCTTTACCTTTAAGCGCTCATTATTCTTTTCTTGCCTTGATCACCTTCAGCTTTTCCCATTGTTCTATGTGCTCTTATTGAAGTCCTCAAGTGTCTTATTATGATAACTCTGAATTCAAGTTGAGATCTTGTTTGCTGATCTAAGTTTCTTTCTGAGTTATCCATTAATGGTATGTGTAGTACATGTTTTTGTGGAGAGAGTCTATGCGCATGTATCCTTATGAATTGTTACACTCATTTCGGTGTTGTTCATGTAAGTTTGTATATACCTGGATTGACTCCAACTTGTGTGCCATTCAAATTTGTTTTTCATCCATACTTCTTTTGGATTTATTAGATACTGTTTTTTATGTTTGATGGATGGAATTAGGACGTTTCAAATTGTTCTTAAAAATTTAGTGATTGCTTACTTTTCAAGCATTAACCTCTTAAATCTGCTGATTATCTACATGCTTGCAAAATATAGACAACATTTCTTTCAGCTTTTTTGTCTTGTGCTTTCAATTACATAAAATATAGGTAGCTGGAAAACATAGGCTACTTAAACTTCACACAAAACCTTCATGCATAGAACACAGTCATGTAACATATGACTCAAGAACCATTTAGAAACTCATCTGTAAAATTGAATGAACACATGAGGACAACACTTCATGACACTTCAAATCATTCATTCAGCATGTCATCACAATTATATATAGATTTTGACACTATAAGAGAAAAGTTGTTAAGTCTTATATGACATTTATCAGTGATTTTAAATTTCATAATTTTTGGAGCGATAAATTCAATCAAGTATTCATTGTATGCATGCAGTTGTCATATTTACAAGCACATCTATTGATCTATATCATAAAGAAGTACACCCATGTTATAAATTCTTTTGGACACCTGTACACTTGAGATGTTGTTTTAACCATTTTGCGAATTTTTGGAGCAATTAATCTCGGTGAATATTCATTATATGCATCAATATTTAGACTCACATCTATAACATGTAGATGCATCCCCATGTCAAATTTCTTAAAGGTTGCTAAATTGAAATATTTTTGACTTATGAATTCCTGAAACCTGTGTGACTTTGGTACTTATAGTTGGCCTCATACTTTATGTATACATCTTACTCATAGCCAATCATAAACTGAGGCCATTAGAAATCAGTTTGATCATAAATAAAATAAAAAGATATTAGACATGGAAATTGTGAGAACGTTGGGACAAGGATCATGGAGATGGCTAGAGATGAAGTATCGCAGAATGTTCGAGGATGCAGGATTGGTGTTGAAAGGTGTTCTGGGAAGACTGATAAGGACTATGACAGATATCATGAAGGACAATGTCAGCAACAAGGTGTGTTGGCATTTCAGCTTAGGGCGCATTTGGTTGCATTATTGGATTGCATGCAATTCCAATTTCTCCTTTTCTGATTTTGCAGTACATGCAGAATCATTAGCATCAAATGATAGCCTCAATTCTGTAGACTGGCCTACAAATAATACATCTATAGTTAGAGTACTTCCTTTGATGTGGAAATTGATAGTGGTTGGTGGAACTTGGTGAAGTTTCATGAACACAATCATATGTAATTTTGACTTCATGCTATCCAGTGTCTAGCAAACAAAGAGGCCCTGAGATAGGAACAAGGAGATGAAGGTGACATAAGTCAATTGAGCTTCATGATGGACAGCAGAAGCTGCAACTTTGGTGATGAAGGTGACATAAGAGAAGTCAAAAAAGTTAGATCTAATCTATGAAGGAAAGATAATATGATATAATTGATGATCAGGTGAACCTGTAAAATACAATGTTGGCAACTCACAGATGTAGTTTCACAAAGTGGATTTGTGGTGAAGTGAAGAAATCACAGTGAAGTAGGTAAGTTCAAAGTTAACTTGTGGGAAGATGGACTGAAGACTAAAACTGCATGGGGGTAGCATGAAGCATGTGAGACATGAAGTATGTGAGATAAGCTACTCGATTCATCTTGAATCTGTAAGAAACAAGTGGTCTGCAGGAAGGCAACATTGATAGGTGACAGGCTAGAACTTGTGGCAAGAATGGTATCTAGAATTTACAATTGATGAAGCAAATTTAGGCATATCAGGTAAGAACTCATTTCTTCCAAATCTACTTGGTTAATCTTAAATCTGTAAGAACTTTAGGAAGCAAAGATGGTTTTGTTGATATAAAAGGTTGAATTCTGGTGCATGTTTGATACATTGATTTACATCAAAGCATCGGGCCTTGGGGCATTAGATTGATTTACAACAATGCTTAGGTCCTAAATCATTACTCAAACTGTAGTAAATTTGCCAAGTCTGAAGATTGAGACATCATCAACCAAATTCATCGATATATGATGGTATTCCGAATTATGAAGATAACATTCTAAATATCCATTTACTGGCCAACATGGGCCATACAACCAAGACAATATAACAAACGTGCAAAATGAGGAATTGCCTTAGTAGGAAACAAAAGAAGATGTAAGGATGTAGAATGGACTGCAAGTTCCAAGAAGCACAAGGAACTGACTGGGGAAATGGGACAGACAGTACACATGCAAAAATTGTTTGAGATGCAATACAAGAATGATCAACACATGATAGTGAATTCAGGACAAAGAATTAGGTGAACCCAAAGAAAATTGAGATGGAAAAGCTCAAATATTGTCATTATGGTTGGGGCTGTTGTACAATCATGGATATAGTGCTATCAACAATTGTAATAAATCAAACTTTTAATGGGCTGATAATCCTACCAACATATGAAAAGTGTGTTGCAAAGTGAAAATTATGAACTGTCAAATTAGGCTAACCTACGGAGATAGATGCTTTAAAAAAAAATGACAGAGGACCAGTGAAAAACTAATCATTGGTTAGAAAAGCGAAAAGAATAATTCATACTCTTCATTGGACTGATATAGTTTTAATATATTGCAAGATGTCTTAAAGAGTGCATAGAAATATAAAGAAGGTGAAGTTGTGCATGTGACTAGTTACAGTTTACAAAACTAACAAGCTGAGGAAGATATAACACTAAAATATATAATAAAATAATCAGAGATCAAGAGCTAAAATTTGAGAAGAAGATGCAACGTTGCTATAAAAAGAAATAATAAGCTCGAGGAAGACAATCTATGGGTTGCAAGGGCTCAACTGAATTCAGCTGAAACCAAAAACTTTAAAATCACTTTCAAGAGCTTAGAAATTCACTTAGAAGCATGTTTGAAAATTTTGAAGGCGTTAAAATCAATTCAGCAGCTGAAAATCAATGTGATATTTTGGGATTAAGGTTTTTTGTTGTTGTTGTTATTGTTGTTATAGATTGGAAAAGGTTTTCTCTTATTTGTTTAAATGGTATCGGTGAGTATATACAGTTAGTCAGTGTTCAGTGGCTTTATTGGGTGAAAATCAACCATAGACATTGATTCCCTTACTCGTATATCCTTTTTTTGGTGAAGAAAGAAGTAGAGACTTCCTTTCAACTAATATTAACTGGCAGCAGATGGGATGGTTCATTCTGTTAGATCTCAGAACTCATGCTAAATATATGGTAAGGGCATGGAGATGGACCTGTCTTGTCAAAGCAAGTGAGATTTGCTTTGATTGTAGCCACCTTGCACATAATCAAAGTTACTAGGCTGAACTTGTTTGACAATATGTATGAAGAATGAGTCCCCTCGCCCAACGGGTTTGACTACACCACAGGAGGCGGGGGGGTGTGTTGGGGTTCCACTGGGCTTGCAAGTCTATTCTATGTTTTGAGATGAGAGTTTCTTTCCGAAATTTCCTCCTAGGGCCCTTAAATCATTGAATTAATAGGCATAGGGGCATCCCGGGTAGTGGTCAATGAGAAAGAAAGATAGGAGGGCAGAATTCATCATGGTTGGGCTAATTCATTCTGGGAAAAAAAAGGGAACGGAGTCACCTGAGCTTAGTTTCAGACTTCCTTTGCATTTCAGATTTTTTTTAAAATTTGTTTTCTAAGATTACTTGCATGGTCAATTAATTTGGTTGAACCTATACTTATACCTGGAGTTAACTTTCTATAGTTGTTGATTTTCATACTATATTAGCCTAATTCAAATGATTAATGGTCCAATACTGTGAATTCATCAGGTTCTGTATGAAACAGATGGCTTCTTGGAGAAGAATGGAGATTCTTTTCATTCAGATTCTATTCAATTGCTTTTGTCGTGTGACTGCCAGCTCCCTCGGCTATTTGCTGCCCATTTGCTTAATCAGTCACAGAAGCCAGTTAGTCCTCTTCAAATATTAGATAGTGTTGATTCACAAAAGCAGAGTGTTGCAACAAAGTTTAAGGTGCAACTTCATTTGACCTTGAACCAAGTACCACTGTTTCTGTACAACATTTTCTGTACTCTTTTGTTCTTTAGAATTTCCATATGAAAAGCACATGACTTAATTTAAGAATGTCAATTTTCATTTTGTCATTATAATGATTTTTAAGTATATTTCTGTTTTAATTTTATGGTACACATTCATCATTTTGGTCACAATTAAGTTTATTATATGATCATGTGCTTGTTTGGTTCTAGATTTCTCACAAAGTAGTTTAAGACTTTAAATTAGGGTTGGGATGGGATCTAAAGTCTGACTTCTTAGATCTCAGAAGAGCTGGTATATATGCCACTCGCAACAATCTGATTTTTGTTTGGACATAATGAAGGGGAAAAAAAAATCCATGCATAAGGATGGAAAGTTTTCGGATATATTCCTATCTTTTCTCTCTTTTTTTTTCAAAAAAAAAAACTGTATTGGATAATGAATGTGCTTCGCAGGATAATTGTGTATATTGTATGTTTTCTAAGTAGTTAGTTGTTTATAACCTTAGATAGTGTTTGAATGTTAAAAAGTTATTACAGGAATACGAATACAAATTCCCTAGGAATAGCTTATTTCCCTTGTTATTCCAAATTTCTGTTTGGTTTGAAATTTGGTATTCCACCTTATTCCAATGCAATTAATGCAGTGTTATTCCAAATGGTGTTTGGATGATATGGGAATAATCCTGTATTCCATTAGGAATAGATGAAGATTTTTTTAGAAATCCCAAAAATACCCCTAACCAAATGATAAGAAAAAATGGATTATCAATTTATTTATTAATATAATTACTTAAATAATTATTTTTATTAATTAATTTATTATTATAATCTATTAAAAGTTTGCATGTTATGTACATATATTAGAAACGATTAACAAGAGAAAAGTGGATTATTCATTACCATTTTGCGGTGGACATTGTTATGTACATATATTAGTAACAGTTAGCCAAGGCTACATCTTTTCCTCCTTTATATTTAATATTATGAATTTTTCCGATAGAGGGGGTAATAGTTAAATTTTTTTCAGTCACTGCCCTTGGAATACGGTAAATGAGAATAGGACTATTCCATGGGGGAGCATGGAATACGAATTCTAGAATAAGAACGTTTGACCAAAATACCAATTTTTAGGGGGTAATAGTTAAATTTTTTTCAGTCACTGCCCTTGGAATACGGTAAATGAGAATAGGACTATTCCATGGGGGAGCATGGAATACGAATTCTAGAATAAGAACGTTTGACCAAAATACCAATTTTTAGGGGGCCCACTACCTTTTTTTTGCCTGTTTGGGGGAATAGCATGGAATAAGGCCCTATTCCAATTAGAAATAGGGCATCCAAGCACTACCTTAGGCTGTGTTTGATATGATGGATAAGGAAGGATATCCCCTGGATATCCCTTCTTATCCCCAAATGCTATAGCTACAGAAGATAGTACTGAAAAAGTTTAACCAGAGAGGATAACCCATGTTTAACCATGGGTTATCCCCTGAACTTATTTCCTAGGGAACCCAGGAATAACTAAAGTTATCCCTTGATGGCAGAGTGGTAATTTTAAAAAGGTGCTTATCCCCTCAGCTATCACTTGGATAAATGCTATTCTGTACATTTATCCAAGGATAGCCTAAAAGCTATCAAACACAGCCTTAGTGAATGGGAGATATAGGGGCCACTACATATTTTTGGTGGAATGGACATCAAATATTTTTAAGAATGCTGAATCTATGTGCTGATCTGCTACATAAAGGGCATTCTCACACAAGACCCTATCACTTTGTAAGTGCCCTTCCATGGGAGTGTTATCATCCCTTTTTGTATTCTGGTTTTATCTTCGTCTTTTCTTTCTTTTCCAGCTGCACCCTTGATACATGTTAGAGGCAAACAAATGCCACATTTTTTGGATAAATAAAAATAAATTATATTTAAATCATGTGATCACAACCATCTAGCATATAGACCTTTTTTAGGTATACCACATGCAATGGAATCATAGCATCCATAAATTGGTCACATGTATCACATGTGCCCAATGCTTCTGCATCATGATATATCCCTGACATCCTGACTTGAATGGACTATTTCAATTCTTCATATTTCCATTAAGATGCTTAAGATGACCTTTTTGTGTGTCAACTATTGTAAGCAAAGTATGAAAACTTGATTTTGGTTTTGAACTAGTCAGATGAATTTCAATTTTAGCATCTTTAGATGGAAAATTATAAGAAAATCCTACTATGCAAGAGATTAGAAAAGCAGTTGAAACAACCTGGACAATATTCTTATTGAGATGATTTGGATTGAAAAATTTAAACTTTACTAGGCCATTATGAAGGCTATAGTTGCTATTTTTTGTTTTCTTGATAAACTTATCTACTGCAAATTTCATCTATTTTACTTAAAGTTACAATATTTTTGTTAGGTAACAGTAAAAATTTTGGGCATTTTAATATGTTCTTGGAAAATCTAGTGTTCACTTCCTAATATATCTTATTTATAAAATCTTTCGCATGCTTTTAGGGTCAATTATTCAACCTGATGCAGCGGTTAGAGGGCACCACTCCTCACTTCATTCGATGCATTAAACCAAATAGTAAGCAGCTTCCTGGCATATATGAAAATGATCTTGTCTTACAACAGCTGAAATGCTGTGGGGTATTGGAAGTAATCAGGATTTCAAGGTCAGGCTATCCAAGTCGGATGGCACATCAAGAATTTGCTGAAAGGTGGTCAATATCGTCCCCATTATTTCTGATTCCTTGATGATTCTTTTATAGAAGTAGTGATTTGGCAATGTCTTTAATTATTCCTTCAGATATGGCTTTCTTCTCTTGGAGAATGTTCAATTTAAGGATCCACTCAGTGTTTCAGTTGCCATTCTACAAAAGTTCAATGTCCTTCCTGAAATGTATCAAGTTGGTTACACGAAGTTATTTTTCCGCAGAGGACAGGTAAATTCATTTTCATTTATCTGTATTATTTGTATTCCTTTTCCATGAATGCTTGTTCATGTGCATTTAGAATTGGTTTTCTGGACTTATAAATACTTTTGTGGAGAATTTCTTGAAATATATTTTTGATGCATGAACAACTACTTTTGCTAGCTTTCATCATGAACTTGGATAATGGATTTAATATATGGCTGACATTGTCATGACTCATAGTACTCATACAATATTTTATTTGGTTTGCCTGCAAGGGTCCACTTAGTGATTTATTGATATTTAAAAAGTAATGTGTAATTGGGGCTTGTCCTAGTTATCACACTCCTCTGCTCTGCAACCAAAAGTTCTGGGTTCAATTCCTGGATGGTGCACCCTCTGAAATTTAGACCTGGATAATTATAGTGTGAATGGGTTTCTCTTCCTTTGTCTCAAAAAAATATTAAAATGTGACACTTATCTGTGCTGCTGTGGCAGATGATAACATGGTCCACTGTAATAGAAAATTCTTGTCATTGATGATTCAACTAGAGTGTGGACTTTGCCTTTATAAAATGAAGTTAATAATTGCTGTTGGTACCTAAAAAAATGAAGTGGTTTTTTAAAACCAAATTGTTTATGAAGTTATAAAATCGAGCAAATTAAAACACAAATTGGATTGCTAATCATTTTACTTATGTTACTAAATTAACAATAAATCATATTAATTACCTAATTTTATTGAATATCAACTTAGCCAGATATTCAATTTTTCAGCTTTACATGAACTTCTAGTGGATTTATAAAGTTCAATACTTTATTGACAAAAAATTATGAATATGTATTTTGTATGATATCGTTGAAATAAGTAAAACTGAAGGATTGTCATATGTTCTGACTACTAAAAGAAGCAATAAAAAGGAGTAGTCTCTCCAATTTTACAAATGCCGATCAAAACAAACCTTATTTATAGCTATCTGCATTTAATGAACCACCAAGTGTTTGTTTCATTATTAAGTGGGTTGCATGTTATCTAGTGATCTATCTCTGGAAAGACTTACTGCAAAAGAAACTTGTTTGTTGTATGATTCATAAGGCAAGAATTTAAATAACAGGGTTCTAGAACAACTGTTACAGTCAGAAATTCAGTTAATTTTAGTTAACAACCATTTAGCATTCTTCATCTATCTGGTGTTGATTGCGTAGATCCTTCTTTTTCAAATCATTGAATTTGGCTTCATTTTATAGTTCAACTTAAAATTGACAAACCCATTTATCATATATAGGACAGGGCATGGGACGCTGCAGCATTGTCATCTTATGTCTTTGTTGGTTGATTTGCAGATAGCTGCACTGGAAGATATTAGAAACCGTATGATGCAAGCGACCCTCCAGATTCAGAGATGTTATCGTGGTAGTCAAGCTCGCCATAATTTTCAGGAGCTCAAGAGAGGAGTTACCATACTTGAATCATGTAATCCTACAATTTCATATTAGTGATACTCAATGACTTGTTTTTATTAATTTACTTAATCTATCTTGTTAATCAAGTTCAAGAATATCTGTTTGCATGAGGCAGATTTGGTATGCTTTCCATAGTTCAGAAGGGATTCCCAGTTAGCTATCATTCTTACAAAAGGCTGTGTTTATGCAATTCGGAGGACAACCATATTTGATATTTATAAATGCTCTAGCATACTTAACCAAGTTCTTTCCATAATTTCTTTCTATTCTTTGCAAAAATGTTGAAGATAAGCATGGATAATGGTTGGTTGCTTTGGGTTTGTGAGCTAATATGTTATCAAAAACTTGTCAATTGAAAAGCATAAATACAGCCATTGAATTTCAACTTTCTTATCAATTCCTCATTATGTTCATGAGTATTTATTTTCATAAAGAAGTTTAAAAATCAAAACAAAATAGAACTTTCTTCTCAAAGTTTGGGATAGCTTTAGAATCTTCTAACTCATTGTCCATCAAATAACTTCACTTTTTATCGACTCCATATGATTCACATTATGGTATGTTTATACTTCTGACAGACTCACGTGACTTGTATATTTTCATTCTCAGCTGTTTCCTTTGCTTTGTCTTGTTCCCTCCTTTTTGTGAAGAGAAATATGAGACATCTATATGTTTTTACCATCAACATAAAGTTTTCCTCAACTAACAGCTTTGCCTTTATATGAGTTCCGTTAGGCTGTTTTCTATCGAGTTCTAGGTTATACTAGGGAACTTACATATGTCACTTTAAATGATTGCCTATAATTTCTATTATGAGGCTCACCATTTCTTTTAAGAATTGTGAGTCCATGTGGTTGGGTGAAGTGAAATAATGAGATTATCTGGTGGACATTTTTTCCCTCTTGTACAAAAAGGCAGGTGAAGTGGCAAATTGTCAGGAAACATTTGATAACCTACAGAAGCATATTACTGTCTTGCAGTTTAGCAGTATAATTTAGCCAACAAAAGTTCTTAAATAATTGCACTAACTGTTCTTTTCTCAAATTCCTGTCTCCTTTCTTTTGCAGGTGTCCATGGTTGTTTAGCAAGGAAGAATTTGATCAACCTAAAGAATCTAGCAATGTCCAATCTCAATAATGAGAGAATTAATAGAGACCCAGAAAAGAATCTTCAGCAAATGGAGGTACTTTATGTCAGATTTATTTTTACGAAATAGGATGTTTTCTATTTTTATTCTATTTGTTGATAACCTTTGGGTTTGGCATTTATTCATCAAAAAGAGTTTAAATATTATGATGGTGTCATTGAATAATTTGATAAAGTGCACATACAGGCCAGAAGATGGCTTTGATAGTCATCATGAAAGATCTTATGTCACGAGGATTTTTAATCCTTTAATTTTCTTCTTTAGATATGAAGAGCAAATTGTTGGGGACTTGGGAGTCATATAGGACATGCATATAAAAGCTAGAGGCCTCATAATGCAATATCTATAGACTATATAAAAATTATGAAATATGAGTATGAACTTTGACGAAGAAACGGAATGATGGTTCAATCATGCAACAAATATAAGCCCCATGCTGAGAAAAGGAATCCACGAAGGTAATGTAGGGGCCGGTGTGATTTGTAGAAGGTGTAGTTGAGGTGCAAGGCCTGAAGAATGAGTTGAGGAGATGCTGAAGTTAACAGTAGGGGAATAACCAGTATAAGCTATGAACCAAAAAAAAAAAGGGTACAATGCTAACAATGTGATAAATGGAGCTTAAATGGATCCAAATAGGGGGAAAATCCATTATTAGAGATCATTGAAGCAACACGCACTAGGGTCTCTTCAGGATGTGCGACTTCACACTCAAAGCTGATGTCTAAGTGATCTTCTGAATGTGAACGTTGACATTAGAGAATTGCAAGCGGTGAATATGAATCTTTTAGGCTGGGGGTGGAAAAAACATTTGTTAGTTACAACAGAATCCAAGTTAGCCATCAAAATCTATAGGAGTCATTGTAGATATGCAAGACTGACAATGTTATGCAGCAAATACAATATGCTAAAGATCTACATGTTTGGCATTACTATTGTCCTAAAATTTAGCATACATGTAGATGGGTCTTTTCAATGTAATGCAGAAACGAATGAACTAACAAATGCCAAGCAGCATTGATAAGTAGCTAGGTCTCAATGCAGGCATCTCAAGATAATGATGTTAGTTAAATACTTGAGACGTCCAGGAGTCTGATGTGAGGGAAGAGCGGGCAAGTCGGAGATGCATGCTGGTGTTGGAGGGCAAATTAAAGTTTGAGGTGACATCATGCTTGAAGATTGTAAAGGTAGTAGGCGAACTCTGTGAAGGGGTCAATCTACGGTAGAATCTGAACTTGATAGTTAAAGCTGGCATAGGAACTGGATAAATAAAATGAGGACAATCCAGAAATGCATCAGATGATGAAGAGAAATTGGTCACAGACATGATAAATTGTAAAAGCACAAAGAAAGAAGGATTACATTCAGAGGGAGAAAGGTCAAGGGGTCTTCATAGGATGGAATTGAAATTTCATAATTTTGGTAGAATTCTCTGGAGAACAGATGCAACAGGTGCCATTAGAGAACAGGGTCACGAAGGACTTTGACAAGAGCTTTTGAACCTAATGAGGCCAAGGAAATTCCAAAGAAATTATAGAAAACCCTAAAGTCGAAGTTCATAATTAAAAGATAGGAGGCTTTTGCATACAGTGTCTTTGAGGTCCTCCATGTTGCTAATGTAAATAATTTTGTGTAATATTCATTTATAAATTTTAAGCACATCAGCATTCAGGTTTAAACATCTACTTGAGTGCAACATGATGAATAATTTGTTGCCTAATTTTTTATTTTCAAATGCAAATATAAGAAACTTAAGATCTGAGCAGTTGCTTTTAATTAGAATACTTCCCATTCAGGTATGGGAAGTCTAATAACTGTAAAATGATGGATAATATCAAACATAAGAAAAAACATTGAATGTTGATATGCTGAGTATCTTATTCTCCTTGTCATCCTAACAATATGAACACGAGTTATTTACTTATCCTTACCATTCTTCCCCCCTTAGAACCATGACATTTTGGAACCGCTTCATCAAAGTAAAATGTTTGTGAATGGCAGAGTCATCTGCAGGTGCAGGCTTCAGTTCCAGCGGAGCTTGAGATACAGATTCTGAAGTCAAAAGCAGAACTCAGACAAAAAGAGATGGAGAACACTGCATTACAAGAACAACTTCAGCAATATGAGATAAGGTTGTCAGAGTATGAGGCAAAAATGAAATCTACGGAGGAGACGTGGCAAAAACAAATAACATCTTTGCAGGTGAATCTGCAGACCAATTTTCTCAGTTACTTAGATAAAATAAACTTTTAAAAATATGATTTCCTTTGTGAAATGATATAGATTGTTTGTTTTTAGAAAATTTTGATTTTCTCATCTCTTTTATGGAGTCCTGTAAATGAGAAAAAGTGCTGACAAGAATAAACAACTAGGACCCATGCCTTTTACCTGACAAATCTCCTATTGCAAATTGATTGTATTTACATCTAATTCTTCATTTGTATTTTTCTACTAATAAAATTCAAGTTTCTTCTTTCTAATCTAATAAAGGCCCTTCATTTGTGTAACTCCTTATACAGCAGTGCTGTGACTGACAATAGCAAAATCACCATGTATAGCTAATGAACCTGGCAATTTGTACACAGACAAATCTAGCTGCAGCAAAAAGGAGCCTTGCTAGTAAAG
Organism: Calamus simplicifolius; assembly: GCA_900491605.1. Lineage (NCBI taxonomy): Eukaryota > Viridiplantae > Streptophyta > Magnoliopsida > Arecales > Arecaceae > Calamus > Calamus simplicifolius. The sequence goes on along the minus strand of UESW01003955.1, from coordinate 1,355,491 downwards.
ATGAAGTGAGCCAACCTGGAAGGCTTGATGCATTACCTGTTCAAACTTCTGAAACTGAGCTGGCAAAAGATTCCGATGACAAGCAGAGTGCAGTTGGCAATCTTGCGAAGGAGTTTGAAAAGCAGAGGAGGGCCTTCGAGGATGATGCACGAACCGTTGTTGAGGTGAAGAAGGCAGGTTCAAGTGCAAATTCATTTGAAGATCTACGAGAATTGAAGTCCCGTTTTGCAGCTTGGAAGAAGGAGTACAAGGTCCGGCTACATGAGACAAAGGCAGCACTTCATAAACTTGGGAATTTTGAAAGGGTAAAACCACGTCGTAGATGGTGGAGGTGTGGCAGAATGTAAAACAAATGATGTGATTTTTTCTGTATCCAGTTATTCCAACCACAATGTGGTGGTGTTGCTTTTGTGTCTGGTGGCCAAGCTTGTATATTTTCCAAGGCTGGAAACAGAGTTGATAACTTATACAGAAAGCCGAAAGGTTTTTTTTTTCACCTCATGTCTGATTCTATTGTTGCATTTCTGCTGAACTTGCAGCTCACAAGATGGTTGTATAGGTTTTGCCATTTGTATCGACACCCTGAGGAGAGATTAAAGTGCCTGTGTATAACTAAGGAATAGTTTTGAGCATGCAAAAGAGGCAAATACTTGTCAAGTTTCATGTATTTGTTGTGAATGAACATTGTAGAAGATTAATATATTGCTTTCATTCTTGGAAATGACTGCAATATAAGCACATGAACAGAAACTTCCCTTCCACTTCTCAAGAAATTCTTTTTGAACCATTTTTTGTCATTTTGTACTGTAGCTATTATCATGGATGAACATTTTAAGTTCCAACGTCTAGATATGATACTTTGAGAACCTTGGAATCAGATGTCAGTCCAAGCTTTCGATCGCTCCTACACTGCAAGGTAGCTTCTATTGCATGTGTCTGCAGCAAAAGAATGTGTTATGGAAGAACAGTAGAACTGGCCACATTTTTTCTTCAATCTCAATTTGATTTTTGCTCTAATGAAATAGATGTAGAATTTTTATGTCAACAATGTCATTCACTAAATGTAAATTGCCTTCAAGATAATTCCATTTTCTGATGAATCATTTATGTATTGTCTTGTTATGGACAGGTCAAGAATTGTAAAGGTGGATGCAATTATTTTGGTGGTGAAAATGTAACGCCTTTGAAGCCTTACTGTAAGGTATTAGCTGATCCTTTTCTTTCAAATCAATGTGGAAATAATGGGGAGATCTTTGTAATGGAGCAAAGAATTGGAATGCAGTATATTTTTTTCTTTTTTCTTTGTTTATTTATATATTTTTGGATAAGCTGTCATGAATCTAACAACCCTATCTTCTTGCTTTCAAATTAAAATAAAAAAAAAATAACAATCCATTTGTGCAAGAGTTTGCTTGCTATTTAGCTGACTGTGGTATCAAGTAATACATTATGATGGATTTATTGCCTAATTTAACCAAAGTAGCTCTACAATTTTCAGCAAGAATCAGCAAATATGAAATTCTGATCCTTCTAAAACTTTCAATCACAAACTAACTTAATATTCATCTAAAAATTCTTGCATGACAATATTGGGGTTTGATATAAATGGCTATGAGAAAAGAGAGAACCTATTCTTATGCAGGTATGTCCCATTCAAATTTGCAATTTCATATCAGATGTGCTTGGAGTTTGGAGTTTGTAAAACAGTGATGGGAGTTGCATCTTCTTGCTGATGAATTTAACAAGAAGCTGAGTTCTTGCATCTTGGACATGATGCACCCATTAGCTTGAGACTTCTGCATATACTTGGGATGTGACAAAGGTTTCCTCAACCCTTTGGTTTTAAGAAAAAGAAAACTTTTCATTTACAAAGACACATTAGTTGGATCACAGCAACTGTCGAATCAGTTTGGAAAAGAAAACTTTAGGGGCCAAAGGTTTTCATCCTTGTATATCCTGTTATTTAACAATCTACATAGCAAGCTAAATTTCAAAGTGCGAGTAAATAGGGCTGGAAGAACATTGGGTGTTGGATATTGGTATATCCATATCAAAATCCACTTATATTCACCAGATATTAACACAGCCATATATATCAATTCTATACTGAAATATACATATTTTCTCTGAGTGAATATAGATATGAATCAGGTATTCACAATGTCTTCATTTGTTTAGAACATATAAATAAATGTGATATGTTGAGCAAATATTTTAGGATTAATCAAGAAAGTTATTAACATCGGTTTCTAGTAAAAAAATACAAAACTAATAATATAATTGGAACTAAACTCTAATTGCATTTTTTTAAGAAAATGAAAGAATCATCTTTATGATATGCTGATGTTTATACTCATTTCTATATATGTATCGACGTATCTCGGTCTGAATGTAGATGCCACGATTTCATATCCAAATCTGGATAACATGTTAGACATCTTTTTAAAATGGTTCCAGTAGATATTGGGAATCTGTGTATGTTTTAGGGATGGATGTGCATAAAGATATTCATTCCTGGTCTGTCTCAGATACAAATGGATAAAACCTGATCTATTCTTTGACCTTTAAGCAATCCATCTCACTTCATTAGTTGCTGGAAGGAAACTGATTATGATATCCATATTTTTATAATTTTTTAACAGGCTTGTTGAATTCATATTTTTATTATTATTACAACATTATGAAGATTGGTTTGACTGGATTTTTAATTGAATTGGAACTTAAAGAGTCCTATTGATCTGTTCAGAACCTTTGTTCTTAGTTTTTGTTTGTTTGCATCTCAAATGTCTTGTATTCTTAGTGATTTGCACTATGAAAGAACTAGCAGGCTTTCAGACCAAAATTCTGGAACTTTGTCTGGGTTGAGCTTTTCTCCTTTCTTCATCAGCATCTCACTAGAACTGAATATAGCCACATTTATGTATGAACCAGTCAGTGAGAGGTGAGTGCTGCTGTGAGATTATCTTGCATAGATGAAACTACACCCTACCTATAATTTTTCCAGATCATGGCTCTTTCTGAAATTTCCATCTTCACCCACTTCTTCAGGACCTTTGGGGATTGCGGTGATGCAGCTGAGTGCAGTGAGTCTCAGCAACATCCATGGATCACCTTCAACGTAAGTTTTACTCGTAGTAGTATCATTTTTTTTGTCATCAGACTGTTCATTAAGACCATGATCTTAGCTACTCAGTCTTTGAATTTGGGATGTTTCAACAAAGATCATTCATTATGTTTTGAGGTTGTGAGTCTTACAGCCATTGTTAATGGCAAGGTTTTAAATGGTTCCATGAGATGCTTTGCTGTCTACTACCATTCCCCAATCCCCAGTAGATACCTTTCCTCTCTCTTCCTTTTTTTTTAATTATTTCTTTTTTTTTTCTTTTCTTTCTTTCTTTCTTTTTTCTTTTTCCCTTTGCACCTTTTGTCTTTCTCTTCCCTATTTTTGTTGTTTCTTTTTTCTTTCTTTCATTACTTTCTATTTTTTTTCCTTTTTTAAAAAATTTATTTCTTTCTTTCTCTATTCTTTCTTTCTTTTCTGAAAAAGATTTAAAACATTTATTAATAAGAAAATCCTAGTGAGGTATAGTAGGAATTGAGTTGACAAGGGTCCGAATACTTTATCGTGATCTAATCTATACGGCAGCTTATTCCCCCTAATGATGATCATACACGAAACATGGACTCAGGTAAAGCTATAAATTAATCCGGCCATATGCAATTTGCCACATTTCCTTAATTTTTTCCTCATCAGCATATCATCTATATTTGAGTGCAATGAAGAATGCATGAACTTTTGGTCAAGCCACGCTCTTTTTAGAGAGGGGGCAGCAGAGCCTCAGGAATGGCCAAGAAATATAGCAACGAGAGAAAACTTTGTTTCGATAAATCTAATCTACCATGGGCTCATAAATCAAACGAATCAAATATCAAGGTAGAGTTATAAGCCTAAATCCAATTCGGATGATCATAACATGACCGCATACTCGTCAAGTATTGACTCTATGATCATAGCAGGCTTAATATCCTCAACATTCATATGACTCAAGCAGAACATCTATGAAAGATATATCTCAGAACTACAAAGGAAAAGTGGTTCAATTAACATAACATCCTCAACATACAAGTGATATATCCTAAACATCAAAGTAAAGCTACATCATATTAATGTGCAATGTCTACTCTAATCTCACTCTCAGTTCAGTTCAAAATCCTACTCGAAAAATATAATAAATCATTATGAGCTAACAGCCCATTAGGAATCTTAAACATTTTGATACCAATATGCAGTTAGAATGAATATACACAGTAGTATGGATTCATTAATTGGTTTTGATTTATGAGTCACATGATATATTAGGTTTATTTAAAAATAGCCTATGGAACAAGGAGGGTTGAAGACGACTAAGTATTGTGACGGAGGATTGATGGGTGATTTATGCTCAAGAGGATGGGAGGCATCCCTGCCTTACCCCCTCCCTTTTTTCTTTTGAACTACTTTTTTTTTTTTTTTTGGATCACTTGAGGTGAGTGAGGTGCATGATTCATTGGCCTGAGACTGGAGATTATATAACTAAAAGCTTTGGGTTGGCTGAGCTCCTCTAAGAGTTGGGTGATAAATTGATGATGCTAGAAGATGACCATGAGATGAGCATTTTAGAAGTGGCACTAGTCTAGAATCATATACACATCTTTTGTAAGGCTTTAATGAAATGAATTCTTTTGTTGTTTAGAAGTTTGGTAACAAGATAGTCCATTAACCATCAAAGCTTCAAAAGTAAAATGAAAGAGAATCTCATGCTGTCTCTGGGGCTTTCTTTGCTCTGGTCAGGATCTAAAGGAAACTCTTTAATGCTAATTATGCTGTCCAAACTCCCATGGATATGACTCCACACAAGTTTACTTGTGATTCTCTACGGTGGACCTTCGGTAGAGTTGCTGCTTATCATATAAATGAAAGCTCTTTAGGAATGATAAATCATCTCATAAATCATAAATAGATCATACCGACTTAAAAGTATGGTAGCACAGGATTCGATTCGAATCTCATCCATTTATTAATCATATCAAAAATCTAAATTTGAACCTATATGGATTATACAATATAACTCATTTTATAATCAAACAATATTCGGATTGACATGAATGGTTAACCTGTCTTCAATTTGTGTAGTTGAAGTCATATTTTACTCTTTCTAACTTGTATAAGTTCTGTAATCTATCTAATATTAACTCAATCATAAAATAATTTATATCCATAATTGTAATTAAAAATAAAATTATGCATTAACCCATTTTTATTCATTGGATTGTATTGATGACAAAATTATAATCTTGATAATTAAAATCAAAGAATAAAATTAGCTTGGATAAGTTAAGTCTAGCGGGTTGTGTTATACGAATTGAGCCGTTAAAAATCGGATCAATCGTAAATTAATTTTGAGTTAGCGGATCAATTTGAGATATAATTTATTTATTAATCATTTAAGAGATCAATCTGATTTTGACTTAAATTCGTTTATGCTTAACCCAAATTAACTAATTTTATGTTGAGTTCAAGTCATGTTCACAAATCATGCCTAAAATCTCTTAATTTTTTGTTTGGCAACTATCTTACTATTTACATTCGAATGCAATATTCTCTTTTTCAAATTAACAAGTGCTCTACAATCATCATTGTTTATCGTGCAAAAGATGTGCTACAGATGATGTAGACTTACCTACATACTGCTTTAGGTATTAAGACATACTAGCTATAAAGCTTGTGCTTAGATTGATAAACTTTTGTTAGCTAATCTTAGGTCAGCCCTAAGTTACACTATGGGTGCATTTGGATTAGGTGCATTTGGATCACTGCTTGGATTGTTGTGGGATTAAATTAGCAATCTAATCCCATGGGTTTTTGAAATCTAAGAGAGGGGTTTGGTTTGCCAATCCATCACCTTAGGCATGAAAAATTAATAAAATAGTGGTGATCCGAATGTGACCTATATAAATAGTCCTACTCAGCAAATCCATCACCTTAGTTATGGCCTGACAAAACCATATATAATGGCAATAATACACTTTAATGACCTCCACTGAAAAGGAGAAAGGCACCATTTGTGAAGCAATTGGTTTATAATCCCTAGCGTCCTCAAACACACCCCCTCTCCCCTCTTTTTTTTTTTCCCTTCACCTCATCATCTTATTACGTGCAAGGATGCACCTCAATGATAATATTAAGTGTCTTTTGCATTGTTGCCCATGATTCCACAAATCCTTGGGAGTTTGGAAACTTAATTAATGGCTTTGCTCGATCCTTATAAAATCTTTAAATTATGATCCTTGATATTATAAATGCCCATATGTTTGGAAACCAAATTAATGATTTTTTTTAGTCTTCTCAAATCTTCATATTATGCTCCTTGATGCTTTAGATGCCTATATGCTTGATATTTTATTAAAGTACATTTCCTAAAAATGAAATAGTATCATAAATCATATATAATTATAGATAAATCATTATTTATATTAAAAATGGCATTATTTAATATTCTTAACATAATTTAATAATAAATATAATTAATTATAATATTACTAAATTATATCAATATAAGTTGTAATGATAATATAAACTTTGTATATATAAATAAAATATATATTTATATCATACTATGTAATTTATAACTATGGGAACTACATTATTGTGATGATATAATACATTATATTATCAAAATTAATCTTTCAATAATATTTTAATCTTAAAATGATTATATAATTAATGTCAATGTTCTAATATACTGTAACACTAGTAAATGCTAATGTTAATATTGTTATAATGAAATGAACAATCAAATATAAATAATATAACATGTCATCTAATGGTATCAATATAGTATTATTAAAATATGTAAAAAAAAAGTGGTATAATAATTTTAGTAACATTGTTGCAATAATATAATTTCATAATATAATCTTATTGCATGAAAAAAAGCCGTCATAGTGAAATTAGATTTTTTTTTTTTTTAATGATGCTGAAAACAAAGCCGTGCTCGGTGCTCCTGCGACTGAACCGGATTCATCCCGGTTTTCCAACTGTTGGGGGATGCAGGAGACTCGGACGCGTTGCTCACCTACTAACAGGTTCGGATCGCCGCCCATTCCTTTTAACGGGTCGGGTTGAGCGCTTAATTTCATCATTTAGAACGCGAAGCAATGCCCGCCGGCGACAAAACCCTAGCAGAACCCTAGCCCTGTATCTCCCTCCATTTTCGTGAGAATTCGGAGCAAGGTCCTCTTTATTTGACTTTTTTTTTTTCTTGTGATTTATCTATTACTGCTTGATTTATTGATCCTCTTTGGTTATTCACTCTATTCGATTCACATGGTTCTGCGGATAAAGGAAAGGTCTTTGCTCAAAGCTTTCATTCGGCCCTCTTCCGGCGAGGCTTGCGCAGCAGCGCGCGCGAGCTCGTTCGCTCTCTTGTGTGTGGAATTGGTTTCTCTAATTATAATGTCTGGTAGTAGAGTTAATTGGAGTGCTAATTTTTGTCCTCGTGGACAATGGAAACTTTTGGTTGATTACTTTGTCGATTTGATTGTTTCATTGAACTCGAATGCTTGATTGACTAACGTGTTATTTCTTATGCAGTCATCTCGAAGGAGAGTTCGGGAATTGTTGGAACAAATATGTTTCTTTTAGTTTTTACCTTCAAGAATAAGGGCAATGTCATATTCTCAGCTGAAGAAGCTGATGTTAGGATCACTCTTGGGGGTATGCAGGACTCCTCACTCTCTCCTTTTGATGACCTTCACAAGAAGGAACATGAGTCATAGTGTTTCTCAGTCTCTTGTTTGTTCTCCTCTCTTTCTTTCTTGTCTTCTTTGTGAAGTCCACTGTACAACATTCTCACCTTCTTCATTTCTGTAGAGGAAGTGTGCCACCCTGTGAATTCTTCATCCTCCCATTGGAAGTTGCTGGTAAATACTGGTCAACAAAGTCTTCTCTTCAGCTGGAAGAAAAATTTATGCCTAATAAATCAGGAGAGTGATTTTAAAAGTTTGTAATGGGACAGTTGAGGATGTTGTTTCATCTCTCCAGAGTGATCAGTCTTGCTATAGCGTCCAACTCGCATCCAACCTTGTTGATAGTTTAGTCCATGGGTTTGGAGATGATTAGAAGCCTGCTTTGAATTTTTGTCAGATGTGGTGAAACCAATAAGGGCAGGTTCATTGTTGCCTGGAGAGCGGCAAGCTCTTGCAAACAGTAAAATATTTAACGGAGTTTGTCACTTGATGATCTGCAATCTTATTAGTAGAGAAAAATTAGACCACCATTTTAAAACTTCTCTGTCATCTCTTGATCCTTTTAGTTTCTTTCCTTCGTGTTGGACCATTTAATCTGATGTGGAATAGGCTTGAACTCTTCTATTGTTGGGATGCTTGTGTCAATTTTTATCTTATGATGAGTCTTGTAGCTTTTTGGCAATTTTGACAAGCTCTTGGTGTTTGAAGTCAAATTTAGTATCCTTAACAGCTAAAATACTTCAATTTGAAGATCTCTGCTCCTCTCCCAAAAAAAAAGAAAAACGCCTGCGGCACTTGGGTGTCTGATTCTTTAGACATAAGTAAAGCGGAACTATGAATTAAGATATTCATTAAGCTGGCAAAACTCATGATTTGAATAAACTGTCAAATTTTTATCTTATGATGAGTCTCGTAGCTTTTTGGCAATTTTGACAAGCTCTTGGTGTTTGAAGTCAAATTTAGTATCCTTAACAGCTAAAATACTTCAAGTTGAAGATCTCTGCTCTCCCAAAAAAAAGAAAAACACTTGTGGCACTTGGGTGTCTGATTCTTTAAACATAAGTAAAGCGGAAGAACTCTGAATTAAGATATTCATTAAGCTGGCAAAACTCGTGATTTGAATAAACTGTCAAGCCATGGTGGCTTTGTATTGCTAGATGGCTGGCATTGATTCTGGATTCATGTAATGGATTCCATCATAATTCGTTCATCTCCTTTGTCATCTACATACTAATAAGATAAGAGCCATCCATTCATTTGAGAGTTTAAGGCGTTTAGAGAATTACAGGTTGATAAACTGTAGTTGATGCAGTTTATTGAAACTTCTCCATAATGGGTGCTATATGGGCTTAAAAACCCTTTCCGACTTTGAATCTGGATTCATATCTCATCATCTTTATTCCGTTTAATTCAAGTTAGAACTTTAATCCTTATCAAATTAGGATTTTATCTATTCATTTTCTTGTCAATATGATAGGCATTTATCATTGTTAAGGATGTGAAACAGCATGCATTTGGTATTTTGGATTGGGTTGAAAGTGATTCCAATCAAATAAATTTGTGCTCTTATCCTGGAGGCTAATCAGTAGAAATAATTTTGTTCTATATATTTCTGTCTGTGATGCATTGCTATGCATAATCTTCTTTACTCCTATATGCATTGGGAATTTGTCAGATAGAGAAAGAGTATTTTTATAAGTCAAAAAAGGACATGCCGTGCAAATATGTGCCAATAGAACATTTGTTGAGTTTTTTGTTTGGCGTCGAACTTAATCGGGCATGGACTGATGGAAAGGCCTTAACTGGTTCATGGCGCCCTGGTTTAATTGGAAAAATAAATAGATAAAAGCATACTAGTGTGTGTGTGTGTGTGTGTGTGTGTGTGTTTTACTCATTATCATAGTCTGGAATGTGAAGTTTGGACAAGTAAAAGTCTTATGCAGTTCGAACACTCATTTGACTCTTTACAATTGTTTAAAATTCAACTACTTGATTTTTTATAAAAAGTTTTTTAGCTATAGGTTTTCTAGCGATTTTACTATAGGAAAATTTGATCATGAACCATGTTCGATTATAAATAGAGAACCTACTGGAATGTTGGCAAGTTGGGAAACATGCCTCGGTGCTTACACAGATTAAGTTTGTGCAAATGGAGAGCAACCCTGCAAGGTTCCACTTAGTCTTGGAAAGAGTCTAGAAAAAAGTGAAGACTGCAACATTTGATCTAGGAAACTGCGTTCATTCCTGAGGAACAATTTCGTAACCAAAGAATGTAATCGAAACTAAATCATGCCTATTCTTTGAGCATCAATTATCTTTTTTTTTTTTGTGTAAGATGCTTTGTATCGAGCATACCATGAGAAAGAATTGGCTATGCAGTTATATATATGCATCACACGAAATGCTGTGCAAATCTCATATTGTGCAATAGGAAACTATTTTTACCACAAAAGCAGAACTTTACAGCCAACCATATTTGCATCAAAACTCAGAGAATTAATGGTATTGATATAAACCTTTCTTTATGCCATGCTGCTTTTTGATGTAGATAGGTGGGGTTGCTTCTGTGTCTTCATCTTCTTGTTGTTTTTTGTTTTTTGTCTCTTTTTTACTCTATGGAGAATGCCACACAAATAAAACAGTTGATTGTTGAAGACTTTAAGAGTGCTGAAGTTCAGAGCCAATAAACCTAGGTAAAGATTTTTAACTTCAATAGTATATGTGTAATAGAATTATAGCAGATCTTTCTAGGGCCCATTTGGATTCTTTAATCCACTATCTGTAGATAAGATCCCAACTTGCTATAGATTTGTAGCAATAATGTTGTTGTGTTGAGAGAAGGATCAAGGGAATTGTGGTTGGATAGGATGCTCCTGATTATGGTAACATTGGAATATTGTTTTTGCTAAAAAAGTGATTCACGTTATTTATAAAATTTTGGAACAATGGAAACTGTGGCCCTCTTGATATCTGGAAAGGCTCTGTGAACTTGCTTCCTTTCTTAAGTTTTTCTCATTTGTAAAGATCTTGTTGCTGAATAATGGAATCTGGCATCCAAATAGGGCGTCCATTAGTTTAATGAGTCATTTCACTGTGGTCTTTGCAATTAAAGAATATAGCATTCTAGGCTGGCAATGAATTAGTGGGTCAATCATTCTGAACTCATTCTTGAATATAGGAAGCCTTTTTTTTTCCCTGTGGTTATGCTCAGTCCAAAGTTGGGGGTTTGTTGCTCCAGGGACTCAATAATTCTATAAGTAGTGCTGTGGATCAACAGCTAACAGAAATTCTGTGTAGAGGTGGATCATCAACATAGAGTACCAGATGGATGTTTAAGATTCAAGATAAACTGGTCTAGTTTCCATTTGATCTTGTTTATATTTTCTCATATTTGTTTTTTAATTCTTTGTATCTTGAAAATTTTGTGAGACATTCCAAAGTGACCTGCGCTTTAACTTGTAAAAAGACTCAGATAAGTAAAATGTTGGACCACTACAATTGTATGCTATATAACTGCGTTCCACTTGGTATATTCGTTGATGTAATGTTAATTGTCTGTCACCTTAATGGCCCTTTTATTTATACCATGCTCATATAGATCCAAATCATTTACTTTTTCCTATATTGCTAGTGCAGTGACATTGTAGCTAAGGAAATAAGAATATGGCGATGAGTTGCGCAAGATTGTTGAGTCGCATCAGCATCGCAAACAAGGCAGCTCAGGTGGTGGTTATCAGAGGGTATGCAGTAGCTGGTGGCAAGTCGAAGAAGGGATCAAAGGGTGCCAGTGGTGATGCTCCTCAAGCTTCTGCACTAAGCAAAGAACTGAAGAGCACCACCGTGTTTGGAGCAAATATCCTTAAGGATGGAGCTGATCCCAAGATAATGCCAGATTCGACTACCCTGACTGGCTGTGGCACTTGCTTGACAAGCGTCCTCCATTGAGTGAACTGAGGAGAAAGGACCCAGAAACTCTTCCTTTTGATGACCTGAAACGTTTTGTTAAACTCGATAACCGGGCAAGGATTAAAGAAAATAATGCTCTCAAGGCCAAGAATTGATTCCAGCACTGCGGGAGTTTTTTCTTTTCTACTTCATTTCTAATCAACTTTGATATTTCACAGTTTGAGCCTGAAGGCCCCTTAAAATTCTCTATTAATGAAAGTTTATCTCTGCCTTGTCTTGTAGAAGAATCGAGTGAGTTTTGAGGATGGGGTTGGGGGCCCTCTTATGGTTTTGGTAAACTAGACGGTAATGTGAGTTTGGATCACCACATTTTATGCATTCAACCACGCACTTAGTATTGGATTGGTTACTCATATTTTCGTTCTCTAATCTGTTGGCTTAGAAAAGCAGACAATTGATGGCCCTTGAGCTAAACCATCACCTCAGTGAATCCTCAGAAATTCCATGAAGACAATCTACTGTTATGCATGGTAGGGAGTTTCACAATCCCCTTTGATTTTAGTATTTTTCTAGCTTCAATGATGCCCCAAGGCTGACTGGGTCACTAGCATAGGTGAAGTCCCATGACTACTTGGTTTCATTTCTTGGATCTATGCTCTCTCTCACAAAGCAGAATGGAAACAGGGACTAGGCTCATCCATGTGATAGCAGTGTTAGCAGGAATGCTGTATTCTTGGGAAAGAAACTAAACTCATTGCACCGAAAAATGATTACCTGTTTTTTTTATTTTTAATTCATTTTCAAAAAAAAACCCTCAGCACTGGCAATATTGCTTTAAATCTCTGAGAACGCATTGAAAACTGGCATATTTTATGTTAGTAATTGGACATGAAGACGTAGATGTGACTTAGAGGGAAGATGATTGTCAAAATGAGCACTAATGTTTGGTTTCTAATCGTCGTTATGAAAGGAACAAGCTGGTGGCGTGGATGCCACTTTGTGAGGTTGTGCTTGTTCTCCGTGGAGCATGTCGTGTTCAACTTGGATTCTTTAACCATCCATCGACTAAACGGAGTTGGAAACTAAATGATGAGTTCTAGAGTAACATCCTTGGAAACTACTGCTGTAACCAGCTCCATAGCTGGACTGTTGAGCATGATGGGTTTAATTATTGACCATTATAACGTAAATAATTGCCATTATTTTCATTTACACTTTATTTTAAATAAAAAGCAATTTTTTTCCTTCAATTTCCTCAATTTCTCTGAGCATTGATTCCCATTACACTATAACTTTTGGTCGAGAGAAGCTTCAGAGATGACATTGAGGATAAATGCCTCATAGTTTAATTGTCATCCTTGTTGCCAACCTATTTTATCTTTGTTCCATCTCTATCGGCCTTCTTTTATTGCCAGTAGTAGTTCACTTTGTGGCATGCACCATCTGATACAAACTCCTTAGGCTCTGGGTAATTTAGTATTGCATTTTGGCCTTTTGGGTGGTCAAGATCAGATCACTGGTGATCGTATTTGGGTGACCAAAGGCCTCCCAAAGTTGTTTCTAAAGTCGTTTTATGCGTCGTTTTCTCCGTTGGCCTGCCTATTGCTGACAAGAGTTAGTGCAAGAATGATACAAACATATGATATTAAAAAAAAAAAAAAAGAAGAGTTACAAAGATGGTAGCTAACTTTCCCATCTCTCCCCACTAACAAATAGCCTACACCAGAAGACTACAGATGCATATTAGTTGCTTAATAACCTTGCGTAAGATTGATTGATTGAATTTTTTTTTTTTCTTATTTGTTGCATGGAAACTCTTCTGGTATTAAAAATAAGGTTTATTAGGAGGGAGTAGGAACTTGGTGCGCTAGAAAAGAGTTTTATCTTTGAAAATTTGAGGCTTACCGTGCGACGAAGACGTTTGTTGTTAATAGCCTCAAGAAGAAATTTTGATCCAAAATTGATAAGAAATTGCCCTTAGATTTTAGGATAAGTCCTGCCTCCGGCTTTTGAGGCCACCAGTTTATTTTTTATTGGTCTGCCCAGCTTTGATTCCCCCCGTTCCTCTTGTCTTTTCTATTACTTTTTTTTTTTTTTTTCTTTCTCAGTTTATTATTCTCCAACTTCCTGCGTTGCTGATACTTTTTCACACCACTTCTCCTCTGTCCATAGGAGTTTTGTGGTGGAGGAATGGCAAGAATCTATAACTACGTTTTTAAAGGGTCAATCATCTTACTCATCCTTCTTATTATCGAATTATTGTCAAGTAATATTATTATCAAATAATTCTTTTCCTTCGTGATATCAAATGTTTCTTAATTTGATTATTTTATTTAATTAATTGCAGCATAAATTCAATGTTAGCGGATAAAAAGAGCAAATGTTGATTTGCTATTGAAAAAAATTAAAAAAAATTAAGAACTTTCAAAATTGAGACCTTTTACATTTCCTTTTTTTTTCCCATGGATCAAGAGAATTCATTCAAATGCAAAATCAATGAAGGTTTGCAATCAAATTTTGGCAACATAATCCAATCAAATTTGACAGCTAGAAATGGTACATATCCACCATGGGACAGCGCCGTCCATCGATGAACCCATTCTCGCGGTAATAAAACCCTCAGCTGATTCCCAATTCGTAGTACTAAGCCTTTTTTTCGTCCGGTTCAGTGGCCTCTAAAGTCTAAACCCCCCTCTCTCTCTCTCTCTCTCTCTCTCTTACGCCTGCTCTTTCCCCGCCCTTTCGTGGGTGCTCACCCTCGCGCACAAAAAAAAAAAAAAAAGAACGAACGAAAGAAAGAAAGAAAGAAAATAAATAAAACCCAAAGCGATGACTTTCCTCGCTCCAGACGCTATGAGAAAGAAGAAGAAGCCCCGGCCGACGGCGGAGCCCTCCCTCCCAGAGCCCTCTCCCGCCGACACCGGAGGCGGAGGCGGAGGCGAGGACCGCCTCACCGAGCTGCCGGACGCCCTTCGCCTCCACGTCGTCTCCCTACTCCCCTCAAATCCGCCATCCGCACCGGCGCCCTCTCCTCCCGCTGGCGCGACCTCTGGAAGTACCGCTGGCCTCACCCCTCCTCCTCGACCTCTCCGCCGCCGGCGAACCCCTGGAGGACTTCGTCGACCGCGTCGACCGCTGCCTTCACGAGCGCGGCCGGCGGCACCTTGAGGCCCTCCGGATCGCCTTCTACCCGGACCTCCGCCAGGGCGCCAGCTTCAGCCGCTGGCTCGAGTACGCCGCCACCTGCGGCGTCGAGGACCTCCACGTCGACTTCTCCCTCCTCCCCCTCCGGCCTCTGCCGCCGGCCGCCGCCGCGCGCTCCGTCGGAGGGCCGCCCCCTTGTTCCACCTCGGCTGCGAGAGGCTCCTCCTCGTCCGTCTCACCCTTTGTGGGTTCCACCTTTCCAGCCACACCTCCCTTTTCAAGCGCCTCTCCACCCTCGAAGCCGTCCATCTCCATAGAATCTCCATCACAGATGCTGCCCTGAAGCGGATCATCGCCGCATGCCCCGAGCTCTGTTCGCTCGATCTCCGGTACTGCCGGGACCTCCGACAGATTGCCATCCCGGCCTCCAGTCATCGGTTCGCAAGCCTGACCATAATTGATTGTCCCAAGGTCTCCGTGCTCACCATCTCTGCCCCGAGACTCCGGGCCATCCGATTCAGTGGGGGCTACCTCACCAAGTACTCCTTCGACAATTCTTCGGGACTGGAGGATGTCTACATGAGCTCCGGCGGCCTGGGTTCAGGGCTTTCTCAGAGCAATTGGGTGAAGGCCTTCGGCGGGCTCTCCAATGTCAGGGTCCTGACCCTTTGCAGCCTTTCGCTTCAGGTATTTGCTTTCTTGGTGAATTGAATTGGCTTTTGTATTCAAAATTTAGACTTGAGATGTAAAGGAAGGAGCTTTTTTGTTTCGCTATCTTTGTTGATGGTGGTGCATCAGTATATTACTGTCTCGGGGGCGAATGCAATTGGGGAATTCAGAAACTTCCAAAACCTAAGAGAATTGCAGCTTCTGATGGTGATGATGACGGACAGCAACCTTACGGATATCTACAGCTTCTTTAGGCTCTGCCGGTGTTCTAGCTTGGAAAAGCTTTTCATAGAGGTTGGTTGGTTGTTTATGCTTCAAATTGTTGCTTAGATTGGTGCTCTGTATTCCTAATGTTTCAATGTGAACTGTTGCAGCTCCCGACCAATATGCATGATCCCTTTATGAAGAAATACTTGGAAGTGGATGAGGAGAAACCTCCAGAGGTTTCTTTTGAAAATCTTAAGATGATAAAGCTGAATAACTTCAAGGGGCACAAAAATGAGATGCAGCTGGCCAGATTTTTATTGGGGAGGGCTGGCCATCTCGAGTCTTTAGCCGTAGTTCCTTCGCAAGAATTTAACATGGACGCAATGAATGGTTGCTCTCTAATGCCGCAATGTCTTCATGACTTGACAAAGGTACCGACCAATGCAAAAATAAATCTGGGGAGAGTGAGAATAATCGGTTTCGCCCAAGACATTCTGAAGTCTATATCAAGGTCTAACTCACCGTAAGGAGAGTTATTATAGGTTTAGTCTGGCCATTGTCCGGTCAGATTCTTTCATTCCCAATTATTATACTCATTTACTCTATCTGCATTTGTTTTTGCTGAAAGTTGGTGAAAGTGAAATTTTCATATGGCCGGTGCTATGAAGAGTTAGGTTAGGTCCCAACAGCTGATACCATTTTGTAAAACCCATTTCTGTTGTTACATTTATGTCTGTATAGAAGATGTATGTAAAGTAGATCTTGTTTGGGTTGTGGAACTGCACACGTATAAAATGTTCATTTCAGAAAAATCTTATGAGGATGGCTTGTACCAATTTTTTTCAGCAAACATATGCAGGTATAGGGGAGAGACCAAAGGTGTTCCTGTACCTTTCTGCATAGCTTTGTAAGAAATGCTCTGTTAATTGTTCACCAGGTTCTTGCGCTGGAAGTTTGAAATTGTTAACAACTTTTTCTTCATCTGCTTGTCATTGTGCTATTTAAGTGTCGGAAAGTTTCACCAACAGGACAGTTGTGTTATATAAAGTTTTGTTATATATTACTGTTTTATAATTTTAAATAAGATATATAGCAGTTAAATCTGAAAGCATGATTTCTATAAACAAATTCCAGCATAAAGATATCAGGATAAGAAACCAATCTACAACCTAAGGAGTCATCCCTCTGCATTATGCTGCAATCTAAATTCCAGAGGAAATTCAAAGATGAAATGAAATGATAAGTATTGAATTCATTGGTATGGTTGCTGCTATACGTTAAACCACTTGTTTAACATACCAACTTCTTTGTCAAACATCCTAAAAGCTACTTAATCCTGTACTATTATTATGACCTGAGCTCATAGCAAAATCTTATCAGGGAAATTGACTATACTTCTGAGGATTATAATCACAAAATCAGTTAAACCCATCGAACAAATGATTGGGCCTGAGAGTCAGCTCTAAATGCTTTCTTTCATATTATGTACAACGTACATCAAATTACTGTTTGTTGAAAGGCAACCAAGTTAGTGATGAAAAATAGGCATATATTTTCATTTATCATTCTCCATCGCAGCTTGTCTTCCTTTATCCAAAGGCTTAAGTTGTCTCAACATGAATTGAACAATTGTCAAGTGAATCTGCTTTGCCAAATTGAATGTCAAATTAATTAATCGTATGTCAGGTGAAAAAGGAATCAGTCGAAGATTTTTTATCAAAATTCTATACTTGCAGCAATTGTTTTTAAGCAGTTTTGTGCTGTGAGATCTCAATCAGCACTTGATGGGAGACTTATACAATGCTGTCATCCCCTTGTTGTAGACAACTGAATTTGGATATAGCAATTGTTGGCTGTGCAATAGTAGTAGATTTCTATCCTTTGAGCAGTCTTAATCCTTTCTATAACCAGTTCATTCACATCTTTGACTTTTCTTGTGTCTGATCAACCATATGTGCTATCGCTGTCAAATTTCAAGTAGTGTAACAGCTGATGCCTGGTGCAAAGATTATCTTTGTTTATTGTCTTGTTCTGATGAAGTTTCAATATTCATTTTCTATAGCCATCAAATTGCCTCCAACTCAACTCTTTTTCAGCTTCATTATTGGAATCACACGTTCCTGGGACAACATAACTCAATGCGTTGAGGAGCTTGACAGCAACATGCATAACAAATATCTGAATTTTTGTCCATCGTCAAGGATTCGGTAACACAATGATGGTGCTCTCCTTCGCCTTCAAAGGATTAATTTGCTGTTCAAGAGTATTAAATCAGCTTGCTACTCTGCCATACCAAAAATCAACAGCTTGTTATTCTTGTCATGCGAACTAGTGATATGCTTTCCTTAGCCCAAAGCAGTATATTGAAATTTCAAACTGACTGCTTGATCTTGGAAAATTTGGTAATATCTGGACATCATGACATGATTGTTTTGCTACAGGTTCAGGTGTTCAACTTTTATGGTTTGATTCAAGTATCCTCCATAGCTTAAGATTCTCTTGCTGAGCCTTTTACTGAAAGTACCAACCAAGATCTGCAAAATCAGCACCAAAAATTGTATCGGTGCATTACTGGTTCAGTACGGTGTGGTAGGGATTGGTGTGGTACGGTTCACATCCTGTATCGAGATAAGGTGCTTATACTTTTCTCACTTTTAACTGTAATACCATTTGAAACTTAACGGCATGTGTCGATACAAGGCGGTTCTGCTTGGTTTTAGACTTATTCGGTTCATATTGAATCGAACCTTAGTAACATACCGATATGGTATGGTACGTTTGACCTTGGTATGAACTTTAGTGGGAGTTTTCATGTGCTTATAATCCTTTAGAAATCTATTGTTATTGCATGTGCCCATTGGTACCCTTGTGTTATTCATGCTTAGAGCCAAAACTTCACTCAATCATCTCATTGGCACATTCAATTCTTTGCATTCGATGGAATAGCTTTTTCTAACAGCAAAATGGTGTAATTATGCCAAAAAAAGAGTCAAAATATGGCTGTCTGCTATTAGATTTGAGGACAAACTTCATATCAATGTTTAGTTTTAATCGGTAAATTGAATCAAATAAAATGTTGGCTCTATTACCCAAAAGAGCAAGCCCCCTGTGACCCTGTCCTCTCTCTTGAAGTCAAGAGAAAGGAGAAATAAAAAAACTTTCATAATTCTTCCATAATTCTTATGAGGGTAACTCTTAAATTACTGTCCTGGCTGGTTGCATGTAAATATAACGTAGCAAACAACAAAAAAATCTTGAAAGACAATTCGTAAACCAACTCCATCTGTAACCTAACTAGGATTATCAATTATAGCTAAAATCAGCCTAAATTTATTATATATTGTCCACTGTCTAATATAAGCTCTTTGCAAGGCTTCTAAAATGTCTTGAAAAAATCATAATGATTTACTTGTTGATGCTTTTATAGTTAAAATATGCAGGGAAGGAAATTGGTTTCAAAATGAGTAGCATCATGCTGATAAAGTCATGCTCGCATTGAGATATTTTTCTTAATGGATGGCTAAATAATATTACTAGAAATTGGATTCTAACTCTTATATATTTTTTGTTTTTCCACTACAAAAAGTAAAGCAGGCAAAGCCAAGAGGGAAAAACCAGCATCATAATTGGGAGAAAAAGACTAATAGAAAGAGCCCTGGACTATGCTCATAGAAATTCATTGGCCGTACTCTAAATTTTTCTATCCTTCTTTCTCATCTAGTTGCTTCTTGACTAGCTGGCTATGTCACTTTAGTCACATTAGAGATCTATTTGGACAATGTATTTGTATTTGCTGATTCACTTAACCAATCCTATTCATAGTTTTTATTCTGATAATGTTGCATGTCTTCTCCACCTCTTGCTCTAAAGTATGATATGATAGGATACCAAATAACAAAAAACCATTCTGTAAGGTGTTCAACAATTCTGTGTGCTACAATTTGATCAAGTAGAGAACTTGATGTTTGACCTCAAGATGTTTCGTGAGAAGGGATGTCTTTATGCTCTGTTTGGATGGAGAGAAAAGTAGGAAGGAAAGAAAATGGAGGGAGAGAAAATGAGAGAAGAGAAAAGTGGAGAGAAAATGAGTAGGAAGGAAAGAAAATGGAGGGAGAGAAAATGGAGAGAAGAGAAAAGTGGAGAGAAAACATTTTCTCTCGTTCTGTTTGGATGAGTGGAAGGAAAATGAAGAGAAAAGAAAAGTTGATAATTTACAATGACAATAATGCCCTTATTATAAATGATTAAAAAATGCATCAGTTTTTTCTTTGGAAGGATCAATATCGGAATGAAAAAAAAAAAATTAAAGAGCACTTTAAGTTTTCTTTCCGAAATCTCTTCAATTTCGGAGAGAGAACTTTTGATGGGGCCCCACCACTTTTTTCTCTTGTTTTCCCCTCTAGTTTTCTTTCTTCTCCAGTTTTCTCTCCATCCAAACAAGGTAAATTTTATTTTCTCTTCTGTTTTCTCCTCTAGTTTTCTTTTCTTCCTAATTTTCTCTCCATCCAAACACGGGCTTAGTGTATTAGAAGCCTTAGAATTAGCTTATCTTTACTGAATGTTTTCTTTCCTTTCCTTTTTTTTCGTCCTTTGAATTTTGACCTATTGACTGTTTTCTATCAAATTCTGCTTTTATCATTGTGGACTTTATATTTTGTTAATTTTTACCACACTATTGATTTCATGATTCATAGTAAAACTTATCTGGTAAGAATTTTTGTATAGGGATCCTTTCTAAATGACCTATATCGATCTAATAGCTCTAGAGGAACATTTCTCTGGGCTATTCCCTCATATATTGGTGGTTCTTTCTGTGCGATAGTTTGCATATGGATATCCTAGGGTGTTCGGGTGAAACTTGCTTATTTTAACTGCGTATTTGAAGTTCTACTCTGAAATTCATTGCTGTGTGGGTTTCTAAACAATCAGGAATTTGACTAGTTGCCTAACCTTCTTTTAGTTGCTCTTTGTTTCAGTTCTAAAGATAGGTGTGGCTCTTCTTTTACCTCAATGGGGACTTTTGATTTTAGCTTTTGTTGCCCTTTGCCTTGCCTTTTGAGTGTAGTGCAACCTTAATGTTTGATCCTGCATGAGTTCTTTGTGGTTCAGTACTTTGTCTGGCTTGTACTTCTTGATGATACTCTTGTGAATGATCATAGTGGGCAAGAACACAACTAAATTTGCTTCTTCAGTGTAGCTAGCAAGATGCACTCTCTATCTGATGTAGAATCATGTCTTTCAGATCTTTGAATTGTTCAAGGACACAAATAGAAGGGGCTCTTGCAGAGTGTTTAGATATAAGAGGACATCTGTGTCATAATCTAAAACTTCACCCAAATATTATTATGATTGTTAGAGCAGACTACAAGATACCTCAAAAGCCCTATTTGACATGGTTGGATCATTGGAATGTTGGTGTATGGACGCTGTAAAATGCTGGTATGGTTGTTCTTATCTTCCTTCCAATCAATTGGATGTCTACGTGGATCATATAGTGGAACAGGGATGATTTAGGGAATTGGGAGTTTTATTCTAATTTCCTCATCTTCTGCAGATTATAGAGTTGGTTCACAGGAATATCTAAAGGTTTCCCCTTTTTTTTTCTTTTCCTCCTGGACAAAATTCTGATTCTCTCATGTCCTTATAAACAAGACGTGTGTAATGCAAAATGTCTGATAGCTTGCTGTTTCTGTCTTATGTTGTCATGTAATGATCTGTACATGATCTAAGTGGGCTTGATCTTTCCCAACAATGTGCATGCTCAAACTAAGCATCATTCTTTTTCTCATCCCTGTGATTATGCTTGTTTTCAAGGTGAAGCTATATGGTTCCTTCCACATGCTCTAGGACAAGGAGTAACCTTTGAAGAGACTAATCAATTCCTCACAACCGTGAACTCATGCATTAACTGGTCTTATTGGGCCTCTTTGGCATTGCTTTTTATCTTGCATTCTGTTTTGAAAAGTGAAAATACAAAAAAAAAAAAAAAAAAAAAAAACATGTTTGGTGCTACTGCTTTCATTTTCTTTTCTAAACATTTATTCTCTTTCTTTCTGAGGCTTTGAGCAGAACACCTTGCTTTCACTTTTCTTGTTAAAAGGTAAGGAACTAGAGTTATTCTAGCAATATCCCCTTGATATCTTTTCCACCATTGCTGTGGTCACCATCACCACAGTCATTACCACCTCCATCATTATCGCTGCCATAGCTGCTCACCATCGCTGCCTCTTTTATCATGTTTTTTGACATCGTCTCTATTGCTATAACTGTCGTTATCATTGTCGCTAGCATGACCATTGATGTGCGACTGCCATCTTCATAATTATTTCCATCATACTGCTGCTATCATCACTATTACTATTGTTGCTGTCATCACTATTATTATTGGTATTGTTACAATCAAATGTTGCTGCAAAGGAGTTTTATTTTTATTAAAAAATATAGTTCGACTACATCAAACATGTTTCTATTATTAAAATTTAAAAGAAAAGATATAAATCTTTATTTTCTGTTTTAAAATTAAAAAAAGTGACATGATGGCAAATGTAACTTTATTTATTATCTCTGATGGATAGGACTTCTAACCTGGTCATCTTTTCCATATATAAGCAATGCAATAATCTTACTCTCGAGTGTTTATTTTTGAATAAAGTACGACTCATGTGGAAGGGAGATTGTAGACATTAATATAAGAAGTTTCTCATTTACATAATTATACACCATGTTACATCAACGACTAGGGGTGTGCATAGGTTGGATCGGTTTAGAGATATTTTTAGAATCAAATTGATTTGAATTAATTTCTTAAAACTAAAACTGAAATGGTACGAATTGTTCCAGTAAACTAAATCGAACTAAACCAAGAAATTTAGTTTGATTTTGATTCAGTTTATCGATTCGCTTATACTTATTTTAAATTATCATGAAACTGATCTTTGTACCAAACTTTATGTGATCAAAAAATTGTTTAATTATTTACCATGAAAATTATATAATCCAATTATTCACACATGTCTGTAGTATCTCAGTTTTAATTATAGTATAAATAAAAGTTTATATAATATATACGTACGGTTTAGTTCTATTTTTATTGATTTTTAAAAAAACTCGATCCAAAACTGAGATCAAATCATGGAACAAAAAAAAATCAATTCAAAATATAGCCAAATCATGGTTCAAATTGGTTTTTCTGGCTACCCCTAATAAGGGCTCATAGAGCTTCTGAGTATCATTTGTGAGTTCTTGTCTAGAACAATACATTATGACAGGATTTCTCATCAGAAGTCCAGAGCAGCATGCAGGAACATTGGCATCCACCAAGTGATACTACAAGGTCATAAAGAATCAGTGCATACTCTGTCCAATCCTGTGGACTTTGCCTTACCCTTCTAGTTTAACAAGCTCCAATTCAAGGAAGGAAGACAAAACATAGAAGCAGTAGCAGGAGGTAAGCTTTTCATTTTGGCTCCATTGGAAACTATGGCTGATGGTCTTGCCAAAGAGGGGCATTGTGATATCAGGCTAGTGATCCAGGTTTGTCATCTTGATATCGGATCATGTACTAATACTATACTGATATAGTATTGGTATATGTGATACAGTATGCACAGATATCGAATCTTAGTTCTGCATCACTACAGTATGATACATCTGTATAGGTGGTATGTATCAGTATGGTATGCCTTGCTAGTGGTGCTATTTTCAATTGCATGGTTGTGGCTTCTTCACCCTTAGTTCTGGTTATGTCTATTTAGTTGTGTTTGAGCCTCTCTTTCAGCTGCCCTTGCTATGCCGAGCTTTCCCTGTTCTTGAGTTTGTTGTTGTTAAGGGTGTTGTTGCTACAATCAAAGTTTGATTTTGATGGGAAGCATTTTTTCAGGCAAACAATTGTGAAGAGGACAGTTCCAGGAAGTCTTGAAAGCAAGAAAATGGCATGTTATTGGATAGGTTTCCTTCTTGCGTTCATCAGTTTGCCAAAAATTTCTCTCATGCATTATACTCTCAATATTGGGAAAAGAAAGTACTCTTTGCTTCTCATGGAGAACAATATTGATGCATTATTTAGGTGGAAGCAGGTGCAGGGTTTAATCAATATCTACATGGCTTCTATTGCTGGTGCTGTCAAGGCAAGTATGAGTAAGTTGGTGAGCAACTTGTGGCTTGTGTTCAACTTAAAATTCCTCTCAGCTAATTATTAAATGAGCTTAGGTAAAGCTTTTCTGGCCTCACTTGAGTCTCTCGTTTTAATGGGGAGAATCAGAACTTGCTCTTTAGTAGGACGAAGGAAGAATCAGAACTTGCTCCGCCTACCAAACAGGAGGAGGCAGTAAAGGAATGAAACTAAAATAAGAAATTACTGGAAAAAAAGAGAGAAAAAAAAAAGAGGATTGGGTTATCTTGATTAAAAAAAAAGGGCAGGGGAGTGAAACTAAAATAAGAAGAATACTGAGAAAAAAAATAAAGGAAAAATACATCAATGCTATTTTTTTTAATTTTTTACTCTTCCTTTTTTAAGTATTACCAAAAAGGTGGGATTTTTTAAATTTTTTATTTTGAGAAGGTAAAAAGAAAATTATTTGGCATCTATGGTGGTCATATGTGAATAAGAGAAATTATTTAAACAGCTACCAACTTTATAGCTGCACATATGCACACTTATCCCTGAGAACAACTCAATGCTGTCATCAGCAAGTAACCATCTCATATAATTTGTTCCATTATCCAGGCAAGAAGCTTGACCAGGAGGAACTACCCTCTTCCTCTTTCTCCCAGATCTTGGCCGGGAGCGCAACCGCTCGTCAGTTTAGATGGAGTCACCCTGCAATCAGACCCACATCACATTAATTCCAATAATGATATGCAAATCTGGAAGCCATTTTTTAGTTTGCAACTGCCTCACAACAATCAAACTCTGCAAACTGCTAGCAATACATGGACACATTAAGTGGGAGGTGGGCAAAAGCTTGAGATATCATCCAGTGAACATGGTGCAAGAAACATTGTCCTAATATGCTACAGAAGGCTCAAATGGATTCTACTTTGCCACTGGTTTTGCAGGACAAGTGCTCCATGAAAGAAAGCACCCTCATCTATTTCACCACTATGCATGCAATGAAGATAATGAAAACGAAACATGATTAAAAACGGCGTGCAGAAACTTACTTGAACATAAACATGAACACCAGATTTCTCATGGTTATCCCTCGCATGCCTGTAAGGGGACCTCTTCCCACATCCAGAAATTCAACATACAAATGGCTGGGGTTCTTGATGGACAGCCTTTATATGCTGATTAAGATTTGATCTCTGCAATCGAACAGCATATAAATGGAATCACTAAGCCTGTGTTTGGATGAAAAGAAAAGTAGGGAGAAAAGAAATTAGAGGAAAAAACAGGAGGAAAATGAAATTTACCTTGTTTGGATGGAGAAAAAAGTGAGGAGGAAAGAAAACTAGAGGAAAAAAAAAAAAAAAAGTGATGTGCTCCATAAAAGTTTTTCCTTTGAAATCGGAGAGGGTGCTTTTTTGTTTTTTTTATTCCGATATTGATCCTTTCAAAAAAAAAAAGCTAATGCATTTTTTAATCATTTATAATGAGAGCATTGTTGTCATTGTAAATATTAACTTTTCTTTCCTCTTTATTTTCCTTCTACTCATCCAAACATAAGGAGAGAAAATGTTTTCTCTTTACTTTTCTCTTCTCTCCATTTTCTCTCCCTTCATTTTTTTTCCTCCCACTTTTTTCTTCATCCAAACATAGCAGAGCATAAAAGCATACGATCGATAAATCAGTGGGTTCAATACTTCAGTCAGATACTTCAAGAATCAAGTCATGCAATATGCATGGGGGCTTGCTGGCACACTGAAGCCCCTCAAATGGTACAATTAAAAATAGAAAGATGTTCGATGCAAAATGCATACTGCTGTTTGATGGATCACAAAACCACATCTATGTCACAGTAGTGTTGGATCAATGTAATTATCTGATAATTATTACAGAATACATCTTGTGACCAACATTGAAAATGTTTTTCATTAGACAAAATCATGATGTTAAAATTATTAATGGCTTGTTTGGATGATCATTTGCAATCCAGCAGAATTCACAGGACCACGAGGGGGAGAAAGACAGGCCAGGCCAGGCCTATATCCACAAGAGGAAAAGTTTTTGTACACCGCCTCCGATGCATGATGGCCTGCATCGGATGCGATGATTCGCTCGCGTGTCTGCAGTACGGGACCCACGAGCGGCCCTTTCGGCATAGGCCCATACATGTCCGGTGCAGATCATCCTATATTAGAAGCGGTGGACAAAGAGTTTTCCTTCACATGAATATGTTTGGACTCGGCGAGCCCAAAACCCACAGAGAGGTCAAAAAGACCTTAGCAGGTCTTTTCTTTCTCTCTCTGAGAATGCTCTGGGAGAGATGGTTGACATGGGTTTCCAATCCTGAGGATGTAGCAAGATTATCCAAATGGGCCCAAAGTAAATTCTAACTTTGAATCCATCACCCTTGATAAGAAAGACCAGAGAAATTTTCTTTCCTTTTCAATTAGGAGTAGCGCATCTCTGTTCTAGGTTAAAAAACACCTATCTTGAAATGTGAACGTCATCATTAATTGCACCTTTGATTATTATGTACAAAAAAAAAAGCAAATTTTAATAGAAATTGCTTATGATATGCATCTCCTCTTCTCCGGTACTCGTTGTCTTCTTCAGCTTTACTCGATGTTAGACTACATATAGGTTAGATTCTGGTTGGCTGTTATGAGAGTTTTAAATCACTACTTCTGACCGCAAGAAACAAATACATACAACACGATTTAAGCATTCTAGAAAACCAAGGGGAAGCAACAAAACCATACTTCTGAATCTTACATTCGAAAAAGTGTGCTGGCAACTTCGAAGCCACATTTTATTCTCTGTCACACCACCCCTTTCATGCATGCATTGATGCTGCTTTAGGTTTTTCTTCAGCTGTTGAGTGCCACAGGCCTCACATTGAACATACAGGTGGCATGATTGGATGCGAGTTCTAAGGCATTCGGCATTCGTAAAAGTTCTCATACATCCAGGTTCACAACAGACGACTTCCACACAATCCAATTTAACTGCAGCATAGAAGTTAAGCTTAGCTGACAGTGTAAAAACAATGGGAACAGAACTATTGATGCCAAAGATAGATTGGGAAAATACAATCTGTATGCTTCTTCACTAGTTTAACTCTCATGAATAGGCTGTCGGAAGCAGTAAAAACTAAACCATAATCCAGTAAAGAAAGCTGCCATATGTGCATCCTCATGCTTCCTCAGCTTAGATGCATACAAATGTACTGTTTTCACCTTCACAAAGACAGCCATCTTCATGAAATTCTTTCACATGCCCATTCATGTTGGGCTTGATCGCAAAACTACGTTCGCAGTTCTCCACTGGACAAGGAAAAGTTTTCCTTGGTGCTGAATTAGATGGCAAGTCAAATGGTCCTTCCTTCTGTAGCTCAAATGACAATCATCTAACGGGCATGAAAAGGGCCTCTGCAAGAAGGAAAAATATATGAACAAGATACGATGGAGCACTGTATAAAACAAGGATGCTAACAAATATCAAAACTGAAATGATAATGAAAAGCCTTATCAACAATACAAGCACAGGCTACAACAACAAATGAATGTCTAAATATTTCTTGTAACTGAAATGCGCTCATAGGCATCTATCTCAGTATGAAACAAATAAAAGAATGCTAGTTCCTTGTTTCATCTTCAAATTGAACGCATCCCTTTGATGAGTCATAAATTCAATGATGAAGGACAAATAATGGAATGAGTAAATCAAGAGTTAAGGAATTAGTGCGGGTATATTTTTCATGTTCACATGCAAAAGATGAAACAACTCGGTTTATAATAATGGAAGGACAAAAGAACAACATAAGAAGATCATGTTCTTTGTGCACATGCCCATCAAAACCTAATAAATCAAATGCTAACTCGAAATTATAGAACCACATGCCACCTATTATTAACAATAGATGATTCAGTTGCATCACAAGCTCCTCATAACCATGGCCGTTTAACGAATTGTGAAAGGATGAAAGAACATAAACCATGACAACCTCACATATTGAAATATTCTCCTCTTTTTTTTTGAAAAAAGACAGAGCAATAACAGTATATAAGGTTTAAGTAGAACAGATAACAGCAAGCCTCATGGGGAAAGGCGTGCTTGAGGCTTTCTTGATGGAGCTTCACAAGAGGTTACCCCTTCCTGATACTGGTCCGTACAAGATCAAATGCTGCGTATTTGCATGTTGTAGTTCTTTAAATGGTCTGATGTGGCTAATCAAGCCATGTCCAAATTGATGGACGAGATCAATTGATGGAGCTATGGTCTAGCAGATAGCAAGAGCAACTTGCCGAAGGCTGATGTGTCATATCCAAAGTTGGTACTGACACCAGAGCCGGTTTCGGCACCGACGCTAGAGTCGGCCCCGACACCACAGTCAGTCTAGGTACCAATGCCAGAGTCAGGCTTGGCCTCCAAAGTCGGTTTCGGCACCAACACCAGAGTCGGGCTCAACCTCCAGAATCGACACTGACGCTAGGGTCAGTCTCGGCACCGACGCCAGAGTCGGGTCGACCTCCAGAGTCGCACCGACGCCAGAGTTGTCCTCCCCCATTGGGACCCTCAGTGAGCACAGCCCGCAAGGCCCACGACGTTTGACAAGACTTGACCCACCAATCATCTGCGGTCCACCACGTCTGACAAAACCTGGCTTACCAACCATCTGCAGCCCACTGGCCCACCAACCGTCTGTAGCCACCATGCCTAACAAGACTTGTCCCATCAACCGGCCGTAGCCGTCTGCAACCACCCATACCAAACAAGAACTAGTTTGTTAGCTCTAACATGCCACGAGAAGGGCGCGCTCCATTGCTGCTGGCCTTACCACTCATTCCCTATCAAATGGTGGTGCTTTGGGACCAACAATTGTCCAAAAAGGGATAAGACTTGAGTGTCGGAGGGTCTCCGCCGGAACAACCGGTCCCCGAGACTTCTTATAGGATTCCAGCCAAGGTGGAGCTATTGGAAGATCCCCAGATTTGTCAACAAAGGTAATCGGATACTCACCAACGTTCTCGAAGGATGATTTGGCACCAACATGATCCAATGCTTCATGCAATATATCTAGGATTTTTACACTATTTCCAAACATTCAATGTTCAAACCAGCAAAACCAATTCCTTCAACCAAGTGTTTAGCAATATTTAATAGTTATTGATGAATGACTATCATACATCTCATTGTGAGATTCTAACTAAATTTGAGATTCCAAAAATTTTCAAGTTAATCAATTCTTCTCATTTTTGTATTGATTTAACTCCATGTTACCAGGAAAATACAAACATATCACTTTTTAATTCTACTTAAACTATAAATCCCAAACAATCAAAAGTATCTTTTTCAAATAACATAAATAGTACTTTTGCATAAAATGAGTGAGAATTAGATGTGTTTCTCAACTGATGCATTTATTGGGTCATATACGAACAAACATCTGAATATGCCTAATTTCTTCATTATTAATGCATGAAAACGAAATATGAAAAGGAAACATAAATAATTAGACATACTTATACATGTACACTCACAAGAGTATACATTTAAATGTATATCCTAGAAAATAGTTTTCACGTAATGCATCAACCAGAGTAGTTGAAAAGATTTAAGTTGAATCTATAAATAAAATTAGGACAATCCCTCTCACATTAGTGAATGCATCACTACTGCACAAATTCATGAGAATAAAGCATTCCAACAAAATGCTTCCAAGAAGTATAAAGCAGTAGTAATTGATGAAATTAGATCAATTACAAATCAAGAACATGACAGGCTTAGAAAAAGGGTAAACCCACTAACTATTGTTTCAGCTAAGCAAAACACTGTTGTTGGGTTGTTTAAGTAAATACCACAGTAAAATTTAGAGGGGAAAAAATGGTACTAAAGGAATGAAATCTATGGCTGAGGAAGCCACAACCTCAAGAGAGTGGCTTTGCATATGCTGCTTCAGATGAGCTGGTTTATGAAAAGCCACACCACACTCCTGGCAATATGTTGCAGCTGATTGTCAACCTCCTTTTCTTTATTGCCGTGATCAATCTGTGCATCTTTAATTCATACTACAAATTTTCAATAATTAAACAAACAATGAGTTCATAGGGATCAAAGAACAAATTTAGGTCACAAAACTGAAAAAGAGTTCTCATTAACACCAAATTACAGAGGTTGAAAACATGATTCTCAACTCAACTCAACTCATCTAAGCCTTTTCCCAACTACAAAGGGTCGGCTACATGAATCCGCTTCCTCCACTCTGCTCTATTTAGGACTAAGTCAATATTTAAATTACAAATAGTTATATTTTTTAAATTATTTCTTTCCAAGTTAGTTTAGGTCTACTTCTACCTCTATCCTTACTATGAATTGTTAAAAGTTCACTCTTTCTAACTGGAGCATCTAAAGATCTACGTTATATATTCAAACCATCATAATTGATTTTTTCTCATTTTATCTTCAATTAGGGCTACTCCTATCATTTCTCTTATAGTTTATTTCTAATTCTATTTTTAAGTTTTACCACATATCCATCTTAACATACGCATTTCTGTTACACTTAATTTATTTACATATTGTTTCAATATTGCCTAACACTCTGTTTCATGTAATATAGCTGGCCTAATAGTAGTTTTATAGAATTTTTCTTTTAATTTTAATGGGATGCACCGATCATACAATACTTCCGAAGCACTCCACTTAATTCATCCTGCTTTAACTTTATGATTCACATCTTTACCTATTTCACCTTCTTGCTGGATAATTGATTTCAAATACCTAAATTTTTTATTTCTTGATATCTCTTGGCTTGCAATCTTCACTGTTTATTTATTTGTATTTCTACTCCCACTAAAATTACATTTCATGTATTCAGTTTTAGCTCTAGTAATCTTAAAACCTTTAGATTCTAAAGCTTCTCTCTAAATCTCTAGCTTAGTATTTACTTCAAATTTAGTTTCATCAATCAACACTATATCATCTACAAATAACATACACCATGGGATATCATTTTGAATATGTTTGGTTAATTCATCAATAATTAATACAAAAAGATATGGACTTAAGGCATATCCTTAATGTAAACCTACAGTAATTAAAAACTCACTAGTTTTTCCTATTGTTGTTTTAACAATAGTTATTGTTCCATCATACATATCTTTTATCAATTTTAAATAACTTTTGGTAACTCCATCAAGGCCAGTCATAAGCCCGAGTAAAGAAGGAGGGTTGCGTTAGGTAGCTGACAGGCAGCGTAAAACTCCGTTAGAACCCTTGAAACATGAATATAGTAAATCAAACTATGGGAAGGTTGAAAACATGATAAATCCTTATATTTGACAATTAGATTATTAGAATCAACCATTCACCATCAACTCCTCATTTTTGCTACATAGCAGCTAGCACCAATAAACCATTTTGAAACCTCGTTATCTTTCATTGGTTCCTCCCTTGTAAGCTGCTAATAGTAACTTCTATAGAAATATCATTGTGACTTTCCAAGATTCTTTCTTGCATGAAAACATTAAGATACATTGGATAGAGAATCACATAAACCATTAATTTATCTCCTCATATTTAATTAAATCATTGACATACCAACGTGACACTAGTTTTCTAGTCGAAATCAGACAATGCATCCATTGCCTATTTCTTTATTACCATTTTAATCCACGACCTTATGGCATCATGAGATGTAATAACTTATGATTATAACGATGCAAATAAATTATACCGTGTGGTGGGAAAGGATGTGAGATTTTATCAGTGATTTCTTCGGCCTGCAAATCCCATAATATTCACAATAATAGCACTTGATATCTCTAAAAGTAAGCCTTTTCCCTTAGTTCCTGATGGGGCCAGTAGACCCCATGCACAATGGTGATCGCACTTGGATCGGACCCCCTACGCGGCCTTTGGAGTCGACCATTAGAGTCGGCTTCAGCCTCTGGAGTCGGCTACTAGAGTCGGCCATTGAAGTCAGCCTCAGCCAGTCAGCCTCGGCAAGTCAGACTCGGCCTCAGCAAGTCAAACCTCGGCCTCGATAAGTCAGCCCGGCCTCAGCTAGTCAGCCTCGGCCTCGACAAGTCATACTCGACCTCAGCCAGTCAACCTCGGCCTTCGGCAAGTCAGACTCGCCTCGGCAAGTCAGACTCGGCCTCGGCAAGTCAGACTCAGCCTCAGCAAGTCAGACTCGGCCTCAGCTAGTCAGCCTCGGCAAGTCAAACTCGACCTCAACAAGTCTGCCTCGGCCTCGGCCAGTCAGACTCGGCCGATCAGCTTCGGTCACACGAGTAGAACCCCCAACGGCCACCAAGGTGGGACTCATTATGAGGCCCATATGCCTAGCTCCACCACTCACCACTATCCGCATAGGACAATCCCCAACGGCCACCAAGGTGGGACTCATTGTGAGGCCCATATGCCTAGCTCCACCACTCACCACTATCCGCATAGGACAACAGAAGTATGGCATGGGGGACACATCTAGCAAATGTCGTAACGGCTGCCCATGCCCCGCAGCAGCCTGCAATAGCTGTCCAAGTCAAGCAGCACCCACCAACCAGCTATAACCACTCATACATGATGGGACATGGCCTACAGCTCTGACATGTCATAAGAAGGCAAACCCCACTATACTGCCCCTATCATAAATGCTCTGACAAGTGATCATGCCCCAAGATTGGCAAGCTCCAAGCATCAATAAAATGGGTAAAAGGGACCCTCGACCAGGTAACTCAATACACAACTCCTAAACGCTCATACGTTCACAAAGAGCTCCTCTCTAAGCCTCTCTCATTCTCTTTTGAGCTTTCTCAAGCTCACGTTGTTGCCCAGAGCACTGACTCGAGCGTCAAAGGATCCCTATCGGAATCTTTGGTCTCTGAGACTTTTTGCAGGCTCCCAAGCGCGAGAAGCTCGCCGAAAGATCCTTGGCATGCCAGAGAAGGTGATCGGACACTCGCGGATGCTTGAGGAGAGTGATTTGGCGATAACAGATTGGTGCGCCAGGTAGGGGGACAGAGCATGGATTGTCAACAATGCTAGCGTGCAGATTCTCGTCCCCTTTAGATCAAAATGGTGGATCAAAAAAAAGATGATGATGACAAGAGCCCAAGAAGCTTCCGTCATCGTGCTGGGGGGCACCCTCAACGAGCTGAGCAATAGGACACCAGCTCTCTGCTCTACCATCGTCACTACTTCAAGCCACTCAAGTGGACCAGCTTGCTGCCATCATCCAACAAGACCAAACACTAGTGGCAGCTGTCCAAAAGTTCCAGGGGCAATGTTTCATGGCCACACAATAGCAAGAAAGAGCTTCCGCTCTTTCTTTAGTTGCTGCTCAGGCCAACAATCATTCATCCCAAGGGGGATCTCCCCAGCAACTGCCATCAAGCTCATCAGCACGAGCAACTTCAAGCTCAAGAGCAAGAGCATCCTCAAGAGCAACCTCAAGCTCAAGCTCATCAGCAACTTAAAGCTCATGCTCATTAGCAAGAGCGGCAAGAGCAAGAGTTTACTAGCAAGAGCGCCACCACTCGCCATCCAAATTGCCCTCTCTCCTACGGACAATGACATAGGAGGAAGCCCAAGAAAGGGCAACAACACCTCCACTCCAATCAACTTGATTCCTTAGGAGGCAGACTGCCAGTGGGCTGAAGTATCCAAATCAGCAGAAGGAAGCAAATTCCTCCAAAGACATTTCACGATGATCATCTCTACTCGGTCGACGGTGTCGGCCTCGGCCTCTTCCACTCAACCGTTTGGTTCTGCCGTGGAGCCCGTTCTATCACAAATCTGTTAGGTGTCCTGAGGAGTGCCTGCTTGCAAAACCAAAGTGTCCAGATACCAAAACATGTTCTCTAGACTGCATAAATATGAAGCTGGGTGCCGAGTTCATGAACCCGTTGGCCATGGCCTTGGATATGGGTATCACGACCCTCATTTCATCAAAGCTGGTGGTGCCATGTGGAAGGAAGGATGAGCACTTCAACCAACTTGTACAGAGCAATGGGACAACAATAATAGAAAAGACTCACTAGGGACACTTCTCCAATTGGAAGCCACCAGAAAAAAAGGCGACATCATGATCATGATTGAGGGGGTGGCAGAGGCCATGCTATCTATCTCTCTCTCCCTTTCTCCCTGCTGCACCTCAAAGGTGGGTCCCTAAAAACCTTCCACGAAAGGCCCCCCCTGCTTTGCTCTCCAGATTCTCTGTTCCCAGCTTCAGCATTCGACCCGACCGTGGTCTCCCTGACTATCTCCTGCACAGACTACTCCTAGAGCATGTACGTCCAGAAGGATGAGTCGGGTGGTGAGAATCGCATCAACCAAAGAAACCCCCGAGGCGATTGTGAAGAAAAAGCTTTCAGGCCTCTAATTGGCGTTGACATCGAATGCAAAACAAAGGCCAAAAAGCTACAAAAGCTAGGTACACTACACTTTGAGAAAAGTTCATTTTCATTAATACTTGAATGCACTGTAGGAAGCCCGACTCCAGCAATGTTGGCACAAAGACCGACTCCAGCAACGTCGGCACCAAAGACCGACGACAGGTCGGCACCAAAGACCAACTCCAGCGTCGGCACAAAGACCAACCCCAGCATCGGCACAAAGAAAAAGGCTTCCAAGCATGGTCCCACAACGACTCTCGAGTCACCCTCGGGGTTCAAAAGGCTCCCGATCATGGTTCCAACACCCTCGGGTTATCCTTTGGGATTCAAAAGGCTCCCAAGCTTGGTCCCAGCACTCTCGGGTCACCCTTCGGGGTTCAAAAGGCTCTCAAGCATGGTCCTAACAACGACTCTCGGGTCACCCTTTAGGGTTAAAAAGACTTCCGAGCATGGTCCTAATAGCAACTCTTGGGTCACCTTCGAGATTCAAAAGACTCTCGACAACCTCAACGGCATCATCACAACCTCAACGTCTTCATTTCTGCCTCAGTGGCTCAATTCTGCCTTAGCGGCCAATGACCAACTGGAAAGACCGACTCCAGCAACGTCGGCACAAAGACCGACTCCAGCGTCGGCACCAAGACCGACCCTAGCATCGGCATCAACTTTGCCTTGGCGGCTTCATCATAGCCTTAGCAGCTTCAACTCTGTCTCAACAGCCAATGGCCAATCGGGTAAGACCCTTGTTTAAATTATACACCTGCAACACACTGTTGGTCACTTTCAGCCATCCAAGAAGAAGCCTCAAGACAACTCATACTTGGAAGAGATTAATTTCTCAGCTCATAGTTGACGAGACTAGCTGCTCCCATCTGACCAAGAAAATATAAAGTCCGAAAGGCTCCTGATCATGACCTAAGCCCGACGCTAGGTCACCACCTAAGCCCAACGCTAGGTCACCACCTAAGCCCGGCGCTAGATCGGCACCTAAGCCCGAGTATGGTCCTAGCACCCTCAAGTCACCCTTTGGGGTTCAAAAGGCTTTCGACAGCCACAACTTTGCCTCAATGGCATCATCACACAGCCTCAATGGCTTCATCATGGCCTCAGCAGCATCGTCACACAGCCTCATCTCAGCCCCAGCGGCTTCATCTCAGCCTCAATGGCCCCAAGTCTACCTGGCAACGCCAAGTTGGCAGATAGCAGCGAAAAGAAGACCCAATCAGCTCACAGCCGGGGAGAGGTCAACTCCTGACTCACAATTGATAGGCATCCGCTTCCAGGCCCTACGTTGGGAGAGGATTGCTGGCTGCCTTCAGCCAATCAAAGGTAATCAACTTACCTCTAACTTTGCTTAAATCTTTTGAGCATGTAGGCATGGTCACAAGTCCACACAAGGCAACAAAAATTATTCAAGGTAGTACAAAAAGAAAAAGATCCCCTCACTCAGAAGGAATTAGAGCCAAAGCTAGCATGAAAAGACAAGTGCAAAGATAAAGAATTCTACACTCATCTCGCTTAGTGGTTGCAAGGCATGCGGTCGCACAAGCTTAGAAGTGTGGGGGCATCTGATGGGCCAGTAGACCCCATGCACAATGATGATCGCACTTAGATCGGACCCCCTACTAGGCCTCTGGAGTCAGCCATTGGAGTCAGCCTCAGCCTCTGGAGTCGGCCTCGGTCTCTGGAGTCGGCCTTGGCCTCTGAAGTCGGCCTCAGCCAATCAGCCTCGGCAAGTCAAACTCACCTCAGCCAGTCAACCTCGACCTCGGCAAGTCAAACTCGGCCTCAGCCAGTCGACCTCAGCAAGTCAGACTCAACCTCAGCCAGTCAACTTCGGCCTCGGCAAGACAAACTCGGCTTCAGTCAGTCGGCCTCGGCAAGTCAAACTCGGCCTCAGCAAGTCTGCCTTGGCCTCAACCAATCAGACCCGGCCGGTCAGTTTTGGCCACACGGATAGGACCCCCAACGGCCATCGAGGTGGGACTCATTGTGGGGCCCATGTGCCTAGCTCCACAACTCACCACTTTCGCACAGGACAACATAAGTGTAGCATGGGGGATACATCTGGCAAACGCCGTAATGGCCGCCCACACCCTGCAGTAGCCTGCAACAGCTATCCAAGTCAAGCAGCACCCACTAACCAGCTGCAACCACTCATACATGATGGGACATGACCTACAGCTCTGACATGCCATAAGAAGGCAAACCTCACTATACTGCCTCTATCATAAATGTTTTGACAAATGATCATGCCCAAGACTAATAAGCCCCAAGCGTCAATAAAATGGATAAAAGGGATCCTCGACCATGTAACTCAACACACAACTCCTAAATCCTCATACGTTCATAGAGAGCTCCTCTCTAAGCCTCTCTCCTTCTCTTTCGAGCTTTCTCAAGCTCACGGCTATTGCCTAGAACACCAACTTGAGCGTTGAAGGGTTTC
The DNA here is from genome assembly GCA_900491605.1 of Calamus simplicifolius. Classification (NCBI taxonomy): domain Eukaryota; kingdom Viridiplantae; phylum Streptophyta; class Magnoliopsida; order Arecales; family Arecaceae; genus Calamus; species Calamus simplicifolius. Next base: position 1,318,827 of record UESW01003955.1, on the reverse strand, counting down.
CGTTGGAATCTTTAGTCCCTGGAACTTTTTGCAAGCTTTCAAGTGCGAGAAGCTTGCCGAAAAATCCTTGATACGCCGGAGAAGACAATCAAACGCTCATGAATGCTCGAGGAGAATGATTTGACGACAACATATTCTCTCGACAGCCTCGCTCGCTGTCCCACCAAATGGAGGCTTGGGTTTCACGGAAACCACCGACATATTAAATAACAGTTATTAGTTTACAGCATCAAACATTGTCGAAAGATGTCTAATTGCGTTCCTCGGCACCCAACATACCATTAAAAAAGGTTGGAAAGATAAATTTATGGCGCTCAATTGCAATTTCTAAATATAATTATGAAAAACTAATCGAGTACAAAATTTGTGGTGATTAGAAGAAGTTCGCAATTGCTTAAGTGAAAATTACACAAAACCCAGAAAAAATGGATTTTTCGCATAAGGATTTGAATTAAACAAACATACTAGGATCGGAGCTTGAATTCTTTAGTTCTCTTTTTCAAATGAAATGCTCAAAGACTCAAAGCCTCACTACCGCTGCTCTAATAATAATAGAGAGAGAGAGAGATTACTGCGCCCTTTTTTTTTTTTGATACAGGCGAGTGATCACACTAACCTAGTGCGAGTCAACCCAGAAATATCAAAGTACAAAATTTATTTTAGCACTAGAGGACACAGGTCGCCCTGCTCCTATACCCAAAACCCCCATTACGGGCCACAGATGCCGCTACCCAATCAGCAGCCAAGTTGGCTTCGCGATAGATATATCGGATCTGGGCTCTCTGGATTCCCTGGAGAAGAAACCAAATATCACGAAGCAAAGGATTACTAGGGACTTGGATGCTGCTATCGTTGCGAATCCACCGAACAACAATGAGCGAGTCCCCCTCAATAAGAAGGCGGCAGGCATGAAGAATCCGAACAGCATAAGCAATGCCGGCTTAAGCCGCATAAAGCTCAGCCATAGGGACCGTGGAGTCAAGAGCGCCAAAACCACTTATCGCTAGCAGTGCGCCATCAAATCCATGAATTGACCCAGCTAGTCTTCCATGCACACTGCCATCAAAGTTGATTTTGACAAACCCTGGGGATTGGGGTTCCCAAAAAATAAAAACCGTATGTCGATTCGCTGCCGAAGCAGCAGGGGAACCCCAGTGGCCAGGAGTGTCAGCATCAACAGCATGGCGGTGATGAGCAAACTAGATCTGACCTTCCGCACAATCTTATAAGAAGATATAGGATCATCAGATAAGATAAGCTGGTTACGAGACAACCAAATATGATAGGCTGTAACAGCCCAGAGAGGGCCCTGCTGCTGTGAAGCCCATCGAAGACTGTGAAGAAAAGGAAGCCGCAACGAGCCTGTATCATCCTATATACAAGAGTAATTCATCCTCAGCCATATCCATCTCACTCTAGGGCATCTGAATATGGCATGATCAGACGTCTCCGCCTCCTGACCACACAATGGGCAAAGAGCCTGTATGGCCATCCCTCGCCTAGACAGCAATGAACAGGTAGGGAGGCAGTCCCACACTAATTTCCATATAAATAGCTGGACCCTGGGGTGGATGGGGAGCTTCCAAACCCAAGCAGCATCTCTCATACACAGAGGCTGTGGCCTATACTCCTTCATAAGATCCTTAATGGGAGCCTTAGAATGACAAAATCTCCGCCATAATCTGAAGTCAGAAGAGTGGCCCGGGATGAGAGGTATGGCCATAATGTGCCGAGATAACTCCTCACCAAAAAGACAGGTCACAGTAGGGCCATGCCAAGAGGAGAGCTCCTGAGAAATAAGATCCTTAACCCTCATAAGCTGAACATCATTACTAATGTAAATAGGCCAGCGAGCAAAGGGAAGGTCAGTAATCCATGTATCCTGGAGAACATCAATGGATGAACCATCTCCAATCATCCATGATATGTTATTCAGAATTGTCGGAACATACCGGCAAACCTCCTTCCAAAGAAAGACTGCCCATGGAAAGGCTGAAGGTCCATAGAAGAATTCCAGTCACCATACTTGGCACGCATGAAGGAACTCCAAAACAGTGCGGGTTAAGAAGAAACCGCGAGGCGTGCGAGCAAACAGAGCCTCCCTCCTAGTAATAAGTGATTGGATTCCAAGATCGCCATCATGAATCGACATGCAGACAGTATCATATACTAGAAGGTGAATACCATAACCATCCTGTATAGAAGCCCAAAGAAAATCCTCAACCATCGCTCAATCCTTCTCAAACAAGAGATCAGAATAGCAGTATTAGATATAAGATGTAGTGGAAGGGATGTGAGAACTGAGCGGATCAGAATAATCCTTGCCATCATGGATAGGCCAGTAACCTACCAACCATCAATTCGATGACGAACTCGACGCTCAATGTCTATATAATCACTGCAGCGATGTCGTCTTTCTGAGATAGGGACCCCCAGATATGAAAGCCGGTCAGCCTTACTAGATATACCCAATGTGAGGTGGATAGCTAGTTGGGCTAGAAGTCTTTGGACTGAAGCAAACCGAAGACTTAAGTGAATTGACCTTCTGGCCAGAAGACTGACAATAGCTCTGAATAATGGATGCAATGAGACCACATTGCGAACAATGACCTGACCCAGGAGAATACAGTCATCAGCAAACAATAGATGGAAGACCGATGGTCATGTGGGACCCACCATGAAAGGGGTACTGCACCCTGTTTGAAGCACCGCCGGGGTCTTCACAAGCACCACCAAAAGAATTTCACTTGTTCAACAAATTCTTGACACTCCATTATCCTTGAGTAATTGTATCACACAACAACAAAGAACTAGATGACAGAGAATAGGGGAAGTGATTCACCTCCTCGTATCTCCTCAATTTCTTTTCTTTCTTTTTTTTGAAAAAAAAAAAAGAGAAAGCAAAAGAGAAGGGAAATGCTAAAGGACAGCTGTCTGTTAAATTTGCTTTACCTTTTAAAAGGAAATTAGTGTTGTTCAAGCCACGTAGAAGCTTCAAACTTTGCTCAAAAACAGAGAATAAAGCAATTAAGAAAAAAGCGAGAGATTCCACTGGTTGCCTTTCCTGACCCATATATATATATATCAAGTGGACCAGAAAATCCTTCTAGTCCTTATCCATGGATTCAAGCAACTGGGGTTGCAGGTTGGGACCAGTTGATGCTCAGATTTTCTTTGGCCTGGAGCCTCTCACATTCTTCCTGCATTGCTTTTTCCCTGCATAAGCTTCCTTCCGACTTTAATTATGGAACACCTTATCAAGGAAAAAAGAGTGAAAATACTGTGAGGTAAACTTTGCTTTTCAGTCGGCAGTTTCTAGTTCTTTGGTGGTATTTATTTATTATATAAGCAGCGGCCCATGCATCCACCACCATCTTCGGTATGTCTCATCACTGTCTTCTCTTATTCACATAGTTTATATTTTTCTTCTGAAGAGAAAGAAAGACTTTTTATGGTGTTACGCTCTGGTCAATTGTGACCCCGTTCTTCCGTACCTGCCAGAATATTTTTTTCAGCTCATATCATTACTTCTATACGGTACCTTTACTTCAAGTTCAATGCAGGAGTTTTGGTGAGAGTGGTAATTAATTTTGCATCTGAAATCACCCATCTTGTCGCCTCCCTTGGCACCCGTCCCTCCCGGCTCCGTGCCGGCATCAGTAAGGCCCCAGCGGGCGAGGGGAAGGCCTATTCGAGCCAAGTCCCTGCTGTCGATGCAGCGAATCCGAGCACTTCAAGAGTTGCTGCAGGAATGGGCTAGAGTCGCTTGAAAGAACAGCAGTGAGAGCACACAAACAGTGAGTCAGATAGGTAAAAGGAAAGAAATTTTGCAAGTGTCGTTCTTAAGTTGAGGGGGAAAATGACAACGAGGACAGGTTACATTAGTTATCTTCATGTAGTAATGAAATACATAAATTTCAGGGGTAGATTATCCTGTCATAACTTGCCCTTCTTCACCAAATGAGCCAAAGCATAGCACTGTTTGCTTTACAAATGAAGATCTTATATTCTTCAAACTGTGACAGCATCCAACATAACTAATTGAATAATGGTCCCATGTTTGCAAGTTACAAGCCTCTCCATTAACACAGTTGACCGCACAAAAGGAGCCTGATTTTTACCTAAACCTTGGAAACATAACATCCATGGGCCTTAAAGTGTACTTCCTCCACTGCCAAAACTGAATCTCTTGTGCTCGACACCAATCAGCCAATAGGAACAAACTTTCAAGGAAACATCATGTGTTGCTCAAAGAATTTCTGCAGAATATAACCCAAAAATGAATTCTGCAGCACATTTAGTCTTTCAATGTTCCTAATTAAATTATAAGCCATACTAATTCATCTGCTAAGAATGACCTGCAAAACTATGTGCTTGAGATATTCCAATAGGATGGTCTTGCTGCTCCACCCCAATAGTTCATAAGGCGGACCCCGACCATCAAAAATTACTGATGCTGCTGCAACTTGAAAGAGAATCTGGAGACCAATGGAAGAATTTCTAAAGAAAAGAACAATTTACCATACCATTCCCCTTGAAAGGAAATCGCTCATAACCATCGGGCTTTCGCAGTTAAGGGACTCTGCCCTGCAGGAACATACCTGTCATCTTGAGGATCATTTAATGCATGAAGCACCGGTGCAACAAAGGGTGTGAGTAGTCCACATACTTATCCCACAACCTCTTGTACTTTTCAATCCCAATCTTCAGCCATGGCTTCATGTTCCCATTATAATGCAACACTGCACCATTTTTAATTGCTGAAGGGTCCACATTTGTGTAACCCAACCCCAACACGTGCCACTTGGGATCCAACGTCTCAACCAGCCCGTAAAATGCCAGCAGCCCAGGTGGTAGCGACCCCAGATTCCAAAGGGTGTGGTCAGCATTGCGCTCCTGCCAGTAGTGATATATGCCAGTCACATTTTTCCTTCGCCACTCTCTCAGATCTATCACATTCATACCAAACGCCCATCCACAAGCGTCAGGATCAAAATGAGCACGGATCAATGGGTGGGAATAGTTCAAATACTTGTGGAACCTGTGAAATGTCTCCATGCAAGTCTCTACAGCCCCCATTACATTCCCATTGAGGTTGATTGTGAACAACTCTGTCAGATCTTTCTGGACTATGACATCATCATCAAGAAAAACTACTTTCTGTAACGCTGGGAAGACTTCCGGGATGTAGAACCTCAGGTGGTTTAGCATTGATAAGTACTTTGGGTTCCTGAACTTAATTGGTGTTTTACCATCCCCACCAGAGAAGTAGAAGTTCTGGGTGTCGGAGTTCTGAAGCTGCTTTAGAACTGGGACATACGATGCATTGAGCCAGCTGAAATCCTCAACCTTCTGTACCTCCACAGTTGCACCTCGGAAATTGTTCATTGAGAACCAAGCCTTCATTGGTGGGTAGTTCACCTCATCGGTGACCAGGTGGAACACAATCAGATCTGGATGCTTGGAATTCATGGCAGTTGAATTGACCACAACTGATGCAGCAAGGATGTTGTCAGAGAAGATACAATAATGGTAGAGACTGCTGTCTCTTAGCTTCTCCAGAGTGTGCTTTCCTTCTGAGAGTTTTCTATGCAGATTTGAGTTTTTGAACCAATCCACGGTTAAACTGACACCAAGACAATATAGGCTCTTTGGGAGTTCTTCAGCAGCTATCTGTCCATATTTTGTACTCTTCTCGATCTCAGATTTCATCTTTGCTTCAAGTGATTTGATTTGACCTTTCATCTTCATGATCATGGTAGCACTGTCGTAATGGAATTGTTGGGCCTGGTAGAGCAGTAAAGCCATGTCATGTATTGCTGTTTCTACTGCAGTCAATGGGGTCACTCTGGTGGCAGCCCTGGATAGGAGAACTTGCGAGTAACGTATCTGGGCACTAAGTTCTGCTGCAAACTGGAGATTGTTGCTTTCCTTAGAGATGACAACAAAAGCCTTTGCAAGAGAGATTTGATCAACTAGTTGCCTGTGAACGAATGAACATTCAGCATTTCATCAGTGATGTTAAGACCTTCAGTAAGGCTGGAGCCATAAGATTCCTGCAAGACACTCAAGGAGTTCCAAGAGTAAGCTCAAATGATTGGGTGAGCATCAAATGACACACATACATCAGTCAAAATAGGATGTTCAGATAATGAATTAGCATATGGAAATAATATACTATAAAAAATGCCCCAAAAAGATGAAGAATTTCAACCTTGAGACAACTATTCCATTTTGGAAATGTGCAGCAACAAGAATCATATATGATAATGATCACATAAGTGCGTTGTACATCTGATGTGTAACTTCTGCGACCAGATTTTAGCATGCCCACTCTAGAGAACTACAAAAATTTAAGTAGAAGAACAGGCCATACCAATACATAGGGATGATTAGCTGAACTGTGATTGGAATTAGAAAAATTCATCAACTAGTTTGCAGACCTACCAGCTGACCATGAAAAACAGACAATTATGCAATTCAGCTGGCATAGCAACATGCCAAATGCTTCAGCTTTTAGCCAAGTGGAGATGGATTGCCTTTTATGTCAACTGCCTGTGCCTATTGTAATAATGTAACTCACTCTTTGCAAGCATTCCTAATCCCAGCTCTAATAAGTCTTTTCCAACAATTAAAAGACATAATAAAAGATAAGGAAAAGATATCGATTGGAGGTTCACCTTAGTATCTTTCAGCTAAATGAAATCATGACATATCACGATTGGAGGTTCACCTTAGTATCTCCATCTATGACTGCAGCTATTTTCCTTGGAGAGTTTCCATCATGACATATTATGATTCATGTAGCCGACCCCATGTAGTTGGGAAAAGGCTTAGATGAGTTGAGTTGAGTTGAGTTGAGTTTCCATCATGACATATTATGATTGCAGGTTCACCTTAGTGTCTGCATCTACATTGGTATGATCTCAAATGCATCTTCCATTGCTCTTCAGTTTCCAACCATCAAAATGTTAAAGAAAAAGGGCATCCAATGCATGAGGCTCTTGCGCTACAGGTTTTGAGGAGAGTTAGATATATGTAACCTTATCTCTACATGCGAAAAGACTTTTCCGTGTGTCTTTTCATGACGCCTAGGTCACAATGGTACAACCCTACCATTGCCCCAAGACCCACGCTCTATCAAAATTTATAAACATATTTCTATTATTGTCTTTTTAATTGTGAGTAATGAAACGCAAAGGGCTAATGCAAATTTCCACTTCATCAATCCCACCAATCCACTAATAGATATGTCTTCTCTAACTCCAATTATTCTGTTTATCTGAGGCAAGCTTCTAGCATTCATTTCACAGGCATGAACATTAACTAAAGCCTCGGCACCTAAGGTGAGCAAGTTTGCACAATAAATATTATATTTTTGACCACAGATTAAATGTCCTCTGTATTTCTGATTTGGCATATACCTTGTTCTCATTTGCCCCCAGAACCTCCGCAGCTAATCTATTTTAGATAATGCAAAACGAAGTAGACTAATACCCCCTGCCCAACAATCTCAAAGTACAGAAGCCTGATGCCAATCCATGATGCATGCCCTCCAGCCACAAATAAGTCAAGTTCAAAACTTCAGAATCAAGCCTCTGAATTCAAAAGAATACAAAATTAATTAATGTAGACCCACAATCCAAACTATATGAGAAAAGTATTACATTAACATCAAACCCGATTCGGTCATCCACGTATCTTATCAGGCCCCACCAGTGTGAAACTATAATTCATCAACATGACCCAATCACAATACTGGTTCCATAACCATCCGTTTGGGATGTAGAGAAGAAAGGAAAGCAAGGGTTTTTAAAGTAAAGAAAGGTAAAGGAAAGAAAGATAAAGGTGGGATTGAAACCTTTCTATCGTTTGAAAATATTATGAAATATTTAAGGGAAAGGAAGGTTTTGTAACTAATTAAATAGAAGCAAAATAAACACTCGCAAATCTGTTGAGGTGTTTGGGAGGGTATTATGAATCTTCTTAAACTCTTCCTGTCTCCACTTTAAAAACTCTCAAACAAGGGTATCCCAATACTCCTTTACTTTCCTCTCCCAACCCCTCTCCTAAACAGTCCCTAAGAGAGAAAAGCTAATTCTTCGCTCAACCATCTAAAGCAAAACCTAACCATTGTTCAACCAACCACACATCTCCCTTTAGCTTCCTCCTCCCTTCCCATCCTGCAATTGGACAGAAACTGAAAATCAGCTCTCTGATAGACAGTTTAAGTAAACTTTACCACCATGCAAGTGTAAATATAAAGTAGATTAAAATCCTTACAAGTTGCTTAAAATGTTCCACCATCACTCCAATAGCATATGGCCCTAAAGAATGATTCTTCATATCACTTGCAATTTTGCTGTACACCATAATTCTTTTGAGTTTAGTATCAGAATACTCAACTACATCTGTGATAACCAATCCAATTTAATTCAATAAACAAGCTGGCCAAAAGGGTCAAATCTTTGTCACTCTTCAATCCTGGAGTGCTTAAGCACTTTTATATGTTTAACAGACTATCAAACAGTTAAGTGGTCAAAAGAGCTATAAATTGTTTTCATACAACATATTATTTAAGAAGGATGATGGTGAACATTAAAAAACTATGAAATGCAATGACTACAGTAGCTTCAAACCTATTTGTTAATCAGTAGGGGGTAACCATATTATTTAGTTTCAGAAGTAAAACCAGGAGGAAAATAAAGTGATATAGTGAAGAAAGATTCTAGAGGCAATAGAAAGTAAAAGACTAGAAGAGATTGGGAAATAAAGAGAGGAAGGGCAAGCAACCTTCCTTCAATGATGGAATATTAAAGCAGCTTCTTTATTATGAGAATACATACCAAAGTAGGGTGCAAATAAAGCAAATACCACTTTTCTCTCATCCTAGCACAAAATCAAAATCTTAAACGAGATAAACAAACTATAATTCTAGATGATAAACTAAAACTAAACATTGTGAAGTATTTTTTTTTCAATAACACATGCTAGTGATCATTTAAGCAGCTAAGCAAATTAAATGGCCACTTAAGAACTTAATCAGCTATTTAAATGGTTAAGCTGAATAAACAGCTGCTAAATATCAAGCTTGCTTAGCAGTTCAAGAAATCATTTAAGCAATTAAGTAGCCTCTTCTGATATAATTGATACATAATAATTTTACATAATTTATAAGCATCCTCAATGGTATTTTAGATCTCAAATATACTTTAAGATCAAATTTTTCTTTCTCAAATGTACCATAAAATGAGTAAGAGAGACGTAAGTCAATTCATAATATTACAGCAAGTGTTGAAACCAAGGTTCGTAGTACCAGTGTGCATTGCCCCATACCAAGTACATTATACCATATTGATACTGAACCGATACTTGATATGAGGGGGATATTAGGTGCTGGTACACCGAATTGATTCCTGTAGCAGGAATATTGAAATTGTACCAATATATTAGTAGTACAAGGTCCAGTACCAAAATGGAAAACTTTGGTTCAGACATTATAGCACATCTAACCATCTTCCTTACTACCAACATATAGGGATCATAATTTTGCATTTTCCAATTATATATAGAATCAAAATTTGAAATACATAAAGATCAAACCATTCCATATCCTTTTCAAGCAAATAGTAGAGGCATACATTATGTCCCCTCCCCTTTAGCAGAAAATGTATCAATCTAACAATCTAGGAGCATGAATAAATGATATAGCGCTATGATCCTCACCTCAGATTTTAAAGTGATCCTTTGCTTGAATCTTTTTAGTTCCTTTACTGATTCTTGCAGTTAAGTAGACTTAACATAGAACTTCATCTCAAAAAAGCTTGATATTGTCCACTAGTATCATTGCTCTACCAGTTCCTTTACAGCCTCCTGGAAGTCCCCCCAACTAATGTCTGTACCTCTTTTTATACTTTGATGTGCCATGTATGCCAGTGGGCATGTGTTACCTGTTTTACCGCCCAACATTTCCACAGCAGAACTCTCTGCACCATGAGCTTAACTCCTCAACCCTCTACTCCAGGGTTTCAAGTTGCATGAAAGGAAGTTTTAGTTCATTAAAACTAATTCCATGGCTGCATGGGGACTTGCTGTTATAACATGGGCAAGCAGTGCTTGTCAAGGAGAGAAAGCATACAGACTGCAGATGCTGTTGGACACTTCAGAACTCACCAAAGTAATTGAGAATTTCCAAGCTACCCACAAGGCAAACCAACCAGACTGGTTAGCTGGCTGAGAGACATTCAATTTTAAAAATATTAGCTGGGTGAATGTTTACTCGATCTGGCTCATGAATCTCATGAAAACAGACAGCTGTGTTGTTTCTTTAGGGGCCACCAATGAGGTCTGGCATCCCTACTTACCCAAAGAGGAAGAAGAAAAGGGCAAGGACATAGATGTGAATGTTCCATTCCATATGGTTACCACACCTTAAAGCATGAGATGATACTGCTATTCTAAGAACCGTTCTGCTATTCTAAGAACCGTTCTAAGTGCAACAATAGCTTAATCTTACCGATTAATATGGCTCATGACCATGTTTCAAGCTTTTCTACTAGACAATAAAAAACTCAAACTTTGTAATATGGCTTCCTTCATGGTCATCTAAACAATTATCCTCACATTCCACCAAAAAAGGCACAAGGAAGCAGCTTTGAAAGATAGATATTTCAGCTCAACCTTAAAAAATTTCCTTTCGTTTAACACTTTAATTTTTTTTAAAAAAATTATTTTTTTATTTGCATGACCTAGGATATCGATGATGTTATGGTAGCTAGATAGATGTATTGTTTTGATCATTGAACAATGGTGCAAGGTCACAATTTTTTTGATCCCGAGATTGCAAAAGTGCATTTTTATGAGTCTTTGGAGTTTGTATTGGAAAATAAAGTATATTGTCTCGATATGCTTGCTATTAATTAAAACCAATCAAGAGAAGAAAATCATAGGCAAACTTACAGAAGACTCTAAATGTAGATTTTTCGAAAAGACATGACCTGTTGGTCTAAATTTTGTGTACTGCATCTAAGATTCTAGTAAGATCAGGAATAAAAGCATTCCAAAGAACTTATATCAAACAGGATACTGATCCGTTTCAATAAACATTTATTAAAAAATTTAACTAAAGCACACCATCTTCTGACTTCCCATATGAATAGTTCAACTAATAGCTTCCAAAACTTTGAGCATCCCCTTACAGAAATAACAACAAACAGATCCGAAAAAGTGCATATTTCTTCAGATATTCAAACATTGGATACATCAAAACATTAGAAAGCTCAAGAAGGAATCAACTTTGCGATGGATCACGCATCGAGATCAAAATCAGAGGTAAAAGGTCCGACCTGATGGATCGAGGGAACAAATCTCGGCTGCTTCCCGCGGCTGAGAACAATAAGGAACAAGAGCGCTCCAAGGCCGGCCACCACAAGCCACGCCCACCCGTTCGACGACCACCGCCTTCGCGTCGGCCGCCGGAGATCGGACCTCCGCCTCATCCCTCCTCACAGCCACCGACAGCCGATCCGCTCCGAAGCAACACCCGCTCCACCGGAGCGCATCTCCGACCCCGAGAAGGACCCTAAATCCCGCCGCCCGGCGGCCAACAGGACCACAGGAGGAAAATGGTATTGAGCACGGACAACTGTGGGACGGAATCCTCAAAGAAAAGGCTCTGAGCGAGGGAGGTCCTTGATCGGATCTCCGCGAGGGTTAGGATTAGCGTTAGGGTTTTAGAGCCCGATCGGTGCCGTCCTTCTTCTTCTTCTTCTTCTTCTTCTTCTTAAAGAAAAGCCTCTGAGCTCCACGGAAGGGCACGCTCGCGAAGCCTTCCGGTTCCCACTGAAATCGGCGCGATGCCGATGCTTATTTTTTTAATTAAATTACGCCCGCTGCCAGATGGCCGCCCAAGTCAAAGTTAACGCCTAAATGGGACGGGAACGTCGGGAATAGGTTTCCCAAAGAAAAAAAAGCCGCGAGTAATTTCGAAAACAGCACGTGACTAAGATTTATAGTGTGATTTTTTACCTTTTTATTTATTTATTTATTTATTAAGTGTAGACGACGGTGATATCTCAGTGGAGCCGTGCTGGCCAAACATACCTTTGGCAGGGAATGAAGGCAGAATAATTTATATTAAAAATTTTAATAAGAGAGTATTGGGAAATGCTTGGTTTGACTAACGGGAAGCGTCCCTTAGAAATCTTGAGACGGTTTGGATTGGGTTGAATGAAGGGGAGGAATATATATATATATATATATATATATTTTGTTTGAAAAAATTAATAATTAATTTTTTATTTTTAATGAGAATAAATTTATTAATTTCAAATCAAAAATAAGTTGAAAAAAAAAAGTTATATTTTTTTAAAAATTTAAAATATTTTTTTTATTTTCTATTCTTTGTTATTTCATTATAAAATCTAAAAATTTATTTTCTACTCTGAAAAATATAATTATTAAATAATCCTTTCATTCTTTTCTTTTCTTTCTATCCAAACAACAAAACCATTCATTTTCCTTTTTTTTTTTTTTTTCTCTTTCATTCCTTTACTCCATTTTACTTTTCCTTTCTTTTCTATCCAAAAATCCAAACATAGCCAAAAATTATTTGCCAAGATAACTACTATATTTTTCTCATCAGGGGAAAAGAAGCCAATAAAATGGTGTGCGGCGCTGGCTATATTTGGTTATTTATCTTCAACCTTGTAGCAGGGCTGAAAAACATGAGTGATCATTGACATTCTTGCTCTAAAATCATAACAACAAAATATATAAATGAATCAAATCAACTTTAAAGTATAATAAAAATTAATTAATTAATAATTAGATTTATTTATTAATTTAATCAAAAATTTTAATCTGTATCTGAATTATGAATTACATTATGTAATCTATATAATCTGTATAACATATTTAATATTGATTCATTTATAAATTATTATATATTTAAAATTATAAATAAAGTATAAATAAATTTTTTTCATTGAAAAAATAAAAAGAAAAGATAAACATAAAATCTTTATTTAAGTATATAATTATTATTAATTAAAAATATTAACTTCAATAAATAGATTTAGGTTGATATAGGCCAGGTTACCTAAATTAACTCGTTTAACAATCAAATCAATTACGGGTCAATTTTAAGTTAGCGGATCAATTCATGATTTGACTTTTTATTAGTATGTGTAATAGGCCTATTCATTTATAATTCAAACTTATTTATGCTTAATTTAAATCCATTAATTTTATATCAAATTTCAGTCATGTTCTATAAAAAATTACCATATCTAAATAGGGCTACAAGAGATCGGTGATTATTGGCGCTCATGCTTCGCCATTGAAGCTGATTAGAGATTATTGATAGCACATGATAATCCTCAAATACTTAAGTTTATATTAATAATCAGAAACAGCGTTATAAGTCATGGAAATAACCTTGCACGCATGATGACATACTTCTTTTGGCCTCACTTGAAAAGCAAATACCTAAATCAACCTAATCAACAGCCCATTTCTAGGTAATAAACCAACCTTCCAAAGTACAATGCATGTTTTAAAAATTGCACGATGATGGCATTGACAATAAGCATGCCCTCCAGCGTCCCTTCAACTAGCTTTTTGCGAGTTCAATAGCAGCAGCAGCAGCAGCTAGCACTTAAATCAACCTCATACGTTCAATAAGTTCTCTACGAAACCATCTCTCTAAGTTTTGACGTTAGTGAAGCTCGCACCCAATGCGTTAGGCAGCTCGGTTGATGCTTTTTAGTGCTGCGATCGCACTGGCTGCTGGCTGTTTCTATATTTTATCAGCCCTTGCTTGAGGCAAAAGAAAATATTTGGTGCAAGGGAACAAAAGGTGCTGGAATGTTTTAGGGTTTGGCACGAAGGCATATATGTCGATAGAAATAATAATTTTTTTATCTAATTTTATTGGATAAAATCATGAATTATTGATGCGAGGTAAAAAGTTTTCGCATAAGCCCGCTGATGCGGACAAATAGTGGCTGATCCATATGAGCCGAATGAAGTTTTACTGTACCACTATGCCGGCATCTTCGTTCGAGTCTTGCCAAACTGAACCGAGCCTCCCAATTGACCATTTCATTTGCCGAGCTTCGGCCTGCCGAATATCTCGAACACCATGTTGTAATCTCAAAATAAACCTCCTTATGCATAAATAGAAGCCTAATACAACCTCCTTCATGATTGCTCGGATTGAAAATCCCCCTAATGAGTATACGTCGAAATCGGCCTTATCCTCCTCCAAATTATATAACTTCTCCTTAAAAATCAGGTAACAACATACCTTCTGTGCTGCCTTAAAACATCATGTCTCAAAACCCTTTAGGGACATGCCAAAAAAACTTCTCATTGATGCTATTTAAGTAGTGTTTGACTCCCCAAAAGCTATTCCTGGATAAATATACAGGATAGTATTTATCCAGGGGATAGCTGAGGGAATAAGCACCTTTTTAAAATTACAAGACTGCTATCAAGGGATAACTTTAGTTATTCCTGAATTTTTTAGGAAATAAGTTCAGGGGATAACACATGTTTAACCATGGGTTATCTCCTCTAGTTAAACTTTTTTAGACATATCCCCTCCAGCTATAGCATTTGGGGATAAGGGGATATCTTCTATGGATATCCTTCTTTATTCCCCATATCAAACACAGCCTTAAGAACTCCTCTCTGAATTTTCTGTCGGATCGGAGGGCCATGTTAGTCCTTGCGCAAGGATGTTGTTTTGTAGGTCCACGAGGATGAAAGAATGTCATTCGAATCCACATCTATGACCAAATCATCCTAAGTTGAAGAACAAAAATCTGCAGCAACAATTATAAATAATATCAAAATGATTCCGTTCATGACCTGTCTATACTAAAAGATAATGCAAATGAACTTTGTGTATTGAATTTAATTGGATTTGGACGGATATGGATCCTTTGGCTTAATAAGAACGGTCAAAGCTTAAAATGAGAGAGTACATGAGAATCTTTGCTGATAAATATTAGTTTTACATTAATTGAATACTTTTTTAGAATCAAAAAGTTTAAATAATAACTTTTTGACTTTTTTTTTCGGTGAATTCCTTGTTTGTTACAAGAAATAAGTCCTTTTATAATTGATGTTAATTCAAAGGAGATGATGATATTTGAATATGTCATTAAGTAAGTATATTCTAATTTAGAACCAAGTTTTTAAATTGTATTCTCTTTTGGTGAGAAAGTGATGCAGACTGGAAGATGAAATGTTACCTTCATGTGCTTTTTGCTTGTATTACTTTTGTTTCAACTACATGATTAAATTACATTCTTGTTTTGCTGTTACCTCTTTTCTGGCCGATGTGTCAACCACCATACTTTTATGTTAAGACAACCCATAATATTTTCTATTAATACAACGCACGTGGCTTTTGAGAGAACATCAGCTCTAATTGCATAAATGAGCGGTATATATGATCTTTAACTATTTAATCATCAGTTAAGCTATGATTATACAAGTGTTGCTATGAAGCAAAGAATATGTTATACCAGTTATTATTATGATGAGAGGCAATCCAGTGATTTAAAGCATCAAAAACTCTTCTATCTAACATTCGTTACATCTTGACGGTTTTTTTTTTTTTTTTTGTTCTTATCTTATTCGGATTGTCGTATGGCGATGACTTTGTTTCACATGAGTCCTCGTTTTTTTTGAAGGATTTCGGTGCATCAAACTACAAGGATTATGAGATAAATCAAACATGGATTGTTTGTTTATTTTTTATTTTTTGATTACAAGCGGACGATCACATCATTCTAGCGCGAGTCAAACTCGAAATGTCAGAACATAAAATTTGATGAAATATTACATGACAAGGGGCACCAGCATGCCATTCCCACTGACCAGAATGATGAACCGCAAAAGAAGTAATCAAACATGCATTGCTTGTTCAATCCCATCTAACTGCTCATTAGATTCTTCATGCCAATCCCGGGGATGCATTTCGAGAAAAATCTAAAAAAAAAAAAAAAAAAGATTGCAAGTATTGCACCAATATAAAATCAGATAGCAAGGTGCTGGATTTTAGGTATGACATCATAAAAACTCTTAACACTGCAAAAGGTAATAGATAGCATCTCTATTCTGCTTCACAGTAAGGCAGTGTTTGAAATAGGGGATAAGAGGGGATATCCAGGGATATCCCTTCTTATTCCCAAAAGCCATAACTATAAGGGATAGTTGGGAATAAAGTTAACTAAAGGGATAATCCATGGTTAACCATGGTTAACCAAGAAATATCCCCTCAATTTATTCCCTAGAAAATACAGAAATAGCTGGTTATCCCTCCAAATAAGAGTAAAAAAAAGTTATCCTATGGATTAACCTTTTTGCATTTGATATGATTAATGGGATAGCCAAGGGATATCTTTAGGGATAGCCAGGGATCAAACTCTATCCCATACATTTACCATGGGTAATATTTTTTCTATCAAATACTACCTAAGAGTACCATAAATGATGGAATTATTTCGTACTTGGACTCTTGCTTGGTTGTTTAGGAGACGCATTGAAGCCGAAGGCCCCCAGGCGACCTTAACATACTTTAAAATAAAAAAAAAAGAAATTGATCCGATAGCCCATGAGAATTGCATTGTGGCGCATGGGTTTTCAATTTTTTATAAAACTATAATATTTACAATTTATTTCACATCAAATAAAAAATATATTATATGCTTATAATTTAAATTTATTTATTAGTTATATAAATTTTATTTAAATTTTTTATTCACATAATTTTAATCTAATAATATTAAAAAAATAAAATGGCAGTGAGTACCCTTGCTCTGAACACTCACCCGCAAACTCGTACTGTAGCATCCTTCCAAGATATTTATTAAATAACTATCTTATAGATGTGGATTTAAAAATTGAGTCGGATCGGTCGATCAAATCGATCCAATTAGAATCATCGATTTGATCTAATTTTATTATTAAAATTAATTTTATATAACTTGATAAAAATCAAAAAATTTATTGAATCGATCGGATTTCAAAGAATCGATCCAACTTCGATTTTTAAACTTTTAATTTTAATAGATAAAATTAAAATTACTTTTTTAAAAAATTTTAAAATTTTATTTAAATTAATTTTAATATTTTATTATTTTTATATTATTAAATTAAAAATTAATTATAATATTATTTGCTCGATCAAATCGATTTATCCGATTGATTTACAATCTAAATATCAAGCCAATTAGTTACCCGACTTGATTTTCAAAACATTGCTTATAGAACATCAAAGAAAAGAAATCCACTTGGAACAAAGGCTGCAGTGTAAGCTCATAGCTGAGCTTCTACATGCATGATCTTCAAGGAGGGCTCCAAATATACAAAAATGATATTTTCTGTGCCTTTTTTATGTGTATAAAATATATCTCGCAAATGAAAGAAAAATCTGTCCCTTTGGTTTAATCACGTGCTAAAAATCCATGCCAATCAAATCCTATATGACCATTCCGTTTGTGAATTTATATAAGCAACGATTCTTTCTTTTCCTCGTCCCACATGCGAAGATGGGCAATGGGATGTGCCCGGCACAACTCGGCCCAGCCACCTGGGCCAAAAAATATATGGGCCATGCCATGCATGGCATGGCCCATTAAAAAGAAATTGAAGTCCGACATGGCTTATGGCCCATTTTGGGCTGGATCGTGCTTGGCACAATAAGCCCTAGGCCTTGCCTGATTCTCGTCGAACGCCCATTGTGTACAAGAAGATCCATCGCGGGGACTTTCGTTGCCCATCGTGGTTCTCGTCGGACGCCCGGGTCATCACCAGACTTCTCGATCCAAACCCCAGCACTCGGATCACGGTAGCTAAGCTAGTCAAGACCCCCTGGTTCAAGAAATTGCCAATCTCGAAGCCGGTGGCCGCATCGCTGGCAATGGCCGAGGATGAAAAGGGAAAAGAGGAGGAGGAGCCAAAAAGACTGAACGCCTTCCATCTGATCTCACTCTCCAAGGGTTTCAATCTGTCACTGCTGTTCGAGCAAGGCAGGGGGAGGAGGGAGGAAGGGATAAGGTTCACGACCAGAGAGCCGGTGAGCAGGGTGATCTCTCGACTGGATGGGGTGGCGGCGCTGGTGGCTAGGAGTTACCGGGTGACGAAGAGCGGACCGACGAGGGTGCAGCTGGAAGGGGAGGAGCTGAGGAGGAAGGAAGGCTAGTGGTGGCAGCGAAGATATTCACCGTAGCACCGTCGGTCCTGATGGTGGTCATCCGGAAGGACGCCAGCGACACGCTTGAGTTCTGAAGCTTATGCATCAATGAGCTCCACCCCGACATCGTCTAGGCCGCCTCCAACTCCCAAACCACAACCGCCGTCTGATTAAAACCCTCATGTGCCGGCATGGCCCAAGCCCTTATGGGCCCTGCTAGGCTAGCACGTGGTCGTGCCGTGCCAGCCCATGTCTTAATGGGTTGTGCCGGGCTTGGTCCATGGGCTTAAGTTCCTGAGCATGGCACAACCCCCTTTTATGGGTCGTGCCTGGCACAGCTTGATACTGTAGCAATCGGACTGGGCCAACCATGGGCAATCCGGCCCAATGCCCATCTTATTTCCACTTTACATTATTATTTAATAAGAATTCAATAATCATCGGATTCTTTTTATATAAAAGGCTAATCAGAGTTATGTATTAGAACAAAAGCGGAGACCAAGCCATACAAATAAAGTAACTATCCGAATCTTTCGTTAAAAAGCGCAAATAATTAGGCACTACACTTTTATGCTGCATACCCATATATATATATATATATATATATATATATATAAAATCAAAACTAAAATGGTCCTAGCCTAATACTTTATAGATCACGTAGTTTATTTGAGTTTATATTAATCATTTAATTTAAACCAAATTCAACTTATTTTTTATAAAATGTATATAGTCAATGATAATCTACATTAAACTAAAATTTGATATCATAATCAGTAATCTATAAATGCATTAAAGTTAAAATGTTGATACCAAACGCAATACCATTATAAACAGCTGCAACTGCCATCTCATGGCCCCACTGGCATAACAAATACCCTAAAAATTTGAAAATACCTTTAAAATATTTTGAAACCTTGCTACCAAAGTATTGATGTCATACCTTAATAACCCTCAAAAATAAATAAAACCCTCAATTCGTAAATGTTCTAAAAGCCTCCGTTGCTTGTTCTAATGCCAATTATAAAGGCATCAAAAATCAAAAAGCAAACCATCATGTTATCAGCATCAAATGCCACATGCTTCTATTATTTCAACCGTCAAGCCTCTTCCATCCTCTCCCAAACCCTCTTGAAACCCTAATTCCATCATTCCTATCAGGAGATTACATTAATCTCAGGTAGGTAGGATTGCAAGTGGGCTCGGCCGATCTAACTTCAGATTAGGGCATGGCATTGGTTTTTTAATTAATTCCAATTAAATTTAAATTTAAAATTAGGATCTAAAAAAATTTTAACCTAAGAAAACTTTTTTATGCACTGCAGAATGCATGCATTGCGCATGATGATTAATCATGCACATGCGGCCATGTATATCGAAATTTTTTTTATTTTTTTTGCATTGCAGACGATGCATGTAAACTTTTTTTTAACCTAAACTTAGACTGTCACTTAGTTCAGCCCTAAAAATACAACCCAAAGGTTGAATATGAGGATTATTAAGCCTAGAATTTAACTTCAATCGACTCCCAAAATCATCTCTTAAACTATCTAGGAAAGAATTTTGTGCATCATGCGCAATGCAGAATGCATACATCATGCTTAATTGTTGATCGCATACATATAACTGCACATGCTTAAAAATATTTTTATTATTTATTTTTTACATCATATTATGATCATATTCATACGTGTGAGATTAATCATCGCGCGATTTTCCAACTACCTATAAGTTCGCCCAATTGGGTTTCCATTTAAGCTTGAGCTTATTAAATTTTATAAATTTTTGGGCTGAGCTCTGGCAGGGCGGAGCCATTCGATATGGTATATTATGCGGCGATCTAAGGTTAGGGTTTCTTCAGCTCTCTATAAATTGGTGGAGGCGGTCCAGGGATTCTTTGGTCTGGGTATCGGCTTTTAGTTATAGCGTTTTGTGAGGGTTTAGGGATCCGCCGGCGGGCTGGTGATGCGTGCTTCCTCGCATGTATGTGCCCCCTTCCAAGGTTTCTTTGCGTTATAGCGCCCGAAAACCTAAAACCCTAATACGTTACCCCGGAAGTTGGATCAGCGTTCGTGGTCTTTGGGGTTTTTAAGATTAGGCCCTGTTCGCTCTCGAAGATATCCAAATGTTTCGTTCTTTCTTTCTGATTTGAGAGAAGTTTTGATCTCTGCCTTCTGTTTCAAGTATAATTTTGATTTTTGCATTTTGATTCGAGAAATGTTTCGATCTTTGAGCTTCTTTCTTTTAGGAGCTATTGGAATTTGCAAGGAACCAATGCTTTGAAAGATTTTAGGGTCTTAATTTGAGCGTAAATATCCTACGTTACGCCGGTTCTTTTCTCAAGATTTATTCGTCGTCCTTCCAAATTTCTTTTCTTTTTGCCTCTCCACCTTTCGCTTTTTGAGGTTTCGTTGCCCAAAGAGCCTAGTCATGGAGGCATACAGCCAAGTCGGTGGGGTTAACGTGGAGGTATACTTTTCTTCCATGGTATTGCCTCTAAAATCTCTCACAACAAGTACATACCAACAAGTTTGAAATTTGAATTTTTTTAATCGAAAGTCACACTTTTGGCTCATCAAGTGATCCGAATTTAGGTGTTTTCCATGCTTTCACCATTAAAAATGGTACCTTATCTTTTTAGGATATATGGGCAAAACTAACGTTGAGTTTTTTTTTTTTAATATTGTTGATGTATTGTTACTTGAAACGCTCTTTGCTGGCAATGATTATAACCTACCCGCGCTTCTGATAGTCATACATGAAGCATATGGTAAAAAAATGGTTGAATTTCTTGATATGAGCTGATATTAAGAAAATAGTACTTTTTAGCACTTTCTTAGTACTTTTAGAATTAATTTTTAAATGCGAAAATAGTTGGATATTTTCAAGTTCTGTGTACTGTGGATTCAGTGAGACGTCTTGGCTGTGATGAGAATCTATACAGCTTCAAAATGCCAGTTCTGCTTCAGAAAATTCATGATAGAGGAAGCTGATAGAAAACTGAGCCTTTTATGGAGTTACCACCGAATTTTATTGTATATAATTTATTGAATTTTTTTCTTTTCCTTGTTTGAATTGACTTGAACATCCTCTGATACTTAAATGGTTGTTTCTTTTCTTTCTGCCTGTGATGATATCTCCAAGTTTATGAGGTGTAGATAGCTCCAAGTCCCTGTTTTACAGGGGGAACCTGCTTGCAGCTGCTACATTCAGATGACATCAATGGACTTTTCTGAGGCATTGGCTCTTTTATTGATCATGATATAACCTTCATGTGTATGAGATCTACTCTATTAACAAATGGATTCTAGCTGTTTCTAAGTTTATGTTTTCTTATCTGTTTAAGGTATTTTGTCTGAAATTTTTGTTTGTTTGTCTAATGTTCATTATATTATAGAAGATTATATCTTTTGTATATAAAGTGCGGTTCTTAATTACTGAGTTATGTCTGTGAAAGAAGATTCTTAATATTTCCCATTTCAGAGCCCTACATTTCCTTGTTTACACACTGTAATGCGAGCTAGTAATGGTAGTTCTTGGAAAGAAAAACTATGTAGCACACTTTTGTTATTTTGTGCATACGACTATTAAGATGTTGAATTCTTTTGCCACTGCCAATGATGATTTGTCTGCAAAATGGATGTGTTGTGGAACCAAGTCCCTGCTTGCAGAGAGAACTATGTATTTACTCTTTGTATCCTCTTTGAATCTACTTTTAACTGTTAAAAGTTTAAGTGTAAAGTAGATGGTACTTGCTAGCTATCTTTCTTGTAGCATGGTGTATGTGTGTATATGGAAGGCGAATATGACTTGAAGAGACATGCCTTTCCACCCTTCCCACAGAAGCTTGACTTTCGAGTCCCAGTAATGAATCGAATCTTCACCGTTTTAAGCTTTTAGGAGATTCAGTATTGTTTGCTTATAATGGATGTCGTCTCAAACAAATGATTTGGTAGAGGACAATGAAAAAAGTATTCTTTCCAATCTCAAACAACAAGTTAGGATCCTCTTCAGGTGGGGGTTGAACTGAAGAGGCCCAGTTTGCCCATTGTATATCACTTATGGGAAAAGTCTTTGTACAATGCCTTCAATGTAGGATGGCTTGCATTGGACGTAGTGATTCGTTCATGTGAACCTGTACGTCTGCGGTGCGGAACCAAGAGCGAGCCTCCTCGGCGTGGGCTTATGCGCGGGCGAATCATCGTGCCCAGTGCAGGCTATCTTGCACCGAAGGCAATGTAGAAAGGCTTTTCCATCACTTATGTATGGCAAGGCCCTCCTGTTCACAAGTTTGTCGATGATCAGCCTTGCTTAATTGCAGGATTTTTGACATGGGCGGCCCAAGATTTACACTTGGACCTCTCCAGTTCAACCTTGAGCTGGGAGGATCCAAATATGCTATATATACATTGGTCTTTGTTACCAAATCACTTTCCTCGGACGTCGGGCAAGAGTGAGGATTCAAAGGATGGTGAGGACGGGTTCGGGAATCTTCAAATGCCTTCTTCCCAAGAAGGAATCCTGCAAAGAAGTTTTTGGAGATGGTTGCTTCGGTGGGGATCCTCCGACGCTTAAGTGAGTAACTCGAAAAATAATGGACTAAAAGATTTAGTCAAAAACTTTGATTTCGGATTCCCTTCCCATTATGAGCGAATGTTCTTATACCTATTTGGAGGCTTCTCTTATCCCTTTTTGAAAGGTTGTTAATTTCAAGACGACATCTAGTGGAAGGTAGATGGCAAGGTGACATGTCGCAACTACCTCTGAGCTTGTCAGAGCTTGTCAGGTGGCTTGCCACCCTTGTCTGGTGCCACCCCCTGTCTGGTGCAACACCGTAGGCAGGTCTGGCCTTGTCGGGCGTGCGCCGTAACTGGTAGTGGCTGCGGGGGTCATGCGCAGTCGCAGATGGTAGGTGCACCGCATGGTGGTCGCAAGTGTCAGGCGTCACAGTCGATCCTGAAGTCGACGCCGGAGGCCGACTCTAGTGTCGACTTGGAGGTCGACTCCTGAGTCGCGGCTGGATGCCGACTCTGTCGTCGGGCTTGGAGGCTTACTTTGGAGTCGGTGCTGGAGGCCGACTCCGGAGTCGGTGCTGGAGGCCGACTCGGCGTTGGGTTTGGAGGTCAACTCTGGAGTTGATGCTGGAGGTCGACTCTGGAGTCGGTGCTGGAGGCTATTCGAATCGGATGGTAGCCCTGGGGATTCCCGCTAAGTGGCTTTGCCCACCTAATCTTCATCTCTGTCAGTTAACCTTTTCGTTAGCCCTGACGCGGCATGATCAGCCACATCAAATGCTCCCTCGCCCTTGAGATGGTGCGGTTACGTTTTTCGCTCGTCAAAAGGGGCGCATAGTCATTTGGTGGCTGATCCCCGCATGCCATTAATTGCGAAGAGAGGCACGTGTCCTTGAGGGCGATGCCTCTTCAATGCGGAAGATATGGGGTACTGCAACGCCATTGCCCTGTCATTCCTTGCCGTCGGTTTCGGCGGGATCCTCGAAACCGAGGAAACCCTTTGGACTCCACGAAAAGGTGATCGCTATCATGAGGTGGGCGTCATTAACGTCTCGTCATTGGTTGCGGACTTCGCTTCCTGCACGCTCGGTGGTTACCGAGGCGTCCCGTCCAGTGGCGAGTATCTGCGTGGTAGGTTAAATTAGACGGGATAATTCGAAAGCTGGGCATAAAGGGGGAGTTTGTTCCGAACCTGGTCTTTCACGTTTCCGAGTCTTCTTCCTTCAAGCTTGAACCTCCTCGGAGCTCTTCCTTTACCCTGTGTTTGCTGTCTTCCTCTTTCTTCCAGGTCAGTCTTCTCGACCCCTCTTTGCTTTCTTTTTCATGGCTTCGTTGCCCTCATCCTCCTTTTGGTCCTCATCTTCTTTTGAGGATGAAATTCTTCGAGGATCAAGTTCCTTGAGGGCAGCTGTGTGCTGCCGACAGGACCCCAGTCAAGGGTCGTCGGGCAGCAGCAGCTCCCCCTAGGGCCAGCGGGGGGGTCCTCAGAGGGGATCGCCTTCATCGTCACCCCCGTAGACCTAGAATCCCTTAGGGTAACTTATAGGATACTCGAGGATGTTCGGTTATCTGCCCCCGGACCTGACGATACGGTGACTTCCATCGCTTCTGGGGGAGTTGCCCTATACGAGGAGTTCTTTAAGGCGGGCCTTCGGCTTCCTCTCCATCCCTTCATAGTCAGCCTTCTTCATAGGTACGCCCTAGCGCCTGCACAGCTGGTTCTGAACTCTTTTCGGACCATTTGTGCGTTCATAGTGCTATGTGGCCTCCAAGGTATAGAGGCCCGAGTGCCTCTATTTTGTAGCTTCTACATGCTCTGCCGCCAGGCTAGCATTGGTAGGTGGTGTTGGGAATTGTATCCTAAAGCCAATCATTTGATGATTCTGTTGATGTAAATTGTATATAAATTGATATATTAATAAAAGTTATTTGACAGTTTATTCATTACAAGAACATCTTCTTAAAACTCCTAATAGTAATGAAGCCCTTAGGATCTTCCTTCATGATAAAGGAGGATTTATCTTTGAAGGTCCTTAAAAGAGTTCGCGACCAAATGATATACTATGACAGGGCCATAGTACTATCAATTATAGGACGTTGTATATCATATTTGTTGGTTGTCCTCTTAACCAAGGAGTGTAGAGACAC
>UESW01003955.1:1175944-1286618 GCA_900491605.1 Calamus simplicifolius | reverse complement strand
GGCTAGGAGTTACCGGGTGACGAAGAGCGGACCGACGAGGGTGCAGCTGGAAGGGGAGGAGCTGAGGAGGAAGGGAAGGCTAGTGGTGGCAGCGAAGATATTCACCGTAGCACCGTCGGTCCTGATGGTGGTCATCCGGAAGGACGCCAGCGACACGCTTGAGTTCTGAAGCTTATGCATCAATGAGCTCCACCCCGACATCGTCTAGGCCGCCTCCAACTCCCAAACCACAACCGCCGTCTGATTAAAACCCTCATGTGCCGGCATGGCCCAAGCCCTTATGGGCCCTGCTAGGCTAGCACGTGGGTCGTGCCGTGCCAGCCCATGTCTTAATGGGTTGTGCCGGGCTTGGTCCATGGGCTTAAGTTCCTGAGCATGGCACAACCCCCTTTTATGGGTCGTGCCTGGCACAGTTGATACTGTAGCAATCGGACTGGGCCAACCATGGGCAATCCGGCCCAATGCCCATCTTATTTCCACTTTACATTATTATTTAATAAGAATTCAATAATCATCGGATTCTTTTTATATAAAAGGCTAATCAGAGTTATGTATTAGAACAAAAGCGGAGACCAAGCCATACAAATAAAGTAACTATCCGAATCTTTCGTTAAAAAGCGCAAATAATTAGGCACTACACTTTTATGCTGCATACCCATATATATATATATATATATATAATCAAAACTAAAATGGTCCTAGCCTAATACTTTATAGATCACGTAGTTTATTTGAGTTTATATTAATCATTTAATTTAAACCAAATTCAACTTATTTTTTATAAAATGTATATAGTCAATGATAATCTACATTAAACTAAAATTTGATATCATAATCAGTAATCTATAAATGCATTAAAGTTAAAATGTTGATACCAAACGCAATACCATTATAAACAGCTGCAACTGCCATCTCATGGCCCCACTGGCATAACAAATACCCTAAAAATTTGAAAATACCTTTAAAATATTTTGAAACCTTGCTACCAAAGTATTGATGTCATACCTTAATAACCCTCAAAAATAAATAAAACCCTCAATTCGTAAATGTTCTAAAAGCCTCCGTTGCTTGTTCTAATGCCAATTATAAAGGCATCAAAAATCAAAAAGCAAACCATCATGTTATCAGCATCAAATGCCACATGCTTCTATTATTTCAACCGTCAAGCCTCTTCCATCCTCTCCCAAACCCTCTTGAAACCCTAATTCCATCATTCCTATCAGGAGATTACATTAATCTCAGGTAGGTAGGATTGCAAGTGGGCTCGGCCGATCTAACTTCAGATTAGGGCATGGCATTGGTTTTTTAATTAATTCCAATTAAATTTAAATTTAAAATTAGGATCTAAAAAAATTTTAACCTAAGAAAACTTTTTTATGCACTGCAGAATGCATGCATTGCGCATGATGATTAATCATGCACATGCGGCCATGTATATGAAATTTTTTTTATTTTTTTTGCATTGCAGACGATGCATGTAAACTTTTTTTTAACCTAAACTTAGACTGTCACTTAGTTCAGCCCTAAAAATACAACCCAAAGGTTGAATATGAGGATTATTAAGCCTAGAATTTAACTTCAATCGACTCCCAAAATCATCTCTTAAACTATCTAGGAAAGAATTTTGTGCATCATGCGCAATGCAGAATGCATACATCATGCTTAATTGTTGATCGCATACATATAACTGCACATGCTTAAAAATATTTTTATTTTTTATTTTTTACATCATATTATGATCATTCATACGTGTGAGATTAATCATCGCGCGATTTTCCAACTACCTATAAGTTCGCCCAATTGGGTTTCCATTTAAGCTTGAGCTTATTAAATTTTATAAATTTTTGGGCTGAGCTCTGGCAGGGCGGAGCCATTCGATATGGTATATTATGCGGCGATCTAAGGTTAGGGTTTCTTCAGCTCTCTATAAATTGGTGGAGGCGGTCCAGGGATTCTTTGGTCTGGGTATCGGCTTTTAGTTATAGCGTTTTGTGAGGGTTTAGGGATCCGCCGGCGGGCTGGTGATGCGTGCTTCCTCGCATGTATGTGCCCCCTTCCAAGGTTTCTTTGCGTTATAGCGCCCGAAAACCTAAAACCCTAATACGTTACCCCGGAAGTTGGATCAGCGTTCGTGGTCTTTGGGGTTTTTAAGATTAGGCCCTGTTCGCTCTCGAAGATATCCAAATGTTTCGTTCTTTCTTTCTGATTTGAGAGAAGTTTTGATCTCTGCCTTCTGTTTCAAGTATAATTTTGATTTTTGCATTTTGATTCGAGAAATGTTTCGATCTTTGAGCTTCTTTCTTTTAGGAGCTATTGGAATTTGCAAGGAACCAATGCTTTGAAAGATTTTAGGGTCTTAATTTGAGCGTAAATATCCTACGTTACGCCGGTTCTTTTCTCAAGATTTATTCGTCGTCCTTCCAAATTTCTTTTCTTTTTGCCTCTCCACCTTTCGCTTTTTGAGGTTTCGTTGCCCAAAGAGCCTAGTCATGGAGGCATACAGCCAAGTCGGTGGGGTTAACGTGGAGGTATACTTTTCTTCCATGGTATTGCCTCTAAAATCTCTCACAACAAGTACATACCAACAAGTTTGAAATTTGAATTTTTTTAATCGAAAGTCACACTTTTGGCTCATCAAGTGATCCGAATTTAGGTGTTTTCCATGCTTTCACCATTAAAAATGGTACCTTATCTTTTTAGGATATATGGGCAAAACTAACGTTGAGTTTTTTTTTTTTAATATTGTTGATGTATTGTTACTTGAAACGCTCTTTGCTGGCAATGATTATAACCTACCCGCGCTTCTGATAGTCATACATGAAGCATATGGTAAAAAAATGGTTGAATTTCTTGATATGAGCTGATATTAAGAAAATAGTACTTTTTAGCACTTTCTTAGTACTTTTAGAATTAATTTTTAAATGCGAAAATAGTTGGATATTTTCAAGTTCTGTGTACTGTGGATTCAGTGAGACGTCTTGGCTGTGATGAGAATCTATACAGCTTCAAAATGCCAGTTCTGCTTCAGAAAATTCATGATAGAGGAAGCTGATAGAAAACTGAGCCTTTTATGGAGTTACCACCGAATTTTATTGTATATAATTTATTGAATTTTTTTCTTTTCCTTGTTTGAATTGACTTGAACATCCTCTGATACTTAAATGGTTGTTTCTTTTCTTTCTGCCTGTGATGATATCTCCAAGTTTATGAGGTGTAGATAGCTCCAAGTCCCTGTTTTACAGGGGGAACCTGCTTGCAGCTGCTACATTCAGATGACATCAATGGACTTTTCTGAGGCATTGGCTCTTTTATTGATCATGATATAACCTTCATGTGTATGAGATCTACTCTATTAACAAATGGATTCTAGCTGTTTCTAAGTTTATGTTTTCTTATCTGTTTAAGGTATTTTGTCTGAAATTTTTGTTTGTTTGTCTAATGTTCATTATATTATAGAAGATTATATCTTTTGTATATAAAGTGCGGTTCTTAATTACTGAGTTATGTCTGTGAAAGAAGATTCTTAATATTTCCCATTTCAGAGCCCTACATTTCCTTGTTTACACACTGTAATGCGAGCTAGTAATGGTAGTTCTTGGAAAGAAAAACTATGTAGCACACTTTTGTTATTTTGTGCATACGACTATTAAGATGTTGAATTCTTTTGCCACTGCCAATGATGATTTGTCTGCAAAATGGATGTGTTGTGGAACCAAGTCCCTGCTTGCAGAGAGAACTATGTATTTACTCTTTGTATCCTCTTTGAATCTACTTTTAACTGTTAAAAGTTTAAGTGTAAAGTAGATGGTACTTGCTAGCTATCTTTCTTGTAGCATGGTGTATGTGTGTATATGGAAGGCGAATATGACTTGAAGAGACATGCCTTTCCACCCTTCCCACAGAAGCTTGACTTTCGAGTCCCAGTAATGAATCGAATCTTCACCGTTTTAAGCTTTTAGGAGATTCAGTATTGTTTGCTTATAATGGATGTCGTCTCAAACAAATGATTTGGTAGAGGACAATGAAAAAAGTATTCTTTCCAATCTCAAACAACAAGTTAGGATCCTCTTCAGGTGGGGGTTGAACTGAAGAGGCCCAGTTTGCCCATTGTATATCACTTATGGGAAAAGTCTTTGTACAATGCCTTCAATGTAGGATGGCTTGCATTGGACGTAGTGATTCGTTCGCATGTGAACCTGTACGTCTGCGGTGCGGAACCAAGAGCGAGCCTCCTCGGCGTGGGCTTATGCGCGGGCGAATCATCGTGCCCAGTGCAGGCTATCTTGCACCGAAGGCAATGTAGAAAGGCTTTTCCATCACTTATGTATGGCAAGGCCCTCCTGTTCACAAGTTTGTCGATGATCAGCCTTGCTTAATTGCAGGATTTTTGACATGGGCGGCCCAAGATTTACACTTGGACCTCTCCAGTTCAACCTTGAGCTGGGAGGATCCAAATATGCTATATATACATTGGTCTTTGTTACCAAATCACTTTCCTCGGACGTCGGGCAAGAGTGAGGATTCAAAGGATGGTGAGGACGGGTTCGGGAATCTTCAAATGCCTTCTTCCCAAGAAGGAATCCTGCAAAGAAGTTTTTGGAGATGGTTGCTTCGGTGGGGATCCTCCGACGCTTAAGTGAGTAACTCGAAAAATAGTTAGGAGTAATGGACTAAAAGATTTAGTCAAAAACTTTGATTTCGGATTCCCTTCCCATTATGAGCGAATGTTCTTATACCTATTTGGAGGCTTCTCTTATCCCTTTTTGAAAGGTTGTTAATTTCAAGACGACATCTAGTGGAAGGTAGATGGCAAGGTGACATGTCGCAACTACCTCTGAGCTTGTCAGAGCTTGTCAGGGGTGGCTTGCCACCCCTTGTCTGGTGCAACACCCACCCCCTGTCTGGTGCAACACCGTAGGCAGGTCTGGCCTTGTCGGGCGTGCGCCGTAACTGGTAGTGGCTGCGGGGGTCATGCGCAGTCGCAGATGGTAGGTGCACCGCATGGTGGTCGCAAGTGTCAGGCGAGTCACATGGGGCCGCCATTGGTCGATCCTGAAGTCGACGCCGGAGGCCGACTCTAGTGTCGACTTGGAGGTCGACTCCTGAGTCGCGGCTGGATGCCGACTCTGTCGTCGGGCTTGGAGGCTTACTTTGGAGTCGGTGCTGGAGGCCGACTCCGGAGTCGGTGCTGGAGGCCGACTCGGCGTTGGGTTTGGAGGTCAACTCTGGAGTTGATGCTGGAGGTCGACTCTGGAGTCGGTGCTGGAGGCTATTCGAATCGGATGGTAGCCCTGGGGATTCCCGCTAAGTGGCTTTGCCCACCTAATCTTCATCTCTGTCAGTTAACCTTTTCGTTAGCCCTGACGCGGCATGATCAGCCACATCAAATGCTCCCTCGCCCTTGAGATGGTGCGGTTACGTTTTTCGCTCGTCAAAAGGGGCGCATAGTCATTTGGTGGCTGATCCCCGCATGCCATTAATTGCGAAGAGAGGCACGTGTCCTTGAGGGCGATGCCTCTTCAATGCGGAAGATATGGGGTACTGCAACGCCATTGCCCTGTCATTCCTTGCCGTCGGTTTCGGCGGGATCCTCGAAACCGAGGAAACCCTTTGGACTCCACGAAAAGGTGATCGCTATCATGAGGTGGGCGTCATTAACGTCTCGTCATTGGTTGCGGACTTCGCTTCCTGCACGCTCGGTGGTTACCGAGGCGTCCCGTCCAGTGGCGAGTATCTGCGTGGTAGGTTAAATTAGACGGGATAATTCGAAAGCTGGGCATAAAGGGGGAGTTTGTTCCGAACCTGGTCTTTCACGTTTCCGAGTCTTCTTCCTTCAAGCTTGAACCTCCTCGGAGCTCTTCCTTTACCCTGTGTTTGCTGTCTTCCTCTTTCTTCCAGGTCAGTCTTCTCGACCCCTCTTTGCTTTCTTTTTCATGGCTTCGTTGCCCTCATCCTCCTTTTGGTCCTCATCTTCTTTTGAGGATGAAGTTCTTCGAGGATCAAGTTCCTTGAGGGCAGCTGTGCTGCCGACAGGACCCCAGTCAAGGGTCGTCGGGCAGCAGCTCCCCCTAGGGCCAGCGGGGGGTCCTCAGAGGGGATCACCTTCATCGTCACCCCCGTAGACCTAGAATCCCTTAGGGTAACTTATAGGATACTCGAGGATGTTCGGTTATCTGCCCCCGGACCTGACGATACGGTGACTTCCATCGCTTCTGGGGGAGCTGCCCTATACGAGGAGTTCTTTAAGGCGGGCCTTCGGCTTCCTCTCCATCCCTTCATAGTCGGCCTTCTTCATGGGTACGCCCTAGCGCCTGCACAGCTGGTTCTGAACTCTTTTCGGACCATTTGTGCGTTCATAGTGCTATGTGGCCTCCAAGGTATAGAGGCCCGAGTGCCTCTATTTTGTAGCTTCTACATTCTCTGCCGCCAAGCTAGCATTGGTAGGTGGTGTTGGGAATTGTATCCTAAAGCCAATCATTTGATGATTCTGTTGATGTAAATTGTATATAAATTGATATATTAATAAAAGTTATTTGGCAGTTTATTCATTACAAGAACATCTTCTTAAAACTCTTAATAGTAATGAAGCCCTTAGGATCTTCCTTCATGATAAAGGAGGATTTATCTTTGAAGGTCATTAAAAGAGTTCGCGACCAAATGATATACTATGACAGGGCCATAGTACTATCAATTATAGGACGTTGTATATCATATTTGTTGGTTGTCCTCCTAACCAAGGAGTGTAGAGACACCTGTATGACATACAGGTGAAAGTGTAGGAGTATATTTCATCGAACATGACTCATTTCTGGATACTCTACTGTCAAGAGTTAATCCGAGAAGATATAGGTATAAGTATCCTTCAGACCTGAAGATCACAATCAGTGCCTTACAAGAAACTCATTATCTTAGGTGCTGGACCATCTGGATTTCTAATCCAGCTACGAAAGGTTATTGAGTGCAGTCAAGTACTTGTGGTAGTCAGTTGTGGATCAAGATGGAATTTGACCTATCCCGTTAAGAGGAGAAATGCTTGTGTTTCAATTTAGCAAGACCTTGGCCAAGGCACTTCATATGAAAGTCACATGATCACTAAAATTGAAATTACTTTATGGATTTGCTGTTTAGAGTTGACAGGCTCTTAAGCCATCCTTAGCATTTGTGGTCACGGTAACTATTTCTTAGGGTTCTTGGAGTTTGCTCGGCAACTCTTCGATCTATCCGAACGTCGGGTTCCATTGCTAGATGGGCACATCGATTAGTATAGAAAATTATTTCTATGCTACCGGTTTAGGTTTGAACCTAGAGAGTCACATGCATAGAAGTTTCCTAGGATGATCTATTTGCTGATCAACAATTGAGAATTGTATATGATTTAATTAATCAATTTGATTGATTGAATTATCTCAATTGGATTAAGTACAAGTGAATAAGATTCAATTTGGTTTAAGTTTATTAGAAGGACTAATCAATTTCAAATATTTATTTGAAATTAGATTTGATTTGGATTTAAATAGATTTAGGATTAGCCAAATTTGATTTGGGCTAAATCCAATAAATTCAAATTAACTTAAAACCAAAAATCCAAACCCCATGTGTGAAAAAGGTTTTTTTTGCATGATGAGATAACTAAATCTCATCGCATTAGAAATTAAATTCTCATGCAGAATTTAATTTATAACTTTTAGTCTTCTTCAAATGATTCCCAAGTTCAAGAAAAATAAATTTTGCTAAAAGGTGCCTCTTTGGAAGAGCACTCCATACAACTCTTCATGCATTGATAAGTGTGTGAATTTAATGTCTCTTTGGTTTTTACAAAAACAGCGGAATTCTAAATGTTAGAATTCAATAGGCTGGCTAATATGAAACTATAAATAGAGGACATCCCTCACCAGATAAAAAAAACACAAGATCAAAAGAGATCAAAAATTCTAAACAGTTAGAACCAAGTGTTAAAGTTCTAAGAGTTAGAACAGAAAATTCTGATGTGATTTTAGTGTTAGCAAAAGCTTGGTGGATCTTGGAGGAAGATTCAAGTGGAAGAATTCAAGATCAGCAAAATTGTTTTTCCGCGGGCTAGCACTCCCGGAAATCCGATCATTCGGGGGCTTTGCGTGGACAATACTAGAGGCCAGACGATTGAACGGCTGCAGAGCACAAAGGATTTACCTACTATTCTTAAGGTGAGTGATTTAATCCTTAAATCTTAAGGCAGGCTTCAAGATGAGTAGTATGACTTCTCATCTTGAAGATCAAGATATGATCTTAATTATTTAATTTATATGCAATATTTAGATCAAACGATCTTATAATATAAAGCAAAGATATGATCTTGATGCATGTTAGAAAGATTAATATGTAATCTTTAAATTTTCGCATTGATAATTGTTATCAAATTTTAAAATATGCATGCCTCGGGGATTAACTCTCCCAAGAGGTGGTTGTTCACAAC
Source organism: Calamus simplicifolius (assembly GCA_900491605.1). Classification (NCBI taxonomy): domain Eukaryota; kingdom Viridiplantae; phylum Streptophyta; class Magnoliopsida; order Arecales; family Arecaceae; genus Calamus; species Calamus simplicifolius. The sequence continues at coordinate 1,278,166 of UESW01003955.1, read as the reverse complement.
TAGAGCCGATCGAACCATCAAACTGAGCCTCCCCACCTCTATTAAAGGGTGGAAAGCTCGATTCTTTTACGCGCATCTTGAGGGAGTGAGGCGGGATTGGGGGGGACTCGAACCTGGCGCTGAACAAGAATTCGATGGTGGTTCCCGCGGGACCAAGAGGCACAAGAGTAGTTATTGTCCATCGCCCCCCCCCCCCCCCCCCGCCCGCCGAAGGCTTTTGTCGGAGAACCTCCAGCGCGCCGGCATTATTCCGAGCGATGGTGAGCGACCGTAGATAGATTTTTTTTATTGACCGATTTTTGGTTACTTGCAGACATGAGGATATCGACCAATGCTGTGAGGAGGGCGGTGGTCAAGAGAAAGAGGGTCGTTGACGATGCCGAGGGGTTGGGGAAGAGGACTTCCCCTCGGTCACCCCCCCCCCCCCCCCCCAAGTGAACCTCAGGCGAGCCAAGGGGCTGTCTCATCGATCGACCTCATCGTCGAGTCGCTCTCGGAGGAGTCGAGGGTCGAGGTGGTCCCTTTGCTCATGGAGCCGGCCACCTTGAGCGCGGACCCGGGTCGCACGGTAGCCAAACCGGTTTCGAACGGGGGCCCGCTAGAGGGAGAGTAGGCGGGCGAGGAGCATCCGATGGCAGCGGGGCCGTTGGCAGAGGAGGTGTCGTCGGCCTCTAGCGCAACACCCTTGACCTCGGAGTCGGTCGGGACCGCGAAGGGAGGTGGGATGAGGGCAGTCCCATCTTGGCCGTCCCTTATGAACCACGGCCGCATGGCAGAGCAGCTGATGGCCCAGGTTTGCTTGCCGGAGTTCCAATGGGAGCTTTGCCGCCAGGTAGCTTCCGCCTTCTTTCGAGACGCCTTTGCGGCTCTATTATGGGTAAGCATCTCCCCCTCTTCAAGAGTCATTGCCCAATGACAGAGGTTTTTCTTTGCAGACGACAAATTCCATGGCCGCCGTGAGAGACGTCACCATCCAAGGTGATGTGGTCCTCCGCCGCACTCGTCAAGAGGCCACTGATGCTCGGGCCCGGGCTGAGAGGGCATTGGAGACTACCCGGGTCGAGTGGGCAGAGGAGCTCGAGGAGGCCAGGCACCGGGCGGTGGCCGAGCTCGAGCGTGCTTGGGTCGTTGAGGAGATGCTGGACGTCGCCAAGGCAACGATTAGTGCTCGAGACATCCGTCTCCACTCTCTCTATCTGGAGGTGAAGGCAGCCGAACTGCGGGCCATCGATGCTGAGGAGATCGCCTGAATGGCCAACGCGAGGGCGGTCGAGAGGGAAGCGACAGTTCGAGCCGTAGAGGAGAGGGTCGCTGCTGCCGAAGAGAGGGCCGCAACGACCAAGAGGGCGGCGGTCAAGGCTGTGGAGCGCTACCGAGGCTCTAAGGCCTTTGTGGATGAGCTGGCGAAGGCCTCGGTCGACGTCTATCTTCAAGGCTTCCGAGAGTGCAAGGAGAAGGCAGCGAGGGTATTCGGCCTTGCAAGCCTCATGGACCTCGAGCCGGACGACAAGGAGCCAGAGGGATCACCCGCGGGCGGGAGATCGGCCGACGACGGGTCAGCACCGACCGATGCCTGAAGGACCTTTCCTCTTTGTATTCCTTTTTTGTCCATTCCTTGTCCTTGTATCGAAGTCCGACTCGAGTCGGCATTTTTGTAGACTCTCTCTAAGTAATGAAAACCAAATTTTCTTTCAAGTGTTGAAGTCTTTGGATTTTGGATACTTAGTTTATGTAGTATGCACTTGTACGGATCCGTGATGGGGTTGCCTCGTTTTCGTCGAGATTGAAGTAAGTGTGCTCAGAATGATGGCCCATTCTGGTGCTGGAGTGAATCCCGGGGCAAGTGCCGAGATCGACCTTGGAGTTGGGCCTAGTACTAGCGCTGGCGTCGGCCTTAGAAGATGACCTTGGGGTCAATCTTAGGTGCCATCCTGGGGTCAGTCTTCGTACATGACCACCCTGTTCCTTGGTCATCCCTGTGAACGATCGCAGGCATTGAAGATCTGCAGCCTTAGGAGAGAAGATAAGTACTTCTAGAACCTGAAAGGAATGGCTTTGTTAGACTCTTTCCCAACTCCGGATTCCTGAAGGCGAAAATTCTGCTGAAGAAGAGGGCCGTCTGGGCGGCGAGCGTCGACGCCCTTGCCCTCGTTGCTTTTGCTAACGAGCTTGAGCTTGAAGCTACTCTTGCTGGTGAGTTTCAGTCTTAGGTGCCGACTGGGGTCGATCTTGGAGGCCGACTCTGAAGTTGGGGCTGGAGGCCAACTCTGGCGTCGGTCTTTGGTGTCGACCTAGGGTCGATTTTTGGCGCCAACTTGGAGTCGGTCTTTGGCGCTGACCTGGCGTCAGTCTTTGGTGGTCTTGGAGGCCGACTTTGGTGTCGGTTTTTGGTGCCGACTTGGAGTCAGTTTTTGGTGCCGACCTGGCGTTGGTCTTTGGTGGTCTTGGAGGCCTACTTTGGAGTTGGGGCTAGAGGCTGACTCTAGCGTCGGTCTTTGGCGCCGACTTGACATCGGCCTTTGGTGCTGAGAAAGTAAGATACTAAAACACATCTTTATTAGTCGAAAGAATGAAATGCTCAAAGTTATAACTAGTCGGTCGTGTACATTACTGGTAGTACCGACGGAGGTTGTCCGCATTCCAAGTGCGGAGGAGCGGCTTCTCGTCGAGCCCTTCGATCCGGTACACTCCGCGATGGAGGACTTCGATGACCTGATAGGGCCCTTCCCAATTTGGTGATAGTTTGCCTTCCTTCGCGGGTTTTGAGACCTCGGCTCGTCTGAGGACCAAGTCTCCAGGAAGGAACACCCTAGGGCGAATCCGGGTGTTGTAGTATCTTGCGGCCCTTTGGCAGTAGGTGGCCATCTTGAGCTGCGCCCGATCGCGCGCTTTCTTAACGAGGTTAAGGTTGGCCTGCAGCTGACTTGGATTGTCCTTCTCGTCGTATGACTCCACCCGAGGGCTGGGGGCGCCAACCTCCACAGGGATAACATCTTTCGATCCGAACACAAGGCTGAAGGGGGTCTCTTCAGTGGGAGTCTGTGGCATTGTATGGTACGCCCACAGGACATTTGGGAGCTCCTCCACCCATCTTCCTTTAAAGTTATCCAGACACGTTCTAAGCTCCTGAAGGATGGTTCGGTTCATAACCTTGGCTGCTCCATTCGTTTGCGGGTGACTGATGGAAGTAAACCGTTGATAAATGCCCAACTCGGCACAGAATTCTCTGAAGGAGGCGCTGTCGAATTGCCAGCCGTTATCGGTGATGAGGGTGCGCGGTAGCCCGAATCGACAGATGATGAATTTTCTGAAGAAAGATCTCATGTTGCCTTCGGTGATCTTGGCGAGTGCCTCGGCCTCCACCCACTTAGTGAAGTGGTTGATGACGACAAGTAGAAACTTTCGCTGACCGAAGGCAAGGGGAATTATCCTAGGATGTCCATCCCCTCACTGGGCAAAGGGCCATGGAGCCGACAGATGGCTTAGTTGGGAAGTCGGCTGTCGTTGAATGTTGGCGTGCTGCTGACAGCTATCGCACCTCCGAACCAACTCGACATTGTTCTCCCGCATGGTAAGCCAGTAGTAGCCCTGACGTAGGGCCTTGTATGCTAGTGCTTTGCTCCCCAGATGGTTTTCGTAGATGTCTTCATGGATCTCGTGGAGGATGTAGTCGACATCTGCAGGGCCAACACATTTGAGGAGGGGGTGAGAGAAAGACCTTCGATACAATTGTCCATCGAGCACCAGAAACTTGGAAGTTCGCCATCTGAGTAGCTTGGTCTTCGCAGGGTCCGCGGAAAGAGTGCTGTCAGCGAGGTATTGGATGTAGGCATCATCCAGGTGGATTCTTGGTTGACTGGTAGAGCTTCCTCCGCTGCATCAATGCTCGGGGCCTCCAAATGCTCCACGTAGGTTCTCCCAAGGGTTTCGTCGGCCGAGGTGGCGAGCCGGGATAAGGCATCAGCTCTGGTGTTCTAAAGTGAGCAAAAAATGAGGTATGTGATTGGACCTTACTTAAATAGCGGGACATGATGGGGTCTCGGGCCTTGTATTCCCCAGCGACTTGTTTGGAGACGAGTTGGGAGTCGGTGAAGGCTCTGAGGTGCATTATTCTGAATTCCTTGGCTAGCTTTATTCCTGCCAGCAAAGCTTCATACTCGACTTGATTATTAGTGGCTAAGAAAAGGAACCGAAGGGCGTACTCTACCATTATCCCCTCCGGACTCGCGAGGATAAGGCCCGCTCCGCTCCATTGGAAATTCGATGCACCATCGACATGGAGAATCCAATCTTCCCTACTCTCGGACGTAGTGCCTGAGGGCGCCACGTGGGGCTCCTCCAGCTGCTCTCCGATCCAGGTGCACTCGATCAGGAAGTCCGCCAAGACCTGGAACTTCATGGTCGACCTCGGTCGGAACGATAGATCGAACTCCCCAAGCTTGACGGCCCACTTCGCCAGCTAACTGGAGGTGTCAGGATGGAACAAAATTGCCCTAAGCGGTTGGTCCGTGAGCACCACGATCGGCTGGGCTTGAAAGTAAGGCCTGAGACGTTGAGCGAAGATGATCAGAGCAAAAATAATTTTTTTAATTTTGGAATACATGGTCTCCGTGTTGTGAAGTACTTTACTGGTGTAGTAGACGGGCCTCTGCATCCCATCAGTGTCAACGCGAATGAGCATAGAGCTGACCATCTCGGGGGATGTCGCGAGGTATAGAAAGAGTTCCTCTCCCTCCCTCGGCTTAGACAATAGTGGTGGGGTCGACAGGAACTCTTTCAATCCTTTGAAGGATCTCTGGCACTTCTCCATCCACTCAAAGCCGTTGACCTTGCACAGGGCTTTGAAGAAGGGCAGACATCTTTCTGTCGACTCCGATAAGAAGCGGCTTAGGGCTGCCACTCTCCCGGTAAGCTGCTGCACTTCTTATTAGCTGGCGGCCTCATGTCGATGATGGCGTTGATCTTCTCTGGATTAGCTTCGATTCCCCGCTGTGTCACCATAAAACCCAGCAACTTGCTCGACGTGATTCTAAAGGCACATTTCCGCAGATTCAGCCTCATCTGGTAGCGGCGGAGGTTACCAAAGTTCTCCATCAGGTCAGCAACATGGTCGTCGGTGCGGATGCTTTTGGTAACCATGTTGTTCACGTACACCATGTTGCGCTCGATTTGGTCCTCGAAGACTTCATCAGCCTTTGATATGTGGTCCCTGCATTCTTCAGGTCGAAGGGCTTCACCTTGTAGCAGTAGACATCCTTCTCGGTCACGAAGGAAGTGGCCTTCTCGTTCGTCGGGTCCATCTTTATCTTATGTACCCTGAGAAGGCATTCATGAAGTTGAGAGTTTTATGGCCAGATGTAGCGTCCACCAATTGGTCAATTTTAGGCAGCGGAAAGCTATCTTTGGGGCACGCTTTGTTGAGGTTGGTGAAGTCGACGCACATTCTTCAGCTTCCGTTGGCCTTACGAACCATCACCATATTAGCCAGCCAGTCCGGGTAGTGTGCCTTTCGGATGTGGCCAGCGGTAATTAGCTTGCGGACCTCGTCAATGGTCCTCTGCCGCTCGGGAGCAAAGCTTTTCTTCTTTTGTCGGACTGACCGACACCTTGGGTCGATATTGAGCTTGTGGGTGATCACCTCTATCGGTATCCTGGCATATCTGTTGCCAACCAAGCGAAGACGTTCGAGCTGGTCCGTAGGAAGGCGAGGAGCTGGTCTCTTGCCTCCTCGGGGAGAAGCGCCCCGATTCGGACCGTCTTCGTTCGGTCCTCTCCCAACAAGAAGGTTAGCAAGCGCTTGGCCGGCTCTGCCCTTCTCTTCGAGTGTCTGGGATCGAGGAGCTCTAGCATCGGTGAAGCGACTACTTCCTGGGGACTGGGAGCCGTGTGATAACAGTGGCATCAGGCTCCGCACCCCACGAACCTTCCCGACCCCTCTACTGGTGGGGAACCTTACAAGCAGCCTCTTGGTGGAGATGATGGCTTCCTAGAGGTTCAGGCCGGGTTATCCAAGGATGACATTGTAGGCCAGGGGGACTAGGACAACTAGAAACTTTATGAAGACCGTGCTCTGGCATGGCGGTGTCCTAGCTGTGACTGGGAGAGTGATTTATCCCTCCACCTTCACGGAATCTTCGGTAAAGTTCATTAGGGGCATAGTCACAGGTCGGAGAGAATTGGGGGACAAGCTCATCCGAACAAAGACATCATCGAGAATGTCTACGGAACTTCCACTGTCGATAAGGATTCTTTTTACAGGGTGTTTTGTTATCGTCATAGACACTACGATGCTATCATCATTAGGATTATCAACCCCCTCTAAGTCCCCTTTAAAGAAGGGGATCATAGTATCTACTCCCTCACCCCCTCATGGCCTCTTAAAAGTACCGCTTGCCTCCCAAAAAATCATGGCCACCGTCTTCTCAGTTGGGGCATTGTCAACGCTGGCCTAGGTAGGCGGAGGTGCCGATGGGCTTGGTGCAAGCTAGGTTCCCCCTTTGGACAAACTTTCTCAAATAACCCCGTTGAATGAGATTCTCGATCGCCTTCTTCAACTGATGGCAGTCCTCTGTATTGTGGTCATGATCCTAGTGAAAATGACACTAGAGACTTGTCGCGAGGGGTTCCTAGTTTCATGGGATGGGACACTTGAGATAGAACTCGCCTTCGATCTCTATTAGGATGTGGGATATCGGGGCGAGCAGAGGAGTGAAGTGCTCCTCTTTGGGGGCAAGAGTCCTGGGCCGGTTGTCCGATCGATGGGGAGGCTCGGGCCTCCTGGGACAAGTTCCACTAGGCTCATGATGGGTTTGCTTCTTGCTAGGTCCCTCATCAGTCTCTCTCCGGGAAGAGTCCGTCTCGTCAGCACAGATGTACTTCTGCGCACGGCTCAGCAACTCGGCGTAAGAACTGGGGGTCTTCTTGTCGAGGGAGTAGGCAAAATGGGAGGGGCAGAGCCCTCGCTTCATTGCCAGAGTGGCCACAGAGTCATCGAGGTTGTAGACTTCGAGTGCAGCCTACATGAATCGGGTCATGAAGTCCCTCAGCGACTCGCCGCCTTTTTGTTGGACGGCGAACAAGTTATTGGCCACCCGAGGGATCTTCTGACATGCGTCGAAGTGCATCAGGAAGGCCCTCTCCAGCTGCCGAAAGGAGTTGATACTGCGCGGCAGCAGACAGGAGTACCAAGCGCGCGCAGCCTTCCGAAGGATGGCAGGAAAAGCGATACAGAGGAGGGAGTCGGTTATTCCCTAAACCTGCATGAGGACCTTATAGCTTTCCAGATGGTTCAGGGGATCGGTGGTGCCGTCATAAGGGTCCGGCTAGGGGAGACGAAACTAGATCGAGATCAGCTCCTCCATAATATGGTGAGATAGCGAGGGGCAACTGTCGTAGTCCACCTCCGGTTGGTTAGTGATCCTACGCTGAGCTCTTTCAGCCGCTAGCTGTACTCGTCCAGCTGTCGCTCGGTCCGGCGAGCGATCCGACTGTCAAAGGACCCCTCCCTTGAAGATCTCGAGGACGGGGAGGGGCGATGCTGATGGTGATGCCCTCGCTCGGTCTTCTTCCTATGCCGTCGTTTAGGGGAACCATCAGAATGGCTGAAGGGCGACCGAGGCCTCTTAGAGACCTCTCGACGGTGATGCCTGGGCGAAATGTGACGGCGGGGAGATCCCCTCTGAGAGGGTCTTCCCCGGATGGATTGCCGACTGGGCTGAGCGGCCCCCACGTTCGGCGAGGTTGGCCTTGGATGTTGCTACGCGGCCGTTGGCTGTTGTTGCAGCTCACGAACCGCTGCCACAAATGACTGGACTTGCAAGGTGAGGGCGGCGATTCGGTCGTCCTGAGGTGGTGGTGAAGGCAGAGCGGGGAGGTTGGCTTGGGGAGCAGGGAGACTGGTCTCCCGCTGCTCAGGCCCTTAACCATGCCCTTTGTGTGACCAGTGGAAATCTTCCGAGCGCGTGTCATCACCATTTCTCCGTTCTAAGGGGAGTGGAGGTCTGTAGTTGGTTATTTTGAAGCTTTCTATCTCTTTGTCCTCTCGCCTCCCCCTTCTTGGCACGCCAATCTGTTGTTGCTAAATCATTTTCCTCGGACATCGGGCAAGGGTGAGGATCCAAAGGACGGTGAGGACAGGTCTGAGAATCTTCAAATGCCTCCTTCCCAAGCAGGAATCCTGCAAAGAAATTTTTGGGGACCAGTTGCTCCGGTGGGGACTCTCTGACGCTCAAGTGAGTAACTCGAAAAACAGTTCGGATCCCCTTCTCATCATGAACAAGGTTCTTATACCTGTTTGGAGGCTCCTTTTATCCCTTTTTGAAAGGTTATTAATTTGAGACGTCATCATTTGGTGGAAGGTAGACGACAAGGTCGATAGGGAGAGGTCGCAACTACCCTTGTCAGGGGTGGCTTGCCACCCCCTTCGCCTGGCGCAGCACCGCAGGCAAACAAGTTTGACCTTGTTGGGCGTGCGCCGTAACTGGCAGTGGCTACGGGGGGCCACGCGCAATCGCAGATGGTAGGTGAGCCGCATGGCGGTCGCAGGTGCCAGGCGGGTCACGTGGGGGCCGTCATTGGCCGATCCTGAAGTCGGCGCCGGAGGCCAACTCTGGCGTTGACTTGGAGGCCAACTCTGGCGTTGACTTGGAGGCCGACTCCGGCGTCGGGCTTGGAGGCCGACTCCGGATTGGATGGGAGCTCTGGGGATTCCCGCTAAGTGGCTTTGCCCACCTAATCCCCATCTCTGTCAGTTAACCTTGTCCGTTGGCCTTGACGCGGCATGATCAGCCACATCATTCCTCATATTTTTCCCTCCCTTCTCTTGGCCTATGATTTTCTATTCTAATCACTGCATGATATCATTCCTCCAGATTATATCACCAGATTAGTACTTGCAGGTCTTCCCAGGTGGCATGTAGGCTGAAGACCTCAGAAATTGCCTGGTGTCATCAGCTTTATGTCTCATCAAATGTGATTGGAGTTAAATAACAGCACAACATTTTATTTTTGTACATCATTTTTAAGTTAGATGTTGTCAAGGGTGCCTTTTTATACAAATATGTATATCTGAATGCCTGACAAATTATAGCCTATTTCTTTTTAATGCCTTTCATTAGGACCTAGCTTGTTCATATCCTAGTATCCTTTTAGTCATCTTTCTTGGATCTATGACATTCCAAGTTAACTTTTTCCCCGTTTTAACGAAGAACTGTGCAGGAGAAGGATAGAAATTTTAGCAAGGAACTTGCTTGAGTTTTATTAATAGCTTGTTGAGGTATCGTAGTTTCAATAGTTTGCAACATTATAATCAAAATGCGCTAATTCAATTGTTTTTGTTGAATTCAAGTGATAATATGGTTGCAAGAAATAATTGGTGTTGTGCAGCAGGTTCAAACAAATCCTAACAGCGTTGGACAGATGGACAAGAGAGATGATGATATTTGTAGGCTCTTAACACAGACAACTTGGGATACATTTTCATATGCATCTTATACCATGTCCTTCAAGTGGTTGGGATGTGGCTGGATGGCTGCTAGTTTGTTTAGCTGTTGCCCTGGTACATGAATTCATTGCTAATAAAAAATAAGCTAATTTGTTGGTGATGGAGCTTGTGTTCTTTTTCTTTTTAAAACCAAAGGAATGATGTTCAAGTCATGGAGCCAGTTATAGGTTCAGGTTTCTGAAACAAATTATTGTTTGGACTGGTTATGTGAATTGTTAGGGCTACCTCCTTGAGTCTGGTGAAAGCGTGAGGGATGCTGAAATGCAACTTGCTTGCATTGGTCAATTATTAACTCAAAATTTTAATTTTTTGTATTTCCAGTTTTTTTTTTTTGTAAGTTAAGGATGTATGATGCTGAGTTTGTTCATAAATTCAAATATAAATGAGCTTTAAAAGTCTTTACTCATGGTCACCTCATCTATTTTGTGTGGACTTTTAAATGAATCGATACCAAATTTACTAATCCAGTTGGTATTTGTCAAAATATGGACAAAAGGTGGGGATTTAGGGTTGGCATCTGTCAAAAAATAAAACATAAAGGAAAATGTGATGAATTTTAGAGACGTTATTCCTTTCTTTGTTTTTTTCTTTTAAAAAAATGGAACCAAGTCCCTGTTTGCAGGGAGAACTATGTATTTACTCTTTGTATCCTCTTTGAATATACTTTTCACTGTTAAAAGTTTAAGTGTAAAGTAGATGATACTTGCTGGCTATCTTTCTTGTAGCATGGTGTATGTGTGTATAGGGAAGGCAAATATGACTTGAAGAGACATGCCTTTCCATCCTTCCCACAGAAGCTTGACTTTTTAGTGCCAGTGATGAATCGAATCTTCACCGCTTTTTTAAGCTTTTAGGAGGATTCAGTATTGTCTGCTTATAATGGAGATGTCGTCTCAAACAAATGATTTGGTAGAGGACAATGAAAAAAGTATTCTTTACAGTCACAAACTATAAGTTAGAATCCTCTCCAAGTGGGGGTTGAGCTGAAGAGGTCCAGTTTACCCATTGTATATCACTTGTGGGAAAAGTTTTTGTACACCGCCTTCAGTGCAGGATGGCTTGCATTGGATTCGTCCATATATGGACACATCTGCGGTGTGGGACCCACAAGTAAGCCCTCTCAGCGTGGGCTTATGTGCGGGCAAATCACTGCACCCAGTGCAGGCCATCCTGCACCGGATACGGTGTAGAAAGGCTTTTCTATCACTTGTGTATGGCAAGGCCTTCCTATTCACAAGTTTATGGATGATCAGCATGGGCGGCCCAAGATTTACACCTATACCTCTCCAGTTCAACCTTGAGCTGGGAGGATCCAAATATGCTACATATACATTGGTCCTCATCTTTTTCCCTCCCTTCTCTTGGCCTATGATTTTCTATTGTAATCACTGCATGATATCATTCCTCCAGATTATATCACCAGATTAGTACTTCCAGGTCTTCCCAGGTGGCATGTAGGCTGAAGACCTCAGAAATTGCCTGGTGTTATCAGCTTTATCTCTCATCAAATGTGATTGGAGTTAAATAACAGCACAACATTTTATTTTTGCACATCGTTTTTAAGTAAGTTGTTGTCAAGGGTGCATTTTTATACAAATATGTATGTCTGAATACCTGACAAATTATAGCCTATTTCTTTTTAATGCCTTTCATTAGGACCTAGCTTGTTCATATCCTAGTATCCTTTTAGTCATCTTTCTTGGATCTATGACATTCCAAGTTAACTTTTTCCATTTTAACGAAGAACTGTGCAGGAGAAGGATAGAAATTTTAGCAAGGAACTCAGCTTGAGATTTATTAATAGCTTGTTGAGGTATCGTAGTTTCAATAGTTTGCAACATTATAATCAAAATGCGCTAATTCAATTGTTTTTGTTGAATTCAAGTGATAATATGGTTGCAAGAAATAATTGTGTGTTGTGCAGCAGGTTCAATCAAATCCTAACAGCGTTGGACAGATGGACAAGAGAGATGATGATATTTGTAGGCTCTTAACACAGACAACTTGGGATACATTTTCGTATGCATCTTATACCATGTCCTTCAAGTGGTTGGGATGTGTCTGGATGGCTGCTCGTTTGTTTAGCTGTTGCCCTGGTACATGAATTCATTGCTAATAAAAAATAAGTTAATTTGTTGGTGATGGAGCTTGTGTTATTTTTCTTTTTAAAACCAAAGGAATGCTGTTCAAGTCATGGAGCCAGTTATAGGTTCAGGTTTCTGAAACAAATTATTGTTTGGACTGGTTATGTGAAGCTATCTCCTTCGAGTCTGGTGAAAGGGTGAGGGATGTTGAAACGCAACTTGCTTGCGTTGGTCAATTATTAACTCAAACTTGCTTGCGTTGGTCAATTATAGACGTTACTCCTTTCTTTGTTTTTTTCTTTTAAAAAAAATTGGTTTCTCGGCTCCCATGACTAAGCCATAGAAAGTCATAATTACTGATAGCTGATTTGGAATGAATTTTAAAGGCTCGTTCAAACACAAATCTAGTGTTTAGAAGCTCTCAACTAGATCTGTTTCTTTTGGGTCTTTTTTGATATGTTGGCAAGATTGGATCCGAACTCGCCACCTTGGAAAGATGTCAAATTAATCTAGAGACAAATTTTGGCTCATAGCACTTGAAGAGAGAAGCATAGGTGGGTGAATCTCTATGATTATAACATGAATTGATAAATATTCTATAATTTTACTTGGCCTATTTTCAAGTTAACTAAGTAAATGGTACAACAAAATGTTGTAGTTATTAACAATGAGATTGTTTGATATGAGAGGGAGAGATTAGGAGGCACTAGTGTATACTTATAAAAAAAGTTATTGTGAAAATTACATCCGTTAGAATGAGGGTGGACTCAACAATGCTTTTGGTTGCACATGAATCAGAATGGGTGAAACTGAAGTCTGGTACTAATTGAATCTATTAAAATAAAGGTAAATTCTATAAGCATGATGCTACATATTTGATTAGCATAGATCTATATGCAATTTTATCTGTTTTAAAAAAACTAGTTTTGCACATGTATAAAATATGATGCACATCCAAATGCTACATAAATTAGGTAAATCTCTTCTCTCCTAGTGGCATGATTTTATTTTTTAAAGCAAGTATAACATGAGACCAACCATGAATCACACTCTGCTTTATTGGCATTTTTTTTTTTGTTAATACGAAGTAGGTTGGGGTTTTTATTAAAGTTTTTTTTTTGTTTTTTTTTGAGGTACAGCATCTTTTTTAAAGATTGGAGTACTCATAAAGATATTAAATATTAAAGAGAAGGGGGAGAGAGAGAGAGAGAGAGTGGGAGACAAAAGGACGTAAATTTAAAGCTTTTTCAACTATATATACATATAATGGTCGTTGTTAAGATGCCATAAAATATTTGTTTGTTATTATTTCCGCTCTTTTATAATAATGTTTAGGATCATATTATTTAAATATAAATAATTATATTTATTGCGGCCGAATCACATATGATGAACGTCGGGCAGGCTAGGATCACCGTGTGCGCAGAGAGACCGCCGTCTTCCTCCTGGAGCCTGCAAAAAGTCCCGGACCGGTGGTTCCGGCGGGGACCCTCCGACGCCCAAGTTAGTGAGTCGTCGAACAGGGATATGATTCTTGTAGAATTGTTCCAGAGGAAGTTCCAGAGAGAGTCCCCTTGCATGAAGCACGGGTCCTCTTTTTATACCTGTTGGGGATCTCGTTTACCTCGGTCTGTTGGAACCGTCGAATCCGTCCTGTTGTGATGTTTTATCGAACGGCAAGTCGTTGGATTGTTGCTGGATAAGAGCCGCTTATAGCGGTAACTGCCTATCAGGCTAACACTTGCCCATGATTTTGGTGAGCGAGGTGCTTAGACTGCGGGGTCGGCTGTATGAAATTACATTGTGTATGTGGGAGATACTGCGGGCCGACGCTAGGGGCCGGAGTCAGAGTTCCAGCACGAGAGGTCGGCGCTGAGGACCGACGCTGGGGGCCGGCACTAGAGGCCGACGCGGGACGTCTGTCTTTGGTGTTAACGTGTAACTTTGATGCCGACGCTGGGTGCCGGTCTTTGGTGTTGTTGTTGGAGGCCGACGCTGGAGGCCGACACTGGAGGACGGCACTGGGGGCCGACGCTGGAAGCCGGCGCTGGAGGTCGGCGCTGGAGGCCGACGCTGGAGACCGACGCTGGAGGCCGACGCTGGAGGCCGGCACTGGAGGCCGATGCTGGAGACCGGCGCTGGAGGCCGACGCTGGCCTTGGGTTTTGTGTCACATCATTGCTTTCGAAAACCGCGCAGAAGATAATACTATCCTGGGGAAACGACCGGCCGTATCAGATGCCCCTCCGCCCCTGAGATGGGTGAGCGTTTACTTACCCGCGAAAGGGGTGTGAATATCCTCTAGGTGGCCGGTTTTCGCGCCATTATTTCGCCTTTGTTGGGATTAGGGAGGATTTCCCTCGGGCAGTACTACGAAAAGGCGAACGGTATCATTGCGATAAGGTTAACTCCCCCCTTTCCATTGGTGGTCTTTTCGAGCTTATCGCATTGGCAGGTCGTCGAAGCGCCTCCCAACTGAAGATGGACGCGTGGTCAGATCGAACGATTGTGGGGTGTTTCGAGATGGCGTCATGAGGACAAATAGCCCTTATCTTCCTATCTTCCCCACTTCTTCCGCCGTTGCCCCCTTTTGAGTCCGCCAGCATTTCTATCTCTCGTCCATTCTCTCCGTGCTCTGTTCTTGGCTCGAGTTTTTCTTTTCAGGTTAGTTCCCATGGCTTCCTCTCCTTCTTGCTCCATTTCCGGTTCTTGGGAGGGTTCCCATCATCCTTCCCAGACTTCCGATTCTCTGTCCAGCCAATGGTCCACCCCTTCTTCTAACCACTCACCGGAGCCACGACCAGTCAACCGTCCCCTAGCCGGGATTCGTTCGGCCGGCGGGCGGACTTCCGTCCAGAATCGGTCGGTGGCTGCCGGTCCTTCTAGGGTTGCCAAGGAGTCCCCCGAGGGGACTGCGTCCTCCATGTCTGCTCAAGACATAGCAAACTTAAAGGCTAGGTATGGCTTCCCTCCAGATCTTCATCTTTTCTTTCCTACCCCTAACGACAGGGCAACCTCTTCCCGTACCGGAAGGGTTGCTTTGTACGGAGCCTTTTTTAAGGCCGGGCTCCGGTTACTGATCCATCCTTTCAGTCTTAATCTTCTAGACCGGTACTCCTTGACCCCTTCCCAACTAGTTCCCAACTCTATCCGAACCGTTGGTTTTTTAGTACTTTGCCACCTGCAGGGCATTGAGGCTAGTATTTCCCTATTCCGCAGCTTCTATACCCTTCGCAAACAGTCGGGCTGGTGGTCCTTCACTCCTAGGTCCAATAGGATTCTTAAACTGTGCCTTCCTTCCTCCGTTAAAGGGTGGAAGGACAAGTTTTTCTTTGCGGACATCAGCGGGGTTCGTGGAAGCTGGGGGATACCCAACATCGATGCCAATAGGGACCCCTCCATCCTTCCCCGAGACCGAATGGCGTTTGGGCAGCTTCTGACTGCCGACATTCCTCGGTGTAATAAGCTTCTAGCCGAGGAGAATCTTCACCGTGCCGGTCTAATTCCCGCGAGGGGTGAGCATTAGACTACTCGCCTCTCTTCTCCTCTGCCTCTCTTTTTCTTTCTTTTTTTTTTTTTTTTTAACTATCCTTTGATTGTGTAGGGATGGCGCCGACGCTGCATAAGCTTAAACAGGTGGCCGCCAGGAAGAGGAAGGCTGCCGGGACTGCGCCTCCTGCCGAAGGAAGGGCCGCCGCTAAAGTTCCCCGGAGGGCCGACACTGGTAGGGTTGGCGCTAGGGAGACCGACGCTGGGAGGTCGACACCGGAGGGGCTAAAGTCGTGAAGCCCCTCCGTGCCAAGGTCTTGAAGAAGGGCGGCCCCAAAAGGGCCGACGCTGAGGAGGCCGAGGCCCAGAGGGCCAAAACAGTGGAATCCTTGCGCGTAGGTGAGGCGGCTCAAATCCAAGCCGACAAACCCGTCACGGCAGACGCGGCGAAGGCCAAGGCCGGTGAGGCGGAACGGAACCCACCGGAGGGAGAATCTCCAGCTTCGGCTCCTCCGATTATCTTGCTTGACTTATCTCCCGAGGGGAGACGCCGTCTCCCACGTTCAAAGAGATGGATAAAACTTCGGCAACAATAGTGGCGACTCCAATCGCTGCCCTGCCCCCCGCGGGGGCGACAGCCGAAGCGCCTCCGCCAGCGAAAGAGCCGGAGGTGGTAGGCTCAGAGGCGGAATCAGCCTCTGTAGGGCCGACGTCCAGGGAAGGTAGGGGCGTCGATCCTTCCTTCCAGTCGCTGCTAGCAAGCCACAGCTGTTGGGCTGCACGGGTCATAGAGGAAGCCTCGGTGGATGAGGTGCAAGAATACCTCCGAGGTCAAGGGTGTGTTGCCTTTTTTCGTGAAGCCTCTGTGGCGCATCTCTGGGTGAGTTTTTGTGCCATTATTGTCCTTTTCCTTCCCCTCTTTTTCTTTCTTTATATCTGGATTTTTTTTTTTCAGGCCTTGAATTCTCTTGTCGCCCTTAAAAACCTCTGGACTCTGAGCGACACCGCCATTGAACAAGCACGGGAGGAGATGGTCTCCCTCCAAGTCAAAGCAGAGAAGGCGGCAATGGCTCTAGAGGATACTCGGGCCACCCTGAAGGGTGAGATTGAGGTTACTCGGCTTAGAGCCGAAAAAGCTGAATATGCGCTGGAGGTTGCTCAGCGTCGTGCCGCCAATGAGCTGGACAATGCTCAGGTGGCAGAGGAAAAACAAAGAGCGGCTGAGGAGAAGCTGGGGGCGGCAGAACTGGAGGTATGCGTTTTAAAGACTCAACTGAGTTCTGCCTCCACTGAGACAAATGCGGCCAAGGAAGCCATCTTGGATTTGGAGGAGACAGTGGCGGAGGCCCAGAGGAGGGCCATCGAGGCTGAAAAGAAGGGGGCCGATGCCGTAGAAGATTATAAGAAATCCGAAGCCTTCGATAATGAGGTAGCCGAGTCAGCGGCGCTAGCTTATGACGCCGGCTTCCAAGACTGTAAAGATAAAATCCAGGAGCTTTACGACCTGGAGGATATCGAGGGGCTGAAGCCCGACGATGTCCCTGAGGATGACGCCCCGGCTCCGGATGGTCATTAACAGCTTTTGGTTTTTCTCCTTGTATCGGTGGTGCCTGACCTGAGTCGGCAATTTTGTAACCTTTACTATCAATGAATGTTTTCAATCTCTTTCACCCCTTTGATTATGATTAACTTCATTTGTTCGAACTGCTGTGAACCGCCAATCGATAGGATTATGTACAGTAGGTTACGCTAAATAGGACCACGAGCCGTGACGCTGTCCTAAGTGTTGATAAGGCCAATATCCGGTGGTACCGCGGGTGTCAGTTGCTATTGCCAACGCGGGGCGCTGGTCCTTAGTGTCAAGCGTAGTTAGTCTTTACTGCCGATGCTAAGTGTCGGTCTTTGGTGCCAACGCGGAGTTGGTCTTTATTGCCGACGCGGGGCGCCGATCTTAGGTACCAACGCGGAGTTGGTCTTTATTGCCGACGCTGGGCGCCGGTCTTAGGTGCCAACACAGAGTTGGTCTTTGGCTGCCGGAGCGGATCCGATCTTTGGTGCCAACGCGGAGTTGGTCTTTATTGCCGACGCTGGGCGCCGGTCTTAGGTGCCAACGCGGAGTTGGTCTTTATTGCCGACGCAGGGCGCCGGTCTTAGGTGCCAATGCGGAGTTGGTCTTTATTGCTGACGCTGGGCGCTGATCTTAGGTGCCAACGCGGAGTTGGTCTTTATTGCCGACGATGGGCGCCGGTCTTAGGTGCCAACGCAGAGTTAGTCTTTGGCTGCCGGAGCGGATCCGGTCTTTTGTGCCAACGCGGAGTTGGTCTTTATTGCCGACGCTGGGCGCCGGTCTTAGGTGCCAACGCGGAGTTGGTCTTTATTGCCAACGTGGGGCGCCGGTCTTAGGTGCCAACGCAGAGTTGGTCTTTATTGCCGACGCTGGGCGCCGGTCTTAGGTGCCAACGCGGAGTTGGTCTTTATTGCCGATGCTGGGCGCCGGTCTTAGGTGCCAACGCAGAGTTGGTCTTTGGCTGCCGGAGCGGATCCGGTCTTTGGTGCCAACGCGGAGTTGGTCTTTATTGTCGACGTTGGGCGCCGTCTTAGGTGCCAACGCGGAGTTGGTCTTTATTGCCGATGCAGGGCGTCGGTCTAGGTGCCAACGCGGAGTTGGTCTTTACTTCCGACGCGGGGCGTCGGTCTTAGGTGCCAACGCGGAGTTGGTCTTTATTGCCGACGCGGGGCGCCGGTCTTAGGTGCCAACGCGGAGTTGGTCTTTATTGCCGATTGGGCGCCGGTCTTAGGTGCCAACGCGAAGTTGCTCTTTATTGCCGACGCTGGGCACCGGTCTTAGGTGCCAACGCAGAGTTGGTCTTTGGCTGCCGGAGCGGATCCGGTCTTTGGTGCCAACGCGGAGTTGGTCTTTTTCCGACGCTGGGCGTCGGTCTTAAGTGCCAACGCGGAGTTGGTCTTTATTGCCGACGCGGGGCGCCGGTCTTAGGTGCCAACGCGGAGTTGGTCTTTATTGCCGACGCTGGGCGCCGGTCTTAGGTGCCAACGCAGAGTTGGTCTTTGGCTGCCAGAGCGGATCCGGTCTTTGGTGCCAACGCGGAGTTGGTCTTTATTACCGACGCTGGGCGCCGGTCTTAGGTGCCAACGCGGAGTTGGTCTTTATTGCCGACGCGGGGCGCCGGTCTTAGGTGCCAACGCGGAGTTGGTCTTTATTGCCGATGCGGGGCGCCGGTCTTAGGTGCCAACGCGGAGTTGGTCTTTATTGCCGACGCTGGGTGCCGGTCTTAGGTGCCAACGCAGAGTTGGTCTTTGGCTGCCGGAGCAGATCCGGTCTTTGGTGCCAACGCGGAGTTGGTCTTTATTGCCGACGCTGGGCGCTGGTCTTAGGTGCCAACGCGGAGTTGGTCTTTATTGCCGATGCTGGGCGTCGGTCTTAGGTGCCAACGAGGATTTTGGTCTTTGACTGCTGGGCGGATCCGGTCTTTGGTGCCGGCGCGGGGAGCCGGTCTTTGACTGCCGGAGCGGATCCGGTCTTGTGTTAAACATACTCATTGAAAATAAGAACATGTTTATTATTCATGCATCAAACATATTCAAATTAATAACGATAGAGTTCTATTGATAGTACCGGCGTAAGTTGTCGGCATTCCAAGTTTGAGAGAGCGGTTTCCCGTCTAGCTCTTCGACTTTATACGCCCCATGGTGGAGCACCTCCTTGACACGGTATGGTCCTTCCCATTTTGGTGCTAGCTTGCCCCCTTCCATCGGCTTTGATACTTCAGCTCTTCGTAGGACAAGGTCTCCTGGCCGGAATGTCTTGGGTCGCACCCGAGAGTTGTAGTGTTTGGCCACTCGCTGACGGAACGCTGCCATACGAAGTTGCGCTTGATCTCGCAATTCTTCCACCAAATCCAGATCAGCCCTCAGCTGGTTTGAGTTGCTTTCTTCGTGGTATAATTCCGTCCGGGGACTAGGAGCTCCTATTTCCACGGGGATGACCGCCTCGGTCCCAAAGACCAAGCTGAAAGGGGTTTCCCCTATGGGTGCTCGCGGTGTCGTGTGGTAGGCCCACAGCACACTAGAAAGTTCTTCCACCCAGCGCCCTTTACAGCTATCTAGCCGAGCCCTGAGCCCTTGGAGGATGATGCGATTAGTCACCTCGGCTGCGCCGTTGGTTTGGGGATGCCCTACTGAGGTGAATCGGTGATGGATGCCCAGTCCCTCGCAGAATTCCTGGAAGGCCGTGTTATCAAACTGTCGGCCGTTGTCTGTAACTAGGGTGTGTGGTAACCCGAACCGGCATACCACAGATTTCCAAAAGAAAGCCCTTACTTTGGCTTCTGTGATCTTAGCGAGAGCTTCCGCCTCGATCCATTTAGTAAAATGATCGACGGTCACAACTAGGAACTTACGTTGTCCGGAGGCAGGAGGGAAAGGTCCCAGGATGTCCATGCCCCTGTGCGAAGGGCCACGGTGCAGCTAGAGGGGTCAGCTGGGACGCCGGTTGATGTTGGACGTTGGCATGACGCTGGCAGCTGTCACATCTTTTAACGAGCTCAGATGCGTCCTCTTTCATTGTCAACCAATAATACCCTTGACAGAGCTTTGTATGCAAGGGCCCTGCCCCCCAGATGGCTTCCGCATATCCCCTCGTGTATCTCTCGCAAAATATAATTGGCGTCGGTGGGACCGACACACCTGAGGATAGGGTATGAGAATGACCTTCGGTAGAGCTTTCCCTCCATAAGGAAGAACTTTGGGGCTCGTCTTTTAAGTTTCCTAGCTTCGGCAGGGTCTTCTGGGAGGATGCCCTCAGTAAAGTATTGAACATAGGCGTCCATCCAGGAGGGCTCCTGCTCCACTGGCAAAGTTTCTCTTGGTACATCAATGCTCGGGGCTTCTAAGTGCTCCACATAAGCCTTTCCCAACATCCCATCAGCTGAGGCGGCGAGGTGGGATAGGGCGTCGGCTCTAGCATTCTCTTGTCGAGGAATGTAGCTGACGCTGAAGTGAGTGAACGGGGAAACCATTGAGTGCACCGCGTCTAAGTAGCGGGCCATGATGGGATCCTTTGCCTCGTACTCCTTTGTAATCTGGCCGACAACCAGTTGGGAGTCGGTAAAAGCTCTAAGGCGTTTCACCCCAAGCTCTCGAGCCAATCTTACTCCGGATAACAAAGCCTCATATTCCGCCTGATTATTAGTGGCTGGAAAGAGGAAGCGAAGTGCACACTCAGTCACCACCCCATCCGAGTTGGCCAAGATGAGGCCTGCTCCGCTCCCTTGAGAGTTCGATGCCCCATCCACGTGAAGGACCCACTCATCATCACCGGTTCCAAGGGGTTGAGTGGCCGCCGGAAGTTCTTTAGGTGAATCTGTTCCCCAAGTACATTCGACCAGAAAATCTGCCAAGACTTGGGACTTCATGGCCGAACGAGGGCGGAAAGACAGATCAAACTCCCCCAGCTTGAGGGCCCACCTGGCCAGCCGGCCAGAAGTATCCGACGAGCCAGAACTGTCTTTAGAGGCTGGTCAGTGACCACCGCGATCGGGTGGGCTTGGAAGTACGGCCGCAGACGTTGGGCAGACACGATTAATGCAAAGATGATTTTTTCCATGTTTGAGTATCGAGTCTCTGCATCATGAAGCACCTTACTTGTATAGTATACTGGCCTTTGTGTGCCATCAATGTCCACACGGGCCAGCACAGAGCTAACGGCTTCAGGAGAGGCTGCGAGGTACAGAAGGAGTTCTTCTCCACCCGTCGGCTTGGCTAGCAGTGGCGGGGTGGATAAGAATTCCTTTAACCCTTCGAACGCCTCCTGGCATTCTTTCGTCCACTCGAACTTGTTGATTCTGCGAAGCGCCTTGAAGAAAGGCAAACACCTTTCAGCGGACTTGGATAGGAAGCGGCTTAGGGCGGCTATTCTTCCTGTCAGGCGTTGTACTTCCTTCTTGTTGGCAGGAGGCCTCATGTCCAAGATGGCTTGGACTTTGTCCGGGTTTGCTTCAATCCCTCTCCGGGTTACCATGAAACCCAAAAACTTCCCAGCTGTTACCCCGAATGCACACTTGCGAGGGTTCAGCTTCATCTGGTACCGACGAAGGCTGTCAAAAGTTTCTGCCAGGTCCGCGATGTGGTCGCTGGCATGAACGCTTTTCGTCAGCATGTCATCCACATATACTTCCATATTACGCCCTATCTGACCTTCAAAGACCTTGTTCATCAGCCTCTGGTAAGTGCCCCCGCATTCTTTAACCCGAAAGGCATCACCTTGTAGCAATATAGACCCTTTTCAGTTATGAAGGAGGTAGCTTCTTCATCCGCCGGATTCATCCGGATCTGGTTGTATCCGGAGAAAGCATCCATGAAGCTAAGGACCTCATGGCCGGATGTAGCGTCCACCAATTGATCGATTCGAGGTAAGGGAAAGCTATCTTTGGGGCATGCCTTGTTGAGGTCGGTGAAATACACACATTCTCCAGCTTCCGTTGGCCTTGCGGACTAGCACCACATTAGCTAACCATTCAGGTAGTGGACCTCCCGAATATGGCCCGCAGCCATTAACTTGCGGATCTCCTCGTCGATAGCTTTCTGTCTGTCTGGAGCAAAGTTTCTCTTTTTCTGTCGGACCGGCCGACACTCTGGCTTGAGGTTAAGCCGATGGGTGATTACTTCTTCAGGGACGCCCGGCATGTCGGAGGATGACCATGCGAAGACGTCGGTGTTGGCACGCAGGAAAGTAAGGAGTTGATGGCGTGCCTCTTCTGGGAGCGATGCCCCCAGCTGAACAGTCCTTGCCGGGTCATCACCCAAGGGGAGGGTTAGAAGGTGCTCTGCCGGCTCTCCCCTTCTTCCCAACTCCCTAGGATCGAGCGACTCAGAGGCTGTCGCTGACTCTGCGTTCAGCGGGCTGGGCGACAGATGGTAGCAAGGCGGAAGTGGGCTTTGCTCCCCCTTCATTTCTCCGATCCCTTCATTGGTGGGAAACCTTACCAATAATCTCTTAGTGGAGATCACGGCATCCAGCAGATTCAGCCCCGGTCTTCCCAAGATGGCGTTATAAGCCAGCGGGACCCGGACCACCAAGAAGTTTATGACCACGGTGCTCTGACATGGAGGGTTCCAGCCGTGACCGGGAGAGCAATTTCGCCTTCGACGCTCACTGAGTCTCCGTGAAGCCCATTAGCGGTGTGGCAACGGGTCGGAGTAAAGACCTTGATAAGTTCATCCGAACAAAAGCTCATAACTCAAGACATCCACAGAGCTCCCACTATCAATTAAAATTCTTTTTACAGGGTGTTTTGCTATAGTCATGGACACCACGACGCTGTCGTCATGTTTATTAACTACCCCATCTAGATCCTTTCCGAAGAAAGGTATTACAGAGTCTATTCCCTCTCGCGGCCTCTTCGAACCACCATCCGTTCCCCAAGAGATCATAGCTATGGTCTTTTCAGTTGGGGTATTATCCACGCCAGCCGGGCTACCTGGGGGCACCGTGGGGCCCGTTGCGGGGAGATTCCCCCTTCGAACAAACTTGCCCAGGTGGCCTTGCTGAACCAGCTCCTCGATGGCCTTTTTTAGATGGCGGCAGTCTTCGGTGTCGTGGCCATAGTCCCGGTGGTACCGGCAGTAAAACTCCTTGTTACGGGGGCCCCCGGACTTCAAGGGAGCCGGACGCTTGAAATATGGTTCCTCCTCAATCTCCAGTAGGATGTGAGAGATGGGAGCCATGAGAGGAGTGAACTGCTCTTTAGGAACCAGCGCCTGTGGCCGGCGATCTGAGCGTCGTGGAGGCTCGGGCTTCCGTGGTTGTGCACCAGCGCGGTCAGAAGGCGGCAGTTTATTACCGAGGTTTTTGTCAACTTCTCTCCTAGAGGAATCTGATTCGTCAGCGCGATGTACTTCTGTGCCCGGCTCAGAAGCTCGGCGTAGGAGCGCGGAGGCTTCTTATCCAGGGAGTAAGCGAATCTGGACGGGCGAAGTCCTCTCTTCAGGGCCAAGGTGGCTACGGAGTCTTCCAGGTTGTACACCTCCATCGCCGCTTCTTTAAATCGAGCGACGAAATCCTTTAAGGTCTCGCCACTCTTCTGCTGGACAGCAAAGAGGCTATCCGCAACTCGTGGGATCTTTCGACAGGCATCAAAATGAGCCAGGAAGGATCGCTCAAGTTGACGAAATGAGTTGATGCTGCGTGGGGGCAGACGGGAGTACCACGCGCGCGCCGCTTTGCGGAGCGTGGCCGGGAAGGCGACGCATAACAAGGAGTCCGTCGCCCCCTGGACCTGCATGAGGACTTTGTAGCTTTCCAGATGGTCCAGGGGGTCCGTCGTTCCATCATATGGATCCAACTGAGGGAGACGGAACCGGGGAGGAACCGGTTCCTCCATGATACGGCGAGAAAGCGGGGGGCGATGCTCATACTCGGCCGCGTAAGGATCGGCGATCCGGCGCTGAGCTCGTCCAACCGTCGATGATAATCGTCGAGCCTTTGCTCATCCCGACGGGTGGTTTTTCGGGGAGTGTTACCTCGAGATGAGTCGGAAGAATGAGCTGAAGGAGATCGCCGGCGCAAAAACGCGTCCGCTTGGGTTCTTTTTCCTCCAGTCGGTGGCGGGAACGACCGGAGCGGCGGGAGGGAGACCGTCGTCGCTTCGAGGTCCCTTGGTGATGAGGTTCGGGGGGTGAGCGGTGAGAGACCTCAGGCGGGGTCCCTCCTTGGTGAGACTGAACTGTTCCTCGCACCCCTTCGCCCATCACAGGGGGTTGAGTTACAGCAGCCACATAACGCTCTTGCAGCCCCCGGACCATCGTCGTCAGATCCTGGACCTGATGGGCTAGAACATCAAGCCGGTCGGGCTGGCTTGTCGGTGCAGGGGGCGGAGCATGGGGGTTGGCCTCCGAATGCTCAGCTCGCGGGATGTGCCCGGCTGCCTGGCTGGAGGAAGCCTCTTGTGCTCGCGTAGTCACCATCGCTTCTTTTGCAAAATTGGAGGGGTTCCAGGGAGAATTTTTGACCTGGTCTCCCCCCTTCCTGGCGCGCCAATCTGTTGCGGCCGAATCATATGATGAACATCGGGCAGGCTAGGATCACCGTGTGCGCAGAGAGACCGTTGTCTTCCTCCTGGAGCCTGCAAAAAGTCCCGGACCGGTGGTTCCGGCGGGGACCCTCCGACGCCCAAGTTAGTGAGTCGTCGAATAGGGATATAATTCTTGTAGAATTGTTCTAGAGGAAGTTCCAGAGAGAGTCCCCTTGCATGGAGCACGGATCCTCTTTTTATACCTGTTGAGGATCCCATTTACCTCGGTCTGTTGGAACCGTCGAATCCGTTCTGTTGTGATGTTTCATCGAACGGCAAGTCGTTGGACTGTTGCTGGATAAGAGCCGCTTATAGCGGTAACTGCCTATCAGGCTAACACTTGCCCGTGATTTTGGTGAGCGAGGTGCTTAGATTGGGGGTCGGCTGTATGAAATTACATTGTGTATGTGGGAGATACTGCGGGCCGACGCTAGGGGCCGGAGTCAGAGTTCCAGCACGAGAGGTCGGCGCTGAGGACCGACGCTGGGGGCCGGCACTAGAGGCCGACGCGGGACGTCTGTCTTTGGTGTTAACGTGTAACTTTGATGCCGACGCTGGGTGCCGGTCTTTGGTGTTGTTGTTGGAGGCCGACGCTGGAGGCCGACACTGGAGGACGGCACTAGGGGCCGACGCTGGAAGCCGGCGCTGGAGGCCGGCGCTGGAGGCCGATGCTGGAGGCCGGCACTGGAGGCCAACGCTGGCCTTGGGTTTTATTGTCACATCATTGCTTTCGAAAACTGTGCAGAAGATAATACTATCCTGAAAAAACGGCCGATCGTATCAATATTATATGAAAATAAGCGTAAGTATTATCTAATTTTTGTATTTATTTTTATAATTTAAAATATTTTTTATTTTTATATTAACGCATGAAATTGATTCTCTCTTTTTCCCACGCAGATCATGTTCCCCATGAGGCACGGAGTCGCAGGCACCGTCGGTTGGTCCACGTTGGCCGCCTTTTTCTTATTATTTTCTTTAGTCCACCGTCAAAGGTTCAAGCCTGTCTCCGGCTGTCGAGAAAAAAAGGAAGCTTCCCGTTCCTCACAGAAAATGGGAAGGGCGGTGGGCGCGTCAAAGACTCAAAGCTGGCGTCTCCCGAGAACCTTCTCTTCTATTTTCTTTTCTCCTCCGCTCTATAATTTAAAAAAATAATAACTAAAAAAAATATTTTAAAAAATTAAACGAAAATAAACTTTAGCCCATGAAAGTTGAAACTCTCTCTCTCTCTCTCTCTCTCTCTCTCTCTCAAAATTCACCTTTCTTCTTAAACTTTCTGGCCGTAAAATATTTAGTTTAAATATGCTGGCATTTGTTGCATGAAATTTAGTTCACCAAAGGAATGCAACATTCTAAATTATAATAATTAAAAATTTTGTGAGCGGTGTTTGAGTTGAAGCTTGATGGTCAGGATATAACTTTGTCAAAGAAAAAAGTTTAATAAAGTTTTTTCATTAACCGC
This sequence comes from Calamus simplicifolius, assembly GCA_900491605.1. Taxonomy (NCBI): domain Eukaryota; kingdom Viridiplantae; phylum Streptophyta; class Magnoliopsida; order Arecales; family Arecaceae; genus Calamus; species Calamus simplicifolius. Next base: position 1,252,541 of record UESW01003955.1, on the reverse strand, counting down.
ATAATGCCAACGAACTTTATTTAATTAACTGCAGTTAACCAAATAATAACGTTTTTTAATTATCTTAAACAAAAAAAAAAAAGCAAGAAAAGAAAATTAAGAAAAGGTGGCGGTTTCTTTTTTTTTTTTTTAAGCTCATGTTTCTTGCCAACGCCAAGAAGAAAAAGGAAGAGTAGAGGCCCGTAGATCTCTAAACGGTCCACCCTCTCTCGCTCGCGCGCGCGCACTCTGAGATCTCTCTGGGTTATCGGCATGAGGTTCTCGGCCTTCTTCTTCGACGGCGCCTCTCGGGCCTTCCACCACCGCCCCACCTTCTCGAAGCTCGTCGTCATCTTGGCCGCCAGGTCTTCTCATCTTTGCTGCTCTGTTTTGATCCGCTTTAAGCTTCCTTTCCATTGAAAATCCTCTCGTTTTCGTTCTGTTGGGTGGGATTTGGCTGGCAATTGAGATCTTTGAGCCTTAGATCTGTAAATAGCTTTCTGTTTGCCTTTCCTAGATTGCTGGAACAAAGGTTGACTTTTTTCTTTTCATTTTTTTTTTTTTTGGGAAACTTAGCGTTTCTTGTACTTCTGCTGGTTCTGGGTCTATGGCTGCTTTCTTTGTTGGCGAGCTTTTTTAATGGAATCTCCCATGTCTTCTGTTATAGACGATTTTATGTACGATTTTTCTTTCTTTCTTTCAAGTATAAAATATATGATTCATATGATCTATTATGAGAAACAACATTGACCCTTTTTTTAGGAAAAATAAAACAAAAAAGAAATTCATAGAGATAGTTAATCAGTCACCTGTTTGGTGAGCTTCAATTCTCGTTCCATAATTGTTGTTGTTATAAGGTTGACTTACAAGAAAAATCTTAAAAAGTTGTCTGGTTTGCAACTTTGGCTTGGTAAAATTCCCTAACTCATGATTAGTTACAAAGAACCCTTGGAACATGAAAAAAAAAAAAAAGAAAGAAAAGAAATACAAGTATCCCATATGGAACGCAAGGGAATTATGAGAAAGATTTTCATTTCTTCACCCGCTCACAGGGGAACATTAATTAAGAGAAGCCTTGATATTGTTATAAACTATTGGTTCTTGTATCTGGTACCGGCGAAATGAATGGTCCCACTGGTAATCTGGCTAGGTTTGGACCATCTGTTTCGAATTCATGGGTGGTCAAAGTATCAAAGCAAAAGTCTATAAGCAGTGAAAAATTCAATTATAATTTAGTGAGAGTGGGCATTTAAATCATTTATTGTTTTTGAAATACATTGATATGCAGCCAGCTGAACCAGTTGTCCAACCTGTCAAAAAAAAAAAAACAACAAGGCAGTTTGACCAAAATGATCTGCTTGCATGTATTGTGTCACTGTGCCTCATTCACTGCTAAAATATATGCATGCATACGTATTCGCACACATGCATATGTATATATCTATATGTACAGATAGGTTGGTAGGTACCTACATGTATATGTAGGTATGTATGTATGTTTTGTATCATTTGGAGTCATTATTTTATTTGCATCCCCATGTGTTAAAAATGTTTTAATCTGTTTGAGTTCCCGACAATTCAAAAACTTATTTACATTGTTGATGTTAGCAATATGTCCTACAATATGGCTTATGCTTCCTAACTTGCAGTGGTGGAGGAGGTCTTGTGGCATATGCTGACTCAAAGTCAGACCATGCCATTGAATCATCTCAAGCAGCACCCAAGAAGAAGGTGGTTGTTCTTGGTACCGGTTGGGCTGGCACAACTTTCTTGAAAAATATAGATAGCTCATTGTATGATGTACAAGTGGTATCACCTCGTAACTACTTTGCATTTACCCCTTTGCTTCCAAGCATCACATGTGGAACAGTTGAGCCACGCAGCATTGTTGAGCCAATTCGCAAAATAATAAAAAAGGTACCAATTGACATCTTATTTCCATTGAGTCATGCTATAACTACTATAGGTTATCATTTATGGTATTTTTTTTTCTTCAAAAAAATGTTTTTTTAAAATATTTTAACTTGCAAATGAATGGTATCCTATGATGGCATACGAGGATGAGCGAAAATTTTCTATTAATTCATTAAATATATAATGATTCCTTAAACAAAAATTGAGAAGCTAGTATTAGCAGGCTCTTATGATGCTTGAAGTGCAAGAATGTAATTGGTACAACAAGAATGGTAGCTTCATATACCTTGCATCACTATCACTTGTGATGACAGAGCTGGTTTCCAGCTGAACACTCATGTCAATCTCAAGCAAAACATCTTTCTTGATATTTGTGGAAACAGCATGATCTGCCTCTGTCAATAAAGTTGGCAAATAAAAGATGAAAAAAAACAATGATATAAAAAATAATGAGAAAAGCCTAATGGCAAACGTTTACTTGAGGTGATATTTCCCCCCATGATCTTGATATTATATTCTTGTTCAGATATATTTTTGTTAGTCTTAAGTTCTATCTTGCTTGGTTTCCATCTATACCAAAGGCTAATGTGTTTTATCTGTTACTCAATAAATAATTTGATTCTGTTGGTGAAGTGGTACTCAGCCTGTTCTCCAATTATTGTTTTTGCAGAAAGGAGGAGAAATAAATTTTTGGGAAGCTGAGTGTTTCAAAATTGATCCAACAAGCAAAAAGGTCCATTGTCGGTCTAATATTGGCACAAATTTGGATGGAAATGGTGAATTTATTCTCGATTATGACTGTTTAGTGATAACAATTGGAGCCAGGGCAAATACATTTAACACACCTGGAGTCGTGGAACATTGTCACTTTCTGAAGGTACACTTACTTTCATCATGATAGAAGTCTTAATGTCAGTGCATTCACTTGCACAGACAGCATGCATCTTAGGTATTTTGAACATAAATTATGGAAGATACAAATTTCTGATCTTATTTGCTTGAGGTACAAATCTGGCAACTGTTCACCATACTACCAGATTCATGCAGCAGAGAATCTTATGGTTGTATGTTCCTGATACATGAGGTTGTGTGTAAACAATTTCATCACTTACTTTTTGACAGATATCTTGATAGTTTTCTGCATCCACTTTCAACATTGCTTCAACATTCATATGATGCTCTTTTTTCTCAAAAAAGCTGATTGTTATTATCTGTTGATTGCATGATTGCATGATTGCTTCCTTCTTGTGATGTTCGTCTAACCAATGATAGCTATATGCAGGAAATAGAGGATGCTCAGAAAATTCGGAGGAGTGTAATGGACTGTTTTGAAAGGGCCGCTCTTCCAAACCTTGATGAAGAAGAGAGGAAGAGGATTCTTCATTTTGTTGTTGTTGGTGGGGGTCCCACTGGTGTTGAATTTGCTGCAGAGTTACAAGATTTTGTCTCTGAAGATTTGTCCAAGTTATACCCTACTGTTCGAGACCTGGTGAAGATATCAGTTATCGAAGCTGGAGAGCATATTTTGACCATGTAAGGCAATGTTTGATATTTCATCAATTTATACCAGTTCCCTGGTTGGACTATATTTGTGAGTTTGAAATTGGGTAATGCAAATCACCACCACACCTTCATCCCGCTAATTGTGGTTGAGTATGTGCATAATTCGCCATCTTCAACATTATCGGGTTTTAATGTTATCAACATTCATATTAGCTTGCATTAGGACAACCCATCAAAGGCTTGTTGCAAGTAACGACATCTTATATGACAATTATTATTCTAGTTGATTCTAAGTCCAATTCTGTCCCATACTAAGGGTGTGTTTGGATGTTCCTTGAAATCATGGTAATTTATAGTTCTTCATGTTTTTGAAATTTACATGTTCTGATTTGATAACACTAGGGTTGTGTTTGGTAGCCAGTAATCTATTCAGATTATCGGTAATTTAAATTGAGCCCATCAGATAACTATGTTTGGTATATATTTTTAATGGTAATCTATTTTGTAGTGATAATCTGGATTACTTCTCATGAGGCAATGCAGATTACCTCAGAAGGATGTGGTTATCCACATTACCGGAGATGATATAATCTGATAATTTTTTTTGACAAAATTGCTTCTATCTCCTTCTCTTCTGTAAAAACAAAATCATCCCCTTTCTCTTCCGTTAAAGCAAAATCATCCCTTTCAAATGCTGCTTTACTTATCCTCTCACGGTGCCTACCCTCGCCGGTAAGCTACCATCACGTGACCTCCAAGAAGATCGCCGATGTTCTAATCGTCATTGGTGATCGACACGACCTTTTTTTTCATATAAAACCTCCTTCCTCCCCTCTGCCATCGTCCTGCCAGCCCCTCTCCGCCCTGCCTTCATCTCACCATCGCCCCCTTCTCCTTCTCCTCCTCCTCTGGTAATATGGATATATAATTTTTTAATAGATTTGATTTAGGGGTATTTTAAAATTTGATATTATATGACTAGTAATATATTTGTCATACCAGTCAGTAATTAATATTACTATAACATTATCTGTGTATACCAAACATAGTAATCAACATTACTGACATTCTATCTAGTGGTAATCTATCTTATAGGCAATCTACATTACCATTCAGGATTGCGTAGTGATGCACCAAACGCAACCTGGGTGTTTGGTTGACAATGAAATTTCATAAAAATTTCAAAACCAAATACAAATCTTTATTTTGGGTAGAATTCCCCAAACCAAGTTTTTCTCTCCTTATTAACTTATGTTTCTCCTTTTTTGGGAGAATATTATTCCATATCTGAAAATTCTCTTTTTGATAAAATCTAACTCTTTGATTGAACAAATTTTAAGTTGGATAAAAGATAGATTTATTTTTTGACATTAAGACCTTCCTAATGCAACCCAAAAAAGATTTGTCTAAATTTATTATCTTTCATTTCCTGAATAGAGCAGAGTAGAGAAAGCATATTCATGTAACCGACCCCATGTAGTTGGGAAAGGCTTGGATGAGTTGAGTTGAGTTGTATCTCCATGTTTACCATTAAATTTATTTGAACATTGTCTCTTCTTCGTAACCTTCTTTTTCTTCCTTGTCCTACCTTCTGTGATTTTATGTGCAAATGTTTATCATTAAAACTTATTTTATACATGGCCTTTTATGTGAAACACTCTTTTTTCTCCAGGTCCTACCTTCTATAACTTGTATGTGCATTATGGTTGTATCATGCAGGTTTGACAAAAGAATCACTAAATTTGCTGAAGAGAAGTTCCGGAGAGATGGTATTCAAGTGAAAACAGGATATAAGGTGGTGGAGGTATCTGATAAAACCATCACAATGACAAACACATCAGCTGGAAAAATGGCTGTACCATATGGAATGGCTGTCTGGTCTACTGGTATCGGGACACGGCCTGTCATAATGGATTTTATGAAGGAAATCGGTCAGGTTAATTGATTGTTGCTTATGGCCACCATTTTCTAAAAATCTGAGTTCTTTAAATTTTGCAATTATTTTAATTATGTTAATTTCCCCCCCAAATTCACAGGCTAACAGGCGTGTATTAGCAACTGATGAGTGGCTGAGAGTCCGTGAATGTGATGGTGTATACGCACTTGGTGATTGTGCCACCATAAGTCAACGAAAAGTCATGGTATGTGAAACTTTGCTTATTGATCTTATGTCTTGTTTCACTAGAAAGTGCTTGCTATTATTTAGAGGGACGTATAGTATGTGAAGTGAATCAATACCATGAAATTGTACATCTGTAAAACATAGACAAATATATAGTTCTGTATATTGTTGAATGGAATCTTGTCCTATTTGTTCAAATAACATTAATTTTAACCTATAATGTAAACTGCCTTAACAAAACCAGTTGCCTTGGAGGTTTCTTACCCATTCATTAAATGGGCAAACTTGTGGTGCTGAAGGAGCTAAAGGGCAAAAACACATGATGGTTAATATAAATTGAGAATAACTTTGGTCTTGATTACTATTTTGATTTTCAGCTTCGGCATCTATGACTGATGGCTTGAATCTTAGATTGTCAATTTGTCATTTCACAGTTTAAAATATTTTATCCTGTTCAGTTTTGATCTCCAGCATAACTTCATGAAACCTATCAGTAGCTCTCCGGTCTCAGCTGAGAATATCAAATAGGTATTCATAGCAAATGATCATGTATAGCTGCATTGAGCACAAATATGGAAACTTCTTACATGTTTCATATGTTTTATTTAACTAGACATCATGATGAGAGGATCATTTTAGCAGTCAACCAAAATTGCAATAATCTTTATTAATATGCTTTATGACATTGTGCTTTCAGGAAGATATATCAGCAATCTTTAAAGTTGCAGACAAAGACAATTCTGGAACTTTAACTGTGAAAGAAATCCAAGATGTTTTAGATGATATTTGCGTAAGATACCCTCAGGTGGAACTCTATTTAAAGAGCAAGCAAATGAGTGACATAGTTGATTTAATTAAGGATTCCAAAGGTGATGTTGAGAAGGAATCTGTAGAACTGGACATAGAAGAGTTCAAAAAAGCACTTGCAAATGTAGATTCACAGGTCAAAAATCTTCCTGCGACAGCTCAGGTAATTATTTATGATCTAGATTTGAAGTAACTGATTTATATAAATGTGACATAATAAAGGAATGAAAATTTAACAATTGGTTCAATTTTGTATACCGAAGGGCATCATCCCTAATGTTCTTCATTAAAATGTTTCAGGTTGCTGCACAACAAGGTAATTATCTTGCTCGATGCTTTAACAAAATGAAGGACAATGAAGAGTCTCCTGAAGGTCCACTGCGCATCAGAGAATCAGGCCGTCATCGCTTTCGCCCCTTTAGGTACTTGCTCTACTTCATGCTTCTCTCTCTCTCTCTCTCTCTCTCTCTCTCTCTCTCCCTCCTGTTTTTCTTTTTTTATCTTTTCTGGCAGATGAACTTTAGTCAGTATGAATAGCACATGTCTGATATTATACGATTGTTTTCATGTTTTTATCCCATCAAACCTATGTCTAATCACAATTTTATAAATATTTTAACTTTTAAGGATGCATTGGATGGACTCACTTTGGTTATAAATATTTAATTATTATTCTTTTATAGATCTTAGACCCCTAGTTTGTTTATTCGAAGTCACCTAGTCTGATACCATGAAAGCATATATGAAATGAACCTGGCAATGGTTAGTTATGGCTTAGAGATGGCATTGGCTGTAAAGTACAAATGACAAGTCTAATTTGGCAATGCAACACTGGCATGTGTTTATAATTTGATTCATGTAGCCGACCCCATGTAGTTGGGAAAAGGTTTAGATGAGTTGAGTTGAGTTGAGTTATAGTCTCCTCCTTTTGTTGTTTATGTGCCAGTAATGGAGTTACCTTTGAACTATGTTGTGAAAATTCGTCCAATCAATGTCTGCAAAATTGGTAATGAGGCCCGTACCGATATATTACTGGTTCAATATAGTATAGGTCGCTACAATATACTGGTATAGACATTTGTACAAGCATGTACACATACATATGTATATATGTGCCTTTGGTTTTATGCTAATGTTCTTTGGAAATTAAGTGTTTAATGTTCCTTTAGGATTATGGCAGTGGTTCATAAACAAATGCCACATTATGTATCAATTATCTTTTGTTGAAGGCAAAACATGACAATGTTAGCTCCACAAATGATAGACCCATGTGGACCCTAATTTAGATAAAAGATCTAAGGATTACATGTCCTGCTCATGCCAAAATTGTGTTAATGAGTGCGTAGGATAATTGTGTTCTTTCTTATAAGCATTGGATCTTTCTTTTAGAAAAATTCCAAGGAAACCTCTGTTGCTGTTTTTATTGACAATTCATTGTCAATGAAATTGAAGTATGTCTATGTTGAAACATCTATTAATATAAGCCAGCTTATGTTGGCCATCTTCAGGGGTCAGTTTTCAGATAAATTTGAAATATTTCTGCTGCCTATCTAAGAATGCTGTCCTTAAATTCATGATTACCTGTTTTCCAAATTCTCAAAAAAAAAAAAAAAAAAAAAAACCGATGATCTAATCATGTATATAAGGACCTGGTTCTATGTTCCCTCATTGTTCTCTACCATTTACATTTTAAATCAAATGGATTGCCTATTCGAGAGTCCCATCCTAACCAACTTAAGCAAACTTGTGGTTACCTGGTTTCCAATGGTTCAGAGAAAATAAAAATGAACTGTGATCTAATAGTGTATGTAAGAAATAACATAAAAGAAAGGACCTAGTTTTATGTTCCCTCAATGTCCTTGTTATCTACATTTTAAATCAGAAGGAGTCATAACACAATGTAAAGTATAGACGGAAAAAATCCTAGGACTTAAAGAAATTTTGCTAGCTGTGGATGTATCCACCACACTGTGTTATGGGGAGAGAAGAGTTTTTTTATTTTTTTTTATTTATTTGTGGTGAGGGACACTGAAGCCCATCATTACTGTGCATGTATATGTAGGACTTCACTAAGTGTATATGCTGATTTTTATCTTTTAATGTAAAACAGCTGCATTTTGCCTTTTATTGTGTTATAAAACTGTATATTTTTCTCTTTCTATTTGACTCATTCTTCTGGTTTCCTTTATGATCCAAGGTATAAGCATCTTGGGCAATTTGCCCCATTGGGTGGAGAACAAACAGCCGCACAACTGCCTGGAGATTGGATCTCTATAGGCCACAGTACCCAGTGGCTCTGGTACTCTGTGTATGCAAGGTATTTGTTTTTTGTGTTTCCCCTTTTAATTGCTATACCTGGGATCCTTGAAAGCTGTAATGTGTTGATTTTACTACTCATTTTCCTTGAAATCCTGATCGTGCATCACAATTTTATTTTCTATTTTTGATTATGGTCTAAAGTGTGTTTTAAGTATGTTCTGGTTCTTACAACTGCTGTTTCTTTTGAAATCCAGCAAGCAAGTCAGTTGGCGCACAAGGGCATTGGTAACTTCAGATTGGATTAGGCGATTCATTTTTGGGAGGGATTCAAGTTGCATATAATTTGGCAAGAAAGTCCAAACACATGTAAAAGCTTTTGCTGAAGTTTTGGCATACTACAAAAAAGATCAGATCCCCTATTCGTCTACATTGCTTTTAAATTTCTTGACACCACGAATTTTGAGTATAGCTATTCTTGTTGTATGTCATAATAAACAGCCAAGAGTGGTTGACTAATTTTGCCATGTTTGATATCTCATCACTTCTATTTGTTGTGGAGGATTGTATCTTCTTTCAATTTTTCTTGTTACATTACTTCTGAAACTGTGATCTTGATCAAATTTCATGTGCAATTTCTTTCTGTTTAATGCTAATGAATTCATTTTTGTGTATTGTGGGCACATCTATCGGTTTGATTGGACCTGTGGTTCCATCATCCAATTTTAGAAGCCAAATAGGAAAATATCGCAGCATAATTGTGCATGCTTTTCAGAGCATATTTGGAATGGAAGAATGAATATACGAGGCCATGTCATCATGAATTCAATGAGTGGCATAAATGTTTATGCATTATTGGATAGGCTTATGGTGAGTACACGAGTATTGATCAATTACAGTGGCCAAAAGATGGGCGTTGGCAATATTTTAGGATGTTACTATGGCAATCAGGTTGATCATATCGTGAGATGTCATCACAATTCATGTCTTGAAAGTAAATTAAAGAACAAGTTCGCCACCCTCTCTTGCCTCCATCCCATCTTCCTTTTTTGCATCAATATCCAGTGCTATGAACCCTCGATTCATGGTATATAGGGTGCAACATTAGGTGGTATTAGAGTGGATGCTTTAAATCCTTCCTCAAGAAAGAAATTGATCCTGAGGCCTACGACATGTTTTATTCATGAAGATGTCATTTATCTTCAGAGACAGCAGAGAAATATATTTTAAATGTCAAATCTGTCTTCCATCCTGTTCTAACAAATCCATCTTAGAATGCTTTGCTTCAGTTTGTTGGGGAGGAAAATTAATGCAATCATGGTCAAATGCGGATGAATGTAATTGACAAGTAGGTTGCTGATTAAGTGCTATTAAAGTTAACAGGGACTATCTAATAAGCAACTAAACTCCCTTATGGTTGTATGTTGGTAGCAGAGATTCAGCATCATAACAGGATGTAAGTTATACCCTGTCCAGCAACTAGTTGGTGCAATATGCTTCAATTTTGACATGTAATCATTTTGTTTGCCTTCTAGCTATTAGGTGGAGAAGAGCTCAGAACATGCAAAAAGTTCCACCACCATAAATGATCATGGATCGAGGCTTCTATAGATTGCTATGCTGACTTTCATGTTTCAAAACTGGCTGGAAAATATCCAATCTCTTCTCGCTGGTTATCAGTATATGATAAGGAGCTGGGAATTGGCTGCACCAATCTGGATTTGGGAATCCCTATGGTTGTATAAAAAACTGTCAAATTTTAGGTGGCTTTCATTTAAGTCTAATTGTTGAACCTTGTAACAGATTTTAGAACTTAATAAAGTAATGTAGAGTACTTGGTTTGCATTTCTCATCTAACGTTTCACAATTTTCCTTATTGAAATAAATGATATTTTCTTTAGCATCAATCTTACAGGCATGTTTTGCAGAGGTATAGAAAAGAATTTATCCAGACAGGTGAAGTTAAAGGTCTGCCAAAATTTTGTTTTTACCACAGTTAGACATCCTTTACACAAAAAAGCCACATGAACAAAAAGGGTTTGAGGAAAAATAAAAAAGAAGATAAGAGGAGTTCATGCCTCCACTGCCTCCATGGCAATGAACCGGCCTGTGTCACATTCAGGCGCTGCTGCACCCCTAAAGAGCAAGATTGCGAGGCTGCCTATGCTGAAGTAAATGAAGCATCCACAACAGTGCGTGACAAAGGAACCAAAGTCTGTCCCCACAATGCACTGCCACCCTGGGCCATACAAACGATCGAACTCCTGCACCAAGAAAGCTTCACAAATAAGTAGAAGAAACAGTGCTGAGACCATGAGAGCGTAATACTCTTTATCCTCCCCCTAGAATTGAGAAAGATTGACAAATAGGTGGAAGAGAATGTGTTAAGAGTATTCAGTGGTATGTGCCTTCTTTATGACCTGGTCTATGTCAGTGCAATCTGTGACATCGAATTGGTCGAGGGCCTTCCCGGGGAGGCGGAGCACAGCTTGCTGCATGGTCTGCAACATGTCCGTCTCACCTATGACTGCCTTGCCATCATGAAGACTGTAATCTATAACTACAACTTGTTTGCTGAGGAAGTAAAGGGATAGAGCGTTGTGATTTATAATCATTGGAAGGGAGGTGGAGGCACATTGATTGGATGTCAACCTTGTGGCCACCAGCTAATGCATGTATGCATATGCCAAGCAGCAGCCTGATTGCAAGGAGATAGATATATTGGGACCCACCACCTTGACAGGTGGCATTGCATATCTGGTCCTCCTATAGCCACATTTCAGCCAATGGCAGGCTGCATAGTTGGGGCTGGAACTTTCTTTGCTGTTTTTCTCTTTGCTCTGATAGCTCCCCTCTTTGTCCTTGTTGACAAAGGGGAAAGATTAAGCTATATGTTTGTTTGTGGTTCAAATTTAATCTTTTTATCTGAGGAATTCTTATCGGTTGGTCAGTTGATGATTGAAAGAAAGTCCTTGCTGAAACTGTATGCGATTAAGATTGATAAATAGAAAAGGTTTCTGAGAATAACCTTAATGAGTCAAAGGTTGTTATATGGTCTGTTTTCATGGCAGAGGATTAATTTGTTTGCAAAGGGCTTATTAGATTGTTCTGTTGGGTGAGTGATTGGCTGTTCTATTGATGGATTTGGTGAGGCTTTTATTAGGGAGCAGGCTGCTTTCCCTTTGCCTTTTGCTGTGATGGGACTTTGTGGGGGAAAAGAAGAGATTCATTGTATGGTGTCAAATCAAACATTGGTGCTGATGCATGGGATCTGGAATCTTATGGGAATTTCTAGTCTCTTTCTGAAAAGGATGGTTCCTGAATAATTTAGTTGCAGCTGTAGCCTTGGGATGTGATTGATGATTAAATATGAAAAAAAATTCGGTTATAGTGGAGAAGTCTGTAAAATTGTACTAGTGCTTGGTATGCGGCTAATTCAGTAGAAAGTATTATTTTGTAAATTGGCTTGGACTCATTAGCCTATGGAATGTGTGATCTTGTTTAGATCAAGAATTCTCTCAGTCTCTTCTTTTTCCCCCCACCTTCTATTGCCAGAATTTTTTGTTCTTCTATGATTTTTATTTTTTGATAGTAAATATTACATGTCCCCTTTCTTTCCCTTATTTGTCATATTTAATACCATTTCTTAATCTTTGTTATTAAATGTAACGCATGTCAATCTAAGAAAAAATTAGCTTTGTGCAACTTCATTTCTGTTAAGTTTGTTAAGCTTCCTTCCACTATAAATATGGTTTTTTATTGAATCAAGTGTTAAAGAGAATATAAAGAGGATTTTATTTTAAATGACACATAATCCTTCACATGCGTGCGCTTGCTTTTGCTTGTGCATATATGTATTGCAAATAATCCACACCAGTAATATTCCAAAAAAATATAAGTTGTTCTAACTCATTTATCATTATTTCTGTTCGTGAGGTGATTTTTTGATTTTCTTGGATGTCTAATAAGGATGAAATTAAGTTGCAATTCATTTTCTTTCAACTGACACGTATACAACCAATCATACTTAGCAAGACTTGTTTGCCATTATTATTTTAACAAAATCTAGAAGTCCAGTGAAGTGTAAAATGGCACGTTACTTTTTAGGATGTATTTGTTATGAAGTTCAAAAAAGAATAAAATGTTATAAGAATAATTTTTTTATATTAAATTTTACAAGTATAAAAGTTTCTCTATATCTATAAATGAAGGGTAAAATATCCAGATATAATTATTAATTACGTTTGAAACAAGATTAATATGAAATATATATATTGATGTGGCCAGTGGCGCCACGTAAGCACTAACGGTAGGGATAACTGATGGAAGAAATCAAGATAACCCTGCGACTTTCCAAGGCGGCCCTCGGTAGCCCCACTTCTCCAGGTGGCCTCAACGGCCCTCGCAACTCTCCAATGCGGTCCTCGGTAGCCCTCGCTTCTCCAGGCGGCCTCAGCGGCCCCTGCGACTCTCCAAGGCAGCCCTCGATGGCCCTTCCTCTTCGAAGCGGCCCCTGCTCTTCGGCAGTCCACGCTTCTCCAAGATGACCCTCGATGGTCCATCCTCTCCAAAATGCCCATGTGGCTCCCCACGTGAGCCGCGCCCGATAGGACCAGGCCCACCAACCATCTGACCCATGCGTCTGATGAAATCAGGCCCACCAACCATCTGACCCACACGTCAATAGGACCTGGCCCACCAACCATTGATCCACATGCCCAATGGGACCAAGCCCACCAATCATCTTCGAACTCACGTAATCGCCATGAGTTTTGCAGACATTCTTCTTCATGGAATCCCATGTGGCTGATCCCCAGATGAAAATGAAGGGTCCTTAAAAGGGTAAAAGGGATCTTGAGCAAGATAGGACATTCTGAATACACTTTTAGCACTCGGGGAACATTCCATTCTCTGAGTCCTTCTTTACAAGCTTTTTCAAGCTTACAGCTGTGACCCATGTCACTAACTTGCCCGTCGGAGGGTCCCCGCCGGAGCAAGCTCCGGCCCTGGGACTTCTTGTAGATCTCTCGCCGAGGAGAAGCTTCATCAGCAACTTTACGGAATCCTCTGATGTCAACGACCGGTGATCGGGTGTCATCATATATATACTTGGATATATTCGAATATACTTAGTTCAGGATTCAGTCATTTTTTCATTTTTAAATTCACATGCATTATAAAGTCATTTCATTTTTTTTAATTTTTTTATCTTTGAGATTTATGAATTATATGGATTCAAGGATAAAAAAATGATCAAATCTAAACTTAATTACATTTGATGTAGCCAATTCTATCCCTTTCTCTCTCTCTCCCTATATATATATATATATATATGTGTGTGTGTGCGCGCACGCACGCAGGCGTGCATGTATATTTGTTAGTCCTAATGTTTTAGTCTTTTTTTTTTTATCTTTGCAAAAAAAAAATTGTTTTTAATCTTGTTAATCTACTTCCTTAGGTTAATAATTTGAAAAGTCAAAAAAGAAAAAAAATTATATCTCTAAAAATTCATGTCAAATACTCTCAAAAATAAATAAAAAAATTATAAAAGTAACTTGTTATCCTTTTTAATCTCATATCAAACGTACTGTTAGATAGTAAACTTAATGATAAATACTCAACGAACTTTTGTCTGCATAATAATTGATGCAATCATATATGCAGCTATATTTTCAGGCTAAATAAATATTCCGTACTCCATATTTAATAGTTCCTAATGTCCTGCACAAATATAAATTGATGCTATTTGTCTCTTGCTATCGTTGCTTCTGCTGCCGTTGCTGCGCTGGAATGCCATACGTAACCATTGTTGACGTGCCAGTGATACTACTGTTCTCTTTCTTTTTGTTGCCTCTCCTTACCATCTTTTACATACATTAATATATCCGTTTTATAACACCCTTTCTTTTTTTTTTCCTTTCTGCTCTGCAGTCAAAAAACGACGAGTACTCGCAAGCAATAACCATTAAAAAGGGATTATTTGCTGCCCAATCAAAACCCAAGACCTCTTGCCTGTCTTGTCTTTGGTTGGTGTCTTTATACATGGAAGAAGTAGTGTTCTACCTTCTTTCTACCAAGCCAAGTTACAGTTGTCCTCCACCGAGTGCATCCCTTCTTCCCCGCTCGTTAATTTCCGAAGCAACCAATACCTTTCACCATCATACGATGCTACCTAACCTTCCTCATCTGGCCTAGCGGACCAGATCATATGATAACTAAATCACCCTCACTCCTTATTTACATAAAATTATAACTCTACCATATCTTTTTTCTCATTGAGAAATATGGTTCTATGTTTTCAGAGCCAGAGCAAAAGAGAAAAAAAAAACTTCCCTGGACACTGATATATAGAAAACAACCTCCATCCAAGAATTTCTTCTAAGCGGCCAATGGCATGATTACTATTCATCCATCCATCGTCTCAACGTCCAAAGATTATAGCTCTACTGTGATAGACTTTGGAATGCAATCAACTAAGCACAAAGAATAATTTTTTTTTTAAACCTTCATGATGTGGTTATAAGAGTTGATAAAACCATACATGAAGTTTTATGAATAATTTTATTTTTTTTTAGAACTTCCGTATTATGTGTTTATAACTTAAGTTTATCTAATACCAATTAATTTTCACTCGAGTTTCTAGGCTACATGATTTTAGCTTGCTAACGGATTAATTGGGCCAACAGAAGGGGATTGGGGCATTACAAATAGTATTAGAGCTGATTCAAATATACAAAGATTGATGGGTATGAGAAAATGGCTATTTATGGATAGAAAAGGACTATTTATGTAATGGTGGTAGTCTCATCATCATAGTCTGAAGCCATCCTTACAGTACTAACCATCACATTAGATAGAAAAGAAAATGGAAGAAAGTATTATATGTTTATAACTTAAGTTCACCTATTACCAATTAACTTTCACTTGAGTTATTGGGCCACATAATTTTGGCCAGCTAAGGATTGATTCAGCTAACAGGTGGGCTTATGGCATTATAACTCCCATGGATGCTATCGATGTGAAGATTCAAGAGAAGTATTTTAGTTATGGAAGAGTAGTAATTAGGTCTTTGACCATGAGAAGGTAAAAAAAGGCTCCATAGCAAGAGAAATATTTTATGTAATTTCGACCCCAAATTCTAATAAAAGTATGCACCACTCAGGCAGGACAAAGCAGTATGTTCATGGGCACCCACTGATTTGTAGGACCATAATATTTATTTTATTTAGTCACCATATCTAAAGCCATCTTGTGAAGATAGAAAAAAGATAATGTTCATTTCCTTCCACATCCTCATGCCCAATTTCTTCAGCTTACTCTATAGCTGATAGTCTTTTTATTGGTTGCATGAACCTTTCCATCGCATGCATTCTTTTAGCGTTTGTTTGATATGGAAGCCTTGTGCTTTGTGGTGTCCATCTACCGATCTACCCTCCTAAAGATATAAATGAAATCATTTCTTACTTACTGAAATTCCAGCCCCACCTGTCAAAGATGGCCAAAAGCCCAAGCTAAGCCGACAAAAGTAGAGGGCTCACATGATGGGCAATGGCACACTCCCTAGTAAAAATTTTTGGCATGCCCCACTTCCAGCCCCATAAGAGATACTGTAAGTGGTCCAAGACATCAATTGCTCTGCTGTCGCATTATGTATGCCTTCATCAGTCTCAGTTTTTCCTCCTGTTGGCTTGCAGCCTTGAGGGATTTGGTCCCATACCATTTCTGGGACTTGCAGAGTGAGATCTGTCATCCTAACAAGCAATCCTTTCAGGTCCTCATCACTCGAGAGATGCACATAAAAATAAGGAGTAAATGCATGCAATGACTGTTGATGTATTTCAAAAGTAATCTAAGAAAATTAAGGCTGTTGGAGCCATGAAATCTTTGAAAAAAAAAAATGTTGATCCTCCATAAGGAAAAAGAGTTTGCTTGTGTCAAACCAAAGCCATTAAATAGACATATTCAGAATGCGGTGTGAGATTCTTAGGTGGTCTTTGGTTGCAAAATAAGTGGCCAGAGGAACATCCCTTGCATTGTTGAGGGAAATGACTTATTCCATGGAATAGGCATAGCTTGGTATTTGGTTGAGGAATAGTGCAGGGAATAAGAGAAGAAGATAGGCTAAATTTAATACAAATTGAATTTTCATGATGTTTTGGATTTTATCACAAATATCGAATTACTCTCCCTTTTAGTGTTTATAGAGTTGATAGAAACAAAATAGTAATCGAAGGAAATAGAGACAAGTCTGTTTCATGAAATAAATATACTCCACTATTTTGATGGAATAGACTTACACCATTGTGGTGTGTGTGTGTGTTGGGGGGGGGGGGGGGGGGGCGGCACTCACTATGGCAGAGGTTCTCATTCTCTAGTGTTTGGCAAGAATTGGGAGGATACTCCTCACTTATTTCACAACCAAATATCACCAAGTATGCCTTGTAAGGTGATGTAACATTGTAACAAGACCTTGGCTGTGAGAAAGTGAATGCATTAGGATTAATGAGCAATATGATGACTAATAAGAATATATAATTAAGTACCAATGAGTGAATAAGCACTACTGAGAGTAGACAACATCAGTGTGATGCTATATGCGTTTAGCCATCAAGTGCTATATAGCACAGGTACCAGCTCTCAATCCTGCAGGACAAAATTATCACTGGCACACATCTGTCTTTTATTTAACTACCTTTTTCTCTGTTGCCAGAAAAACCTCCGTATCTTTTCTTCTCATGCACCTCAACCTTGTTCATCACCACCAACAACAAGCACCAGCCTTCCATTAATTATGAACTCTTCATGTTCCCAACCAACCTCTCATCATAGTTACCCCACCTCACCATTACTTTCCAAACTGGCCAAACTATCCTCTACCTTCTGAACGACCAAAATGGCCCATCCCCTCTTGCATTGGCCCTCTATCATAACCATTCCAGTAAATTTCATCACTATTCTCATAACTCAGTTACTACAATATATGATTCATGCCCATGGGCACATATATACAAATGTATGGATAGAAGGGATGGACAGACATTAGACAATAAAAATATGTCTCTCTGCTCTCATATTCCCTGCCATCTCATCTCTCTGCTCCGGCAAAAGTCACTGGAATTCCAACACACCACCACTGCATTCTTTAGCCTGACTCTCCAAAAGATGGTCCCATCCTCATGAGCTCAGAGATGAGAGAAGATCAAAAAGAAGCAGCACCCATCTCTCCGCTTCCAGAGGAGACCAGTCTCCGGCGAGCATCAGAGCTCATTAAATCCTTAATCTCCTCCAGTTACTCCATTCTCCCTTTCCCCACCAAATGGCAATTAATCCGGGACAAGCTCGAGCAGCTAAACTCCAACCTCGCAGCTGCAGCTGATGGCAACTGTTCCAGTGAGAATTCAGCACTCGCTGCATTCTTGAAGTCGATGATAATGACTCTGAATGACATTCAGATCGTCGCTGATCAATGTAGCAATGAAGTTTACAGCGGGGGAAGCTCCTCATGCGAAGCAATCTTGATTCTCTCTCCTCTCGCCTAGAGTCCAACATCAAGCATCTCACACAAATATATGCTTCTGCACTGCTTTCACAGTCCCAAGCCATTGTTCTGACGAGGCCTACGGTTGGTGCAAGCCGAGAAGACATGAGATTTTATGTGAAGGATCTCTTCTCAAGGCTGAGGATTGGAGACCTGGAAATGAGAGCTCAAGCCTTAGCTGTCCTTAACGAGATACTTCATGAAGATGAGAAATATGTGAGGATTGTGGTGCTTGAAACAGCTGACAGTATTGGTCTTCTGGCGAAATTTCTAGAGTTTGGAGACGCGGATGTTCAAGAGAAGGCAGCGAGGGCTGTCTCAATAATTGCCAGCCTTGATTCGTATAAAGGAGCTCTTGTTACAGGTGGTCTCATTGCGCCGTTGATTCAGGCAGTGGAGATGGGAAGTGAAGTGGGAAAAGAGGAAGCTGCTCGAGCTCTGAGGAACCTTACTGAGAATTCTGATAATGTGTGGTCCGTCTCTGCTCACGGAGGCGTCACAGTGCTGCTCGAGCTCTGTGCCAACGCTGATAACAATGGTGAGTTGATTGGTTTGGCTTGCAGCATACTGAGGAATCTTAGCAGTGTTGAAGAGATTAAGAAGTTCATGGTGGAACAAGGAGCAGTTTCAGTCTTCACAAAGCTTTTGAAATCAAAGGAAGAAGTTATCCAGATTCATACAATGGAGTTACTGTCTGACATCGCTCTGGAGGATGACAGCCTTAGGCATATGGTGGTCGGAGAAGGGGTCGTTGAGCCACTCATGAAATTATTGGATCCAAACTCTCCCTACTCATTGAAAGCAAGAGAGGCTGCTATCCGGGCTGCCGAGTTGTTCTGCTTCTCCTCAACAACTTTGATAAGTGTTTTGATGGGCTGCCGTTTTCTCGACGGGGTTCTCTTTTTCCTAAAGAATGGTGAGATTTCTACCCAGGAATCTAGCCTCAAGGTTGTATCACATTTATGTGAGATATCAGAGGAGACCAAGAAGGCAATGGGTGATGCTGGATTTATGGAAGAGCTTGTCAAGTTGCTAGAAGCCAAATCTTTTGAAGTAAGAGAAGCTGCAGCTGAGGTGCTCTGCAGTATGGTTCCAATTAAACGAAACCGCAGAAGATTCATCCAAGATGATCACAATGTCAACCAAATCATGTGGTTGCTCAATCCAGATGAGGAGAAATCAGTAACAAAGAAGCCTCTACTCTCTGTCCTGATGTCGCTAACTAAGAGCAGCAGTGGAAGGAGAAAGATTTTGGCATCTGGGTATGTGAACCACTTAGAAAAACTAGCAGAGGTTGACGTTTTGGAAGCAAAGAAAATCATTAAGAGGCTCTCTGGAAACAGATTTAGGAGTATCCTGAGTGGCATATGGAGTTTGTGAGTTTTGTCTTGAGTACTTGGAAGTTTTTAAGTGTATATGTCTCAACTTTAGCTTCTTTTCTTCCCTTCCTGAGTTTCTTTTCATTTTCATCATGATTTGGAGCAGCTTTTCGTGTAATTTTATTTTCTTCTCTGAAGCAATCTCTATAAATGGTAAGAAAATATTCCCAACATCCATGAAATAAAGTTGATGGTTGCTAAAAAGAAACAAAATGAAATGTCAAGGAAATTGTTGGAAATTACATGCCAAAACTTGTGTTTCATTTTTTTTTTAATGATGGTATTAGAGATGCTTATTACCGGTCTGTCAACACTGGATGGGAATCTTCAATCTGAAAACTTAAGTTTCCTTGCCAACTTGATGACAGCCTCATAGCAGCAAAAGCCCTAGCAATCTAGACCTCATTGAGAGCTGATGGGATGAAGCAATGTGGGTCATACCATATGTCACATGCACAATAACTTGCACATGGAACCCCTTATTGCACATCGAATAATATGTAGGATTCTTCCTATGGAGCAAAATGAATATATGTTAAAAGCTCCATGGGAATATAAAAATTAGAGTCAAATCCGGTCAGGTAGAACAGCTTAAATGAGCCAGAAAATGGTTTTCCTACAAGTAGCCAAGAAAGCCACAGGGTGATATTATTGATTAAAATGGCTTAGTTTTAGATTGGCTATGGAACCAAGTGTGTCCCAAGATTACCCCTCATCAAGGCTTGTCTGCAAGCTTATTGAGATGAACCAAGACATGTAGATCCTACTAGCTATGCTGTCTGCATTCTACTTATGTTCTATATCCATCCAAGGAGTGGGCAGCATGTGAACTTTCAAATGAACAAAATTTTGTACAAGCTGCCTCTATCATGTATGCTCATTGTTCAACCGTTCTGCATCATTCAAGCAATGGACCATCTCTTCTAAGGTTGCTACAGCTTAGGAGATGACCCCATCAATTGAACTGGGACAGGGAGGTCAGTGGTGGGGAGCTATAAAATGGATGGAGGAGATCTGGCTCTTCACATCTGGCTTAGATGTAATGTTTACTGATCAACCACCATTGGCATGTGCTCTAGCTGTGTACAGTATCCCTTGAAAGGGATGTGTGAGAGCAGGCATGGTCCAGGGACATTTTGCCACAGCTCACACAGGCTTCCTGGCCACTATTTTATGTTCAAATTATTCAGATATGGCTTTATTTTCATAGTTTATTTGCATCACATCATCAATCTAGAAGCTTTTATTTTTTTCCAAAAAAAAAAATAAAGCTCATTATGCTGGCCGTTTGTTTAGTTGAACTATGAGTAATTGAGATTTTGATTATTTTCTTGATCCAGTTTCATATTGTTTGATGCTCAAAAAAAAGTAAGAACATTTTTTGAGAAAGGAGATTTGTATGCAGATCTCAATTATGCTATTCAATTCTCAATGAACCTTTTAGTTGGGAATTTCTGCTTCTCTTGACATTCAAATTAATCTAATCAGCATTTTATCACCCCAGATTTCCAGTTTATAGCATCAAGTGGTCAATGTGGAGACTTGCAGTTGACAGCATAGACTCATTCATTCAGTTAATGCCACCTGAAGGATTTAAGACCACTAAGGCTACCATCTTCTGACATCTGACGAGAGAAGCATAGCGCTTTTTCTGCAGATTTTCCTACTTGTTTCCAAGTTCACTTATAACTCGTGGTGCTTTTCTCACACTACTGTCCACCATCCCTTGTCTAAATATCCAATTACATTTATTTATGTATGGGATTCTAATCTTATTAATTATCTGTACTGGTACCAATGTTTTTGATCCTTGTGTTTCATGGTCACTGGACATAAATTTCAAAGATCGCCACCTTTCACAATCCAACTTTACACTCAGAGAGTGAATGAATTGCATGCCTTCCTATTTATCTTTTGTCATCAGAAAGCTCTTCCATCTATAGACTGGTCAAGCAAATCTTGTCCATTAGAGGGATAGCTGAAGCTCACATTTCCACCACGCTGTGTTCCTGCGTTCCTTGTCATCCTAAATCTCACAAAAAACCTTCCCCATCTAAACTAGTAATTGAAGCTAACTGTTACACTACATGGTGTTCCTCTTACCATAAATCATTTTTAAACTCTAATCTACTTCAAACCCAACATCACTCTGCTATAATAGGGAAGTCATATGCAAAGCCTTCATTATTAATTGGAAAATATATCATTGAGAACTTTACCATGAGAATACTGAAAAATTGAATATATGTGCTGGAAAGATCAGACGTCTTGCAACTTTTAAGGTTCAATATGTGAAGTTACACTATGCTACTTTTCCTGGTCCAAGTCTTAACATTTCTATATTCCCACTATGATTTGGTTCACTGAGCTTCCTGACTGCTAGATTTAGTAATCACCTGATGGCATTCAATCATATCTCAAATTTAAGTATACAGTATGCTTTTTATTTCTGGTTTGCAATGTTAGATTGTTCAATCAGTTCATCAACATTAAAATGTATCCAACCTAAACTTTAATGTCATGTTTCTACTACTTGAAATGATATCGCACAAAATTTATTAGGCATATTCTCTTGCATTATTACGTGGTTTAAAAATGAATAGAGACTGAAGACTAGTGCTGCTGAGCCCTATGCTGAGGTAGTATAAGTTTATCAAATAAACAGACTACCATTTGAGGCTATTTAGAAAACCAATGTGATCCAAAACATCAAAGCTTCTAACATTTAATCGTTTGCTCTTTTTAAATGGAACTGTCGAAACTTTAAGATCCAGAGGCTAGAAGAGAGAGAATATGATGTAAAATTTTCCTTTATAGAATAGCAGTTGGGCATCAGCAATCATTTCAAAGATATAATTAGAGAATTACCTAGGTCAAACACTTTGGGGGAAATCTCCCGAACTTTGCATTTGGAACCCCCTTCAGATGGAGGAGGAGAGCAATTCTCAGCTTCAATGTTGCTAATTTCAGCTTCGACATCTCACCCTGCTGCATTTGCAATTCTCAGGAATTTAAAGTTTTGTTTATCTGAAATTTTATTCATTTCTTCTTAAAGGTCCAGTTCTAAATTGTCAGCCAGTTCTTATTTCAGTGCAAAATTAAGTATTTGTCTACCAAGTTCCCCATTTTCCACTTTGATGCAAAATTCAACTTCAAGAAATTCATCTGCTATTCTAGCATTTTATTGATCACTGACTTCTTATGAACAAGCAATAGTTACACAATGCCATAACATTTCTTACAACATTGCCACTGTACACTGCTTTAATTTTTGGGAGCAAAAGGAAGGTTCAACAAAGCTTGCCCCTCTTTCCAAATCCAATGACCAAAGATGTTTTATTTTAACCAAAATAATAGTTTGCCACTTCAATAACAAGCAGATTCAAAAGAAACAGTACAAATTATGTCCCACGCCATGGCAAATCATCAAAGAATGAAGCCTCAATGAAGCAAAAGAAAGCCTACACCAATTGAAATATCTTTGCAGTTCCCTTTTCAGTGCAAAATTCAACATCAAGCAAGACATATGTCTACTACCGTTGCATTTTCAATATGAGAAGCATTAGTTACATATTGGCACACATAATATTCTTACAATAACTCAATTCAACTCAACTCATCTAAGCCTTTTTCCAATTACATAGGGTCGGCTACATGAATCTGCTTCCTCCACTCTTCTCTATTCACGACTAAGTCGATACTCAAATTACAAATAATTATATCTTTTTTAATGATTTCTGTTCATGTTAGTTTAGGTTTACCTCTACCTCTATCCTTACCATGGATGGTTAAAAGATACATAATATTCTTACGTTGTGCTACAATAATACCCTGCTTTAATCATTGAAAGAAAAAGAAAGGTTCGGCAAAGCTTGCCCCCATTTCAAAAAATCAACAACCAAAGATGCTATACTGCAAGCAAAAGAACAGCTTACTAGTTAGAAACAAGCAGACTCAAAAGAAACATTACAAATCATGTTCCACTACATGGCAAAACATCAAAAGTTCAAGCCTGGTTGCAGCAAAAGAAAGATTAAAAACCAATCAAGGCATGAACAATTCAAGAAATTGCCCATACCAATAGAAGAAGAGGATTGGATCAATGCCAAGTTACACTAGTCCTCCTCAAATGTCAGGGACTGGCGAGGTGAAGCGACATCCTCGTCATCTGCCTTGCCAAAAGCTGGCCTTTTTCCTACTAATTCAGCAACTCTCTTGGCACGTCCAGAATCACGGGGGCTCTCAGCGATGCATCGCAGCGTCTTAATCTTAGGAAGAAATTCACCAATCTTCATGATTGATGGAAGAGACTTCCCATCAACAGATAACGAGTGATCCACATTTCCCTCCACCTTGCTTGACATTCCCCACTCTGCCTTCATCTGAGCATCCAGCTCCATTTCCTGGCTCCCCTCGGTTTCCAGCGCAGACTCCCTCAGTCCTCGAAGGGATCCAAATCCATTGGCCTCTTCCGAGCCTAACTCCACCAATGACCATTTCCGCCGCTTGCTTCTTGGCTCCTCTCCCGTGACCCGAGCAGTAGCCAGACTGTAACGGCTAGCTACCACTCTCGCCCTGCTATTCTTTGCTGGCCTTTTCTCAGGGATTGTATTTTTTTCCTCCCGGAAAGAGCCTTTGCTTTGAGGCTGGTCGATGGCCCTTCCTCTTTTTTCACTGGCTTCTTCGCTCCAACAGTCCTAATCCCTTTCCTTAGATTAGAGACCTTCGCAGCAACAGATGGCCGTCGAGATTTAGGACTTGTGCTCAAACTTCGCCCTCCCTTCTCTGCGTCCATTCCTTTTTCTTTGACTTCTTGACTCTGGCGAGATCGAGCACTCGCGGCTATCTCCGAGGGCCCAAGACTGACACCCTTCCGCTTGAGCCTAGCATTAGCTGGAGACTCTGCAACCTTCTTCGTTACAATGGCTGGCGTAGCTCCCTTCCCCGCTACTGAGGCTTTGGCAGCAATTGAACTCGAACTCCTTTCCCCGTCTCTTCTTGAATGCCTTCAAGCTTCCTAAAGACTCGTTTCTTGTGACTCGGCTCCAATTTGAGAGAAGTTCCATCCCTGATGCTTTCGTGGATTTCCAGTGGCCCGAGGCTGACTCCTCTCCGATGGAACCTTGCACTCGCTGGAGACTCATCGATCTTCTTCAGAGCTGATGAAGACCAAAGTTTCTCTGTCAAGCTCTGCTTCAAATCCACCACGTTCGGTGAGCCAGCAATGATTTCCAGCGGTCCGAGACTGCCACCTCTGCGCCGAAACTTTGCGCTCGCCGGAGATTGCTCGATCGTTTTCGAAGCAGGCGCTTGAAGAATCTTCTTTGGGTCCATGAACTTAGCCGGCACGATCCGCCCACGCCTTCCAGCCACAGCAGCCCTCAATTCCGCCTTTTTGATCCGGAGCTCTTCGAGCCTCGACGACAGTCGCTTGATTTGCCTCTCAATCTCTTCCATCTCATCATCGATGCGTTCTTCGTCGATCTGGGCATTCTCCTTGAAGGATACTTTGAGTGCCCTCCCAGAAACGGCTATCAGACCGCCAAGAGGCCTGTGAGCGGTCGAAGATTCCTCGGAGTCAGGGGATTTGTCGAAGATCGGGCTGCGGTTCTCCTTTCCCGGATCCGGATCGAGTGACTCCGATTGGTTGATGGAGATGGGTTGGAGAAGAGACCATGGCAGCGTTGCGGCGGCAGCCACGGAGCCTCCGGCGGCATCGTCGAAGGTGGCGTTGTTCCAAACCCGGACGTTTTGGAGCTGACTGCGTCTGGGAAATGGAGGAGATTCATCTTCTTGTGGATTTGGAAAGGAGAAGAACTCTGACGAAAAGAAGAAAAGGGGAACGGAGGGGGGGGAAGCTAGAAGGAAGAAGAGATGGAGAGCTTTTTCTTTGATTCCTTGGGAATTCTTGGGAATGGGCATGGGGATGGGGGAGTCAGTCGGGAGGGTTTTGTCCCCGGGTTTTTTCGACCGTTGGGAGAAACCAGGCGTTGGGGGTGGGGTGATTGAACCCTCATCGTTGGATGCTAAACGGCTCCCTGTGGACTCTCCGATGTGATTTAATGGCTTAGTTTAATGGGGATCATATAAACGACGACGCTATCGCTTGCTTTCCTTTTTGAAAGGCGTAGTTATGGCTGCCTGCATGCCGTTTTTAAAACAGGTGTCAAACCACGTCAATTTTACAAATTTAGCGTGAAAGTTAAAATTATTATAAAAAAGTTTTTAAAAAATATTATTTTTTATAATTTCTTTTTTACTTTTTATTTATTTTTATTTAGAGCAAAAAATTTAGCTTCTTAGAAGCGCCATTCGAAAGGGTGCTTCCATCGAGCTTTTTTCCCCTACCCCATCCCATCCCCTTGGCACCCGTCAAGTGGCTTTTTCCGAAGTGCCACTCCTAGTCACACCCTGGCACGCGAACTAGCTCCTCTTCGCCCAAGTCCCCCATCATGCCACTCCAGCACTGAACGAGCCCTTCTCCTCTCGACTCCCATCGCGCCCTCCACCCGAACGATCATGTCCCATCGCGCGCCTCAGAGGTCTCCTCCGCTTCCCTCCGCAAGCCCAGCTCATTCTCCATGAGCCCAACCCACCGAGAACCCTCCTCCTCTTCTAAGTAATTTTTTTTTTCTTTGAATCAATTCGTAACACATGTTCAAACTAAGTTTTGAGGGGAAAAAAAAAGACAAGGTTGTGAAGTAAGACTTCATCAAGCTCGATCCATACCTTAATATATTAATATTTAATATTAAGTATTAGAGGAGCTATATTAGACTAAGCCCCAATCACGCTCAGTCCAATTACCACTTCGGACTGTGATCCCATATGCACGCATCGCTGTCCATCCCTAAGCCCAGTTAAAAATCAAACTTTGAAAAGGGGACCAGTGCACTGATAGAGATATAGACTAAAAGATATGCTTTATGTCTTTACATTTTTAATGAGAATTCATTTTGAGCAATGTGTGCCATTTACTATATATGTGCATGTGTCTAGTATTTCCAAAGAGTATTTGATCTAGTGTGTAGAGTACGGCTTACACACAGAAGACTAGATCATCGGTTCTTTTGGAATACAAGTTTATTGTTCACAGTTTTAGATGGAATTGGACACACCATCAGTAGAGCTGTAGCACAAATTTAAGTAGGTCTGTCTTGACTACGGGGAATGGTTTATTCTAACTATTTGTGCTAGTACACTTTGTGTGTATTGAACAGGACCCAGTTGAGTTGATTATTTTATACTGACTTTATAAAATAATTTAGAACTCATGAATATTATGATTACTTATGCTCTTAATCTGAATTCTATTTCTAGACACGTGTATGTAGTGTTTATTGCTTTGATTACACATAGAGTGAGATTCTATATGAGTCAATAAACTCAGTGGGTTGGGCAATAACATTATGTATATGGTGAATATTAATAGTTGAAGGAATCCACGTCCGGTTAATTTGGACTGATGATATCCCCTTGAGAAAGCTTATAAGTTTTGATCGTATCAAATCTTGCAAGTGGATTTTGAATCCGATACGTCAAATAAGTTAAGTGGATAAGTCTCAAGGATAAAACAGCCAATTAAATTATAATGTCAGTATTTAAATTTAATTGGTGGATATCTGTAATCTTAACGTGGGGAGATAATAAGTATTTAATATTAAGGCTCGAAAATATAAATTCGAATATGATTAGGAGTACAATTATAATTCTTTAGTGGAATGAATTATAATTTACGTAATTAAATCCTAACCCGGGATAGGATTAGGAGATTTAATTACGTGGGAAGTCCTTTTCATATTTGCCTATTAGGTCCCTGTTGTAGCCCTATAAATACCCTCTCAATTGGTTGCTAGGGTTAACGCTTTTGAGAAAAAAAGAAAAGCAAGAAACCCTAGGTCGGCCGAGAGAGATCCCACCATCTTGTGAGAGAAGCAGGTATTTCGGGAATACGGCGGAAGGCCAAAAGGTTGAGGTCGAGCAATCAAATCAAGTGTTCCAGCGTTCAAGTCTGAAGGTATAATCTTATACTCATAGATTAGAACGGTAAAAGATTTTTGCATTACTCAGAGGTCTCCTCCGCTTCCCTCCGCAAGCCCAGCTCATTCTCCATGACCCCAACCCACCGAGAACCCTCCTCCTCTTCTAAGTAATTTTTTTTTTCTTTGAATCAATTCGTAACACATGTTCAAACTAAGTTTTGAGGGAAAAAAAAAGACAAGGTTGTGAAGTAAGACTTCATCAAGCTCGATCCATACCTTAATATATTAATATTTAATATTAAGTATTAGAGGAGCTATATTAGACTAAGCCCCAATCACGCTCAGTCCAATTACCACTTCGGACTGTGATCCCATATGCACGCATCGCTGTCCATCCCTAAGCCCAGTTAAAAATCAAACTTTGAAAAGGGGACCAGTGCACAACCGAACAACTATTAGAAATCACTTAAAAATGGCGGGGGTGGTGTTTTCCTTCTCCCTCTTATGAAAAATTTTAAAATAGTAATATAGTCGGATAAATTTGACTTTATCTTTAGATTATTAAATTAAAATTAAATGTCTTAGCCCACCAAAGCTTCGGTCCATTCAAATTTAAATTTTAATATTCCTTGCTGTAAGCCTTCAGTGAAGATGAGTTTCTAAGAATAGATTCATGCACACCATGGTTCATAATAGAGCCAAAGGAATGTTGGAATATGCATAGCCTATATTTGTACAAAAATTAATCATATTATAGATTCAATCTGAACTTTCAACAGGAGTATAACAATTATAAAGTTATAGAAACTAAAAAGGGCCAGCTAAAGAAAGAGATTTTTTTATTACATAAACTACATTAGCACTCCAAAATTTTCTTAGTCTCATTTAGAAGATATTGAGTTCAGCTACCCTTAAAGAAAAAAAAGGGCAATAATATTACATATCTCGTATACCTCCTTTAAGTCTAAACTTGCCTCGGAATTGAACTTGAGACTAGAAAAATGGATAGTTTTATTTGCTTATGTCAAATTTAACTAAAATGAACAAAATACAAGTTCAAGAAAATGAATCTCCTCGTACAAACATAGTGCAAATCTAGAATAGATACATATGCTTTTTTAATTTTTCGTTTGGTTATGTCATGTTTTTATTTGCTTAACTTTTCAACTTACGACATGACTCATAATGTTTTAGATCCAGGACCTCGCAATCCCAGTGTTCTCACTCTGCAAGCCCGCATAGATCAACCAACGTATTTAAGGGCAAGGTATGTATTATTGATCGATAGTCCTTAATTAGTTGGCATATGTTTGCGTTAATGTAATATATTATTGCAACAAATTTGTTGCCGGAGTTACCGGTGCTTAGATGCCATAGGCATGACATGCATATATGGAAGGAGACACCGGGCTTGGCACACCCATGAGTGTAGTATTACTTGAATCATGTTGGTATGTATGGTATATGTCGAATAGGCCAGATTCGACTTGATTTTGGCCTTATTTCTGCGCTTGTTGAGAGATGGTGGTAGGAGACCCACACATTTCATATTTCTTTTAGCGAGGCGATCATTACACTATAGGATGTCAGTATTTTGAGTCCAGATTGATGGATCCGTGGTTACTGGGCTAGATCCACGTTATACCATCCAATAGTTGTAGGCTATATTTATGAGGTTATTAGGGATTGAACCTCCTGCCGAGGCATTTTCAAAAGATTCTTCGATCAATTTTACTGAGACCTTCACTTGGATGAAGATGCATATAATGAGGTTGTCCAACGGTTTGTGAGGGGGTAACTTCTTCGAATCATTGGTGAAGTGATCCTTCCAGATATCTTTGGTTATTTAGTGAAGTTGATATACATGCCATTTTTAAAAACCTGATGGCATTTACTGCTCTTAGTTGGAGATTGGCTACACTTGCTGATTTATATAGGGCACTATGTCATGAAACGAGCCCTACCCAAACAGACATCGAAGGATACATCCTCTTATTACATGTAAATACTTTATTCTTATGTTTGAGATCGAAGTTTTTTTGTTAATATTAATTAATATTTTGAATTATCCGAACATGCGGATATTGGCATGTGAACGATTTCTTATTTTTTGTCCCATAAGACTCGAGACTCCGGAGCAATGTTTTGAAAATCGGACCGGACAATGAACCGGCTTAACATTTGGGTCGCGGGTCAATCGGTTCGACCGGATGGACCGATTTGGTCGGACCGAATAATATTATAATTAAATTTTAATTTAATAATATAAAATAATAAAATATAAATATAATTTAAATAAAAAATCTAAAAACTGGGTTGGACTGATCGAAACTCGGTCGGTTCAATGGGTTTTTTCAATTTTTATTGGGTCATATAAAAGTCAACTTTAATAACAAAACCATACCAAATTGATGATCGATTCCCGGTTGAACCCGATTGGACCGGTCCGGTTTTCAGAACATTGCTCCCGAGGCAAACCTTCTGATGCTGATGATGATTGGCACTTAGGTGCACCATGGGGCTATAGATGGCATACAAAATTTAACTTAAAAAATATTTCAACCCATATACTGCGTACTTATAGGGATCAGTTGGACGTATTGGATGATAGTCCCCAATGGATATGTCATCATTCAATATGAAATTCAATTCTTAAGTTAGTTTTTAATTTAGTGTGGATTATGGATTAACGAATTTTTTTCTATGCAGTTTATATAGTGCCCTTGTTCGCCAGAGGCTATCTCTATTTTACCTCCGAGCTACTTATTCAGTTCAGATATTTGGATGGCACGGATCCTGCTCATCTATTTTAATGTAGTCGAGTGACATTTTTTAGATCAAGTGCTTCGATAATTTGGATGTCGTCAGTCGATACCATATCTATGCTATACATCAGTATAGCTTCATCAGACTGATCAATTAGGGAGGGCAAATGCTACATGGGACGTTGTGCATGGGACACATATTGTTATATGGAATGCACGACGTCAGCATATTATTATGGGAGAGCCTATAGTAGCGGAAGTCTCGCTTTCAAGATGGTGCTTCTAAATTCTAAGAAGTGCCACTCGAAGTGGCACTTCTTCCTTAATTGGATCGAGGAAAGCCCAATGGAAGCGCCATTTCAAATGGCGCTTTTACGTAGCACCCTTCCGATTTATCGCATTGGCTGACGCAGCATGGGCGAGGGACAGGTGGAAGTGAAAAATGTCATTTCACTTTAACCCCCTTTTTTGCAAAAACCTTGGTTCCCATGCCAAAGTTGTAAAAATCGGTGTTGTTTGACATCGGTTTTAAAAAGAGCTGGCATCAATTTTCTAGGAATGAGACACGTGTAAGCATGAATGCGGCAATATGGTCGATGATAGTGATTTTAAATAATTAATTTACTCTCGATGACCACAAGAGGTATTTTTCTTTTTACCTTAAAACAAAGTTCTATCGTACATGCATATGATAATTATTTATCAAAAGTTATAAACCATACTTCAAATTTTTTCAATAGTTGTGATTGTATGTAAATGCTGTCTTAAATAAAAATATTAATAATATAAAAAATTATATAAAAATTTGAAGGTATTGAATGAACATTTAAATAAAATTAAAGTTTAATTTATAAAAAAAAGTATAGAAAAATTCTAACTGAATCCCTTCTTATATGATTATTTTTTCTTTCGGTAAAGATTAGGCTAGCTAGCCATACTAATCAAAGTTATAAACATATTATACAAAAAAATTTCTTGACAAAGTCGTATTAACCTAATAATTAAATAACACAAACAACTAATTTTGGATCCTAATTATGTCCATCATTATCATCTTTTTTATTGTCATTATTATCATCTTTGCCACTATCATTTCATCACCTCTTCTATTATATCGCCGTTGTTGTCACTAATACTCTAGTTATACCAACATTATCACTACTATTGCTACTTTCATTATAGTACCTTTATTATGCTACTGCTATATTTCATCATCATTATCATTGTTACCATCATCACATTGCTATTCCATGGAGCAAATCAAGAGCAAGTTAGTTCATCTAACGAACCTAAAATTTTGTTGCCTCCGCATTAAAATAAGCTCATAGAATAGATCTAGTCCAAAAAAAAAAAGGCCCAATCTGAAAATAGACCAGGCTTAGGAAAATTAACAAGTAGTTCGGCTTAGCCTAAGTGGACTCTCATACATATGTATATTAAAGTTAATCACATGCTAGGTGGGCCATCCAACCCTCTCGGCCCAGCTCAAAAATTTATGGCCCTCAGCATCAAAAAAAAAAAAAAATTTCCAATTAAATCCTTAATGAGGGGGAAAATGGAATTTGGACTCGATGGATACATTTGGGATTGGCTATTGGAGATTAGACCAAACTTACTATAAGCATTGAATTAGTGTCCTACACAACTTTTGATCAGCTCTACTATTGCATCATTAACGCTCTCTTCGCTGAATTTTGTTGCCATGGACGGATCATCCCATGAGTTGGCTCGAGCTCGGTGCAATATATATATATATATATATATATATATAAAGGCTCCCAAGTCCAAGTTGGGCCTAACTTTACGAACTCATTCAAGTTTTGGTTGGATTGAGGGGTTTAGGAAAGACAAGCTCAACCCAACCCAATTTTATTTTATATATATATATATATATATATATATATATATATATATATATATATATATATATATATATATATATATATATATATATATATATATTTATTATTTATTTATTTATTTTGATGTAAAATATATTTCTTTTGAACTTAGGGTGTTAGGATAAAGGGACACAGACCGCATCCATCCAATGAACTTTTGTAATACAGTTGGATAACTACGCACATATAATCGGATCAAGCTAGGCTCAAGCTATAAGGGTTACCCATCAAGTTAGGCCTAGGCTGGCCAACTTAGCTTGAGTTCGAACTCGATCTATGCATACCCTATTTATCATTCTCACTATTATGACCTTCATAATCATATTTATATATTAAAAAATATATATATATATATATATATATTAAGAATTAATTTTTATTATTAAAAATTAAAAATTAAAGTGATGCCATGAGATAGCTTAGAAACAAAATTTTAAAATTTTTCACTTATCTTTTATTTCTTTGTTATTTATCTTATTTCCTTTTAGGCAAATGTCTCTATTTTGTATTGTTATTCTTTATATCTTGTGCATGCCAACTTAAAAATTCAATTATAGAAAAATATTTTTTTATCTTTTTAATTTTTCAACTTGATTTTTAAATTTTTGGATAAACTATATTTTTAATCGAGTAAGCCATCGAAAGCGGGGAGTTGGACGGAGAGAGGCGAAGGGGAGAGGAAGTCGCAGGGAGGAGGGGGGGCCTTTTGCGGCCCCCCTCCACCGATAGAGGGGGCGCTGCTTTTCTTCTTCTTTCTTTCTTTTCTCTTATATGGCGATGAGATGAAGACACATGGAATGTTATATAAAAAATTTAAAAAATTACTAATGATATTACTCTATTTTAACGCTAGTGATCAAATAGAAACAAAAAATAAAGTTGAAATTTTTTTTAAAGTTTAGAAAATAAAGCGATACATTCCCCTAAGTTTAAGGGTTAAAAATACAGTTTATTCTAAATTTTTTAAATGTTTAGGATATCCATAAATTTTGTATTCCAATCAATTTGGCTGGGGATATAATTTTGAATTTTGAAAAAAGATAAAATTACCCAAATTTGAGAAAAAAATAAAAGCAACAATTTCTGAGGTGTGACCAATTAAAATTCAAACAATTTGACCAACAAAAAATAATGCATGGCCTCTTGTCATTAGGTGTGACCAATTAAAATTATGAAACAGGACAATGGTGATTATAAACATACATGTAAGGATTGCATATAATTTGGGATGTATACAAGTAGGTTTGGATCGGATTGAATTGGTCATAATTTTTTTTAAAATACCTTTTTTTTTTCACTTTCAACAATAATTAACATAATTAATTTGCTATTATTAACATAATTAAAACTTAAATTTATTTAATAATTTACTTAATTTAGCGTATTTTTAAAATTATTTATGGATCTAGGGTGGATAATGGATGGAGAAATCATCAATTATATTAATGATTTCTTTTTTTAAGGACGTCTAAAAAAATCATCATTATATAAAAGTGATGATTTCAGATTATTTTAATTATTTTTTAAATTTAAATTATTTAATAAGATGATAATTTTTTTTAAAATAAATCCAAAATCATTTGAAATTATCAATCATACGATCGATTTCATGTTTCCTTAATTGAAAAAAAAAACTGTCCTTCTGCCCGTGCTCGGCTTATGACCACAAGAATGAAACATGGAAGGGGGAGATGCTCTCTTATCACCACTTAAGGAAAATACTTTGTACACCGCCCCGGTGCAGCAAGGCCTACGTGGGCTGCACCACCTCTTCCGATTGGTCCACGTGGCTCCGACGTGGATGACCTGATGGGCGGTATGGCTTTATTTGGACGTAACGTTCTGAACGTGACGGCCATTTAAAGCAGTTCACTTTTTTTCAAAATTTACGTGCGAACGAAAATGCCCTTTCCCTCCTTCATAGCGCCATTTAACGTTGTATGTCATCTGTGCAAGAAGAACAGAAGAACTCTGTTTCTTCTCCGGTCGAAAGAAAATATTTCAGCATCGAGCGCTGAAAACCTGGCTCAAAACGAAAGCTCATACGAGACACCCGTGCGTAGAAATGACCGCGCGGAGAATCCCCGCGACACCCAGTGAGAATTGGATTTCGGCCGAAACTCCTACGAGATACCCCTGTTGAAAGCTCACGACACCCTAGCTTTAAGGCGACGACACCCGTGCTAAGAACTGATCACGGTGAAAATACCCGCGATACCCCTTATCAAATTTAGCCTAAACACCTTCGCGACACCCCAGTTGAAATCTAATGACACCCTAGCACCAATGCTACGACACCCGCAGCACAAAGTAAAAAGTCTTTCCTCCAACTTTTTTCTAAAGCTCCTTTATTACACCAACAGTTTTTTTCTGGTAAGAGTTAGTTAATGCATGACCAAACCGTTTAATGCGTGGGTAACTACCTTAGAACAAAATAGTTATGACATTCTGGGAGTCATACTATTTTGTATGCACGAATGTCATACTCTTTCTTCCCCTCCCTCGCTCTGAGAGTTCGGATGCTAAGTTTGAGCACGAACCTACGCCCTCGCTTTGAAAGTCTGGTCGACAGAAAATATTTCAACTTCGAGGCTGAAAAACCTTGCTACTAGAGTCTACTGGAGTCTTCAAATATAAAAGTTTATCCAATGATTTTTTCCTTGCCAAAACCTCACGTAGACGTTCACTTCTCTCTCTGAATTCGGTCAGGTCTGTAAGATGGTATCAGCTGCCTTCGTTATCTCTTTGTCAATTGCTTTTAAAAGGCTTTAATGACAGGAAAACAGAGAGAAAGCAGATGGAGGAAAAAAGGAGCCTTTTAAAAGCAATTGACGAAGAGATAACGAAGGCAGACCTGGCCGAATTCAGAGAGAGAAGCAAACGTCTACGTGAGGTTTTGGCAAGGAAAAACTCATTGGATAAACTTTTATATTTGAAGACTCCAGTAGACTCCAGTAGCAAGGTTTTTCAGCCTCGAAGCTAAAATATTTCCTATCGACCGGACTTTCAGAGGGAGGGCGTAGGTTCGTGCTCAAATCAATCGCGACACCCCAGTTGAAATCTCACGACACCCTAGCTCTAAGTAGACGACACCCGTGCATAAAACTGACCACGGAGAGAATCCCAGCGACATCCTAGTTTGATTCGCCGTAAATCCTTCACGACACCCCAGTTGAAATCCCACGACATCGTAGCTTTAGGGCGACGACACCCGTGCTTACAAATGACCACATAGAGAGTCCCCGACGACACCCTAGTCAAATTCGGCCATAAATCCTTCGTGACACCCCAGTAGAAAGTTCACGACACCCTAGCTTTAAGGCGATGACACCCGTCGTTAGAACTGACCACGGAGAGAATCCCCACGACACCGTAGTTCTAATGCGGCTGAAAATCAATCGCGACACCCCAGTTGAAATCTCACGACACCCTAGCTCTAACGAGATGACACCCGTGCTTTAAACAGACCACGAAGATAATCCCAGCGACATCCTAGTTCGAATTCGCCGTAAATCCTTCGCGACACCCCAGTTGAAATCCCATGACACCCTAGCTTTAGGGCGATGACACCCGTCTTATAAATGACCACATAGAGAGTACCCGATAACACCCTAATTGAATTCGGTCGAAAATCAATCGCGACACCCCAGTTGAAATCTCACGACACCCTAGCTCTAACGAGACGATACCCATGCTTTAAACAGACCACGGAGATAATCCCAGCGACACCCTAGTTCGAGTTCGGCCATAAATCCTTCGCGACACCCCAGTTGAAATCCCACGACACCCTAGCTTTAGGGCGACGACACCCGTCTTATAAATGACCACATAGAGAGTACCCGGTGACACCCTAATTGAATTCGGCCGAAAATCAATCGCGACACCCCAGTTGAAATCTCACGACACCCTAGCTCTAACGAGACGACACCCGTGCTTTAAACAGACCACGGAGATAATCCCAGCGACACCCTAGTTCAAGTTCGGTCGTAAATCCTTTACGACACCCCAGTTGAAATCCCACGATACCCTAGCTTTAGGGCGACGACACCCATCTTATAAATGACCACATAGAGAGTACCCGGCGACACCCTAATTGAATTCGGCCGTAAATCCTTCGCGACACCCTAGTTTAAATTTGACGACACCCTAGCTTTAAGGCGACGACACCCATGCTTGAACAAGGCGGGAATTTGACGTCACCCTAGTATTAATTCGACGACACCCTAGTAACTGAGCCATGCCATATTTCCGAGAAAAGTTGGTAAACGTGGGCAGTTCCTATGGGTTCGCGGGTCTCATTGATGTGATCGTGGTGATCCGGGTGTCCTTTCGTATTTCTCTTAGGTCGGCATAAACCCTAGAAAAACCACTCAATCGTCTGTTGCTCGAGAAGCCATCCTTTTGCTCAAGAAGCCATCCTTCGTCTCTTGTTCGAGAAGCCACTGGTCTCCTTTTCCCTCCTAAACTTGTACCATAGTTCATTCTTCCGAATACTTCATTCATGGAGATGAGTGCTTTCGTTTGTGCACGAAGACCGCGAACAAAGAAGAAGCAGACAGAGAAAATGGTGGAACAATGCAAGGACCTGGTTCTTCGTTCGACTGAGGATGCGGCTCCTTCAGGTATGTTTATCACTATATTAAATATTACGACATTCTCTCTTAAAATTTCATGAGAAGTATGTCTTCTGTCTTACCCCCTGTTTCAGTTGACAATAAAATTGTTCCAGTCCCCCAGTGAAGGCTTCCCAGCTGTTTAAGAATAGCTGCAGGCCGGTAGTATACGTTCAGAAGGTTTGGAGGATGGGGTTCTCTAGACGGCATACAAAACTGATTCGAAGGACCCCATTTGGTGCCTTCGTCGACATGCAGACGTTCACAGTCGACGAGCGACTGCTAGCAGACATCATAAGATGTCACAATGGAGGCGACGAGTTCATGTTTTGCGGAAAGCCAGTTCTATTCAGTGCCGACGAAGTCGCACTCATTCTAGGACTTCCAGCTCATGGGAAGAAGATCGACACGTCCAGCAAATGTTCAACGGAAGGTTGTTCAGACGGTTTGGCCAGGGTTTAGATCTTCGCCAAGAAGGTTTGGAGAAGTTGATATTTCAACTCCGACCATCTAAAGTACAGGAGGATGTTGAGGACACCGTCCGACTTTGGATCGCATACATGTTGGCCATGTTTTTGGCTCCAAAGTCTAATCAGAGATGTCCACGGTATCTCATCCAGCACTTGGATGACTTAAGTCAACTGGGTAGCATCGACTGGGCTTCGGCACTGAAGGAGTTGATTATTCTGGCTCTCCCAGAAATAGCTGCTTGCTTGCATTCCGAGGAGCCGGTGCACTCAAAGAATGCAAAAAAAGTTAGGAGGCAGCCTACCTTGTTCGGATGCTCGGCAGCACTGGTGGTAAGGATTATTAAGACACATAATTAGTGTTGAGAGAAAATTTTTTTTGTAATATTACTATATTTAATATCGAAAAAAATATCATGTTCAGGCGTGGTTCCTCGAGCATACATCAATGCGAGAGCCAGCATACCCTGATAAACTGCCCCGGATGTTGAAGTGGTATGACCACCAAATGAAGATCCAATCGGTTCGGGTTGCCGACTTGCAGCCTCAGGACTTGGTAATCTAGTTCATTACTCCATTGCTCTGACCATTTTTTCAACTTAATGCGTCAATATGTTCAGTTAATATTAATTTGTTATCATCTTGTGTTGCAGATGGAGGGAGCTACTGAACCATTGCCAGAAGAGCGATGGCTTCTCCCTCGGCAGAATGTTGCATCCCCCCCTCAACCAACAGATACCTGCGCTCCTCAACCAATGGATAGCTGCGCAGGATGCGCCGAGTTGAGGAATGAATTGGAGTGTGTTAAGGATCAACTCGAAGATGTCAGGCATAGGCTGTCCATTGCTGAGAGCCTCCTCAATTCACTGGTCAGAAAGGAAAGTATGCAATAAATGAGGAGGACAAGGGAGACGAGAAAACAGAGAAGGTGCATTCCCTGGAGTTGGTCCTCCACGAGCCTGGTAACGTAAATAGTGAGGAGAAGAAGATGGAGGAGGACCATTCATCCGAGTTTCCAATTGAGACAGGGAATGCAAAATCAGAGGAGAACATATTGGAGGGGGATTCATTGGCTGATAAAATAGAGCAGGGGAATGAAAATAAAGAAGAGTCCATATCCAATAATAAACTTGGCACCCCTGCGCCAAAGGATGACAATATGGACTTAGAAATAATTGGAGTGCCGTCGCTTGTTAGGAGGATTAAAAAAGAGCCGAGGAAGCGTAAGGCATCCATGGTCGTCGGCGAATGTTATGAGACAACCCGACCTAAAAAGTCGGAAGACAGTGGGCATGTCAAAGCCCAACACAACGGTCGAAGATGACCAAATAATTATTCAAAAAATTTTGAGCGAGCGTCAACAAACCGACGAGATCGTCTACACAAATATGTTTAATGGCGTTGCAACAAGAAAAAATCTTCAAGATCTCATTAACAATGAAATGATAATAGATGATGTAAGTATATCAAGGAACATATTCTAGTTGTTGATTTTAGAATTATATTAATCATTTTACATTCCATTGGCAGATAATTGATTGCGGCCAGGAGTTTCTGATGCGCAACTGGGCAGAGCATCCTGACCGATATCATAAGTGCATAATTGCATCAGTTTTCGTATCTGCTCTATGTCTGACTTCCTCATCACCTGCTCATGAACTTGCTGGATCATCTGGGGCTGCGATATTTGACAATGTATCGGATGAAGATAAGGCCCAATTCCGGTTTCTTTTACCATTGTAAACTCTGATAACTTGCACTGGCATTTGGTTGCTGTCGACATGGAAAGGAAGGTGTTCATGCACCTGAATTCAATGAAACGCAACCCGAAGTACAAGGCCAATGCAAGGAAATGGCATACAATTCTAGGCCACATATTCCATATCTACTGCGATAAGAAGGAAGCGATGGAGTGGCCGATGGAAGATATTTCGGATTGCCCAAGCCAACCGATCGGATCGCTGGATTGCGGCTGTACTGTCTGAGATACATGAATGTCTTGCTCGACGGGACAATCCTGATATGAAGATGGATTTCATGGATGAGGAAGTCAGAGATTACCGGCGACACTTAGCTGCGATGATATTGAGAGAGGGCCTGAACAAAAAGATTAGCGACATTGTCGAAAAATGTTCTTAATTTTTGTATTCGTTTTTGAATGAAAATTGAATGTAATTTATTCATATTAACACTGATTAATATTTAATACAAATGCACAAATTTTATCATTGCGAGCAGGAGTGTCCTCGATGTATTCATATGTTTGCCTTCGTATGTTTCCGCCTTTCGGGTGTAGCCGCGCAAGAGCTAGGGTATCGTTTGACAAGAGCTAGGGTGTCGTTTGACATGAGCTAGGGTGTCGTCGCGCTAAAATTGTCTGGTCGCGAGTACTGGGATGTGTCTTTTGTTTCCGCCTTTCGGGTGTCACCGCGCAAGACTAGGGTGTCGTTTGCCAAGAGCTGGGGTGTCGTCGCGCTAAAATCTTTGGTGTCGGTTCGCGAGTACTGGGATGTTTCGTAGGTTTTGGCCTTTCGGGTGTCGCCGCACAAGACTAGGGTGTCGTTTGTCAAGAGCTGGGGTGTCGTCGCGCTAAAATCTTCGTGTCGGTTCACGAGCACTGGGATGTCTCATAGGTTTCCGCCTTTCGGGTGTCGCCGCGCAAGGCTAGGATGTCGTTTGCCAAGAGCTGGGGTGTCATCGCGCTAAAATCTTCGGTGTCGGTTCGCGAGTACTAGGATGTCTCGTAGGTTTCCGCCTTTCGGGTGTCGCCGCGCAAGGCTAGGATGTCGTTTGCCAAGAGCTAGGGTGTCGTCGCGCTAAAATCTTCGGTGTCGGTTCGCGAGTACTGGGATGTCTCGTAGGTTTCCGCCTTTTGGGTGTCGCCGCGCAAGGCTAGGATGTCGTTTGCCAAGAGCTGGGGTGTCGTCGCGCTAAAATCTTCGGTGTCGGTTCGCGAGCACTGGGATGTCTCGTAGGTTTCCGCCTTTCGGGTGTCGCCGCGCAAGGCTAGGATGTCGTTTTCCAAGAGCTAGGGTGTCGTCGCGCTAAAATCTTCGGTGTCGGTTCGCGAGCACTAGGATGTCTCGTAGGTTTCCGCCTTTCGGTGTCGCCGCGCAAGGCTAGGATGTCGTTTGCCAAGAGCTAGGGTGTCGTCGCGCTAAAATCTTCGGTGTCGGTTCGCGAGTACTGGGATGTCTCGTAGGTTTCCGCCTTTCGGGTGTCGCCGCGCAAGGCTAGGATGTCGTTTGCCAAGAGCTGGGGTGTCGTCGCGCTAAAATCTTCGGTGTCGGTTCGCGAGCACTGGGATGTCTCGTAGGTTTCCGCCTTTCGGGTGTCGCTGCGCAAGACTAGGGTGTCGTTTGCCAAGAGCTAGGGTATCGTCGTGCTAAAATCTTCGGTGTCGGTTCGCGAGCACTAGGATGTCTCGTAGGTTTCGGCCTTTCGGGTGTCGCCGCGCAAAGCTAGGATGTCGTTTGCCAAGAGCTAGGGTGTCGTTGCGCTAAAATCTTCGGTGTAGGTTCGCGAGCACTGGGATGTCTCGTAGGTTTCCGCCTTTCGGGTGTCGCCGCGCAAGACTAGGGTGTCGTTTGCCAAGAGCTAGGGTGTCGTCGCGCTAAAATCTTCGGTGTCGTTCGCAGCACTAGGATGTCTCGTAGGTTTCTGCCTTTCGGGTGTCGCCACGCAAGGCTAGGATGTCGTTTGCCAAGAGCTAGGGTGTCGTCGCGCTAAAATCTTCGGTGTCGGTTCGCGAGCACTGGGATGTCTCGTAGGTTTCCGCCTTTCGGGTGTCGCCGTGCAAGGCTAGGATGTCGTTTGCCAAGAGCTGGGGTGTCGTCGCGCTAAAATCTTCGGTGTCGGTTCGCGAGTACTGGGATGTCTCGTAGGTTTCCGCCTTTCGGGTGTCGCCGCGCAAGGCTAGGATGTCATTTGCCAAGAGCTAGGGTGTCGTCGCGCTAAAATCTTCGGTGTCGGTTCGCGAGTACTGGGATGTCTCGTAGGTTTCGGCCTTTCGGGTGTCGCCGCGCAAGGCTAGGATATCGTTTGCCAAGAGCTGGGGTGTCGTTGCGCTAAAATCTTCGGTGTCGGTTCGCGAGCACTGGGATGTCTCGTAGGTTTCCGCCTTTCGGGTGTCGCCGCGCAAGGCTAGGATGTCGTTTGCCAAGAGCTGGGGTATCGTCGCGCTAAAATCTTCGGTGTCGGTTCGCGAGTACTGGGATGTCTCGTAGGTTTCCGCCTTTCGGGTGTCGCCGCACAAGCTAGGATGTCGTTTGCCAAGAGCTAGGGTGTCGTCGCGCTAAAATCTTCGGTGTCGATTCGGAGCACTGGGATGTCTCGTGGGTTTCCGCCTTTCGGGTGTCGCCGCGCAAGGCTAGGATGTCGTTTGCCAAGAGCTAGGGTGTCGTCGCGCTAAAATCCTCGATGTCGGTTCGCGAGTACTGGAATGTCTCGTAGGTTTTGGCCTTTCGGGCGTCGCCGCGCAAGGCTAGGATATCGTTTGCCAAGAGCTAGGGTGTCGTCGCGCTAAAATCTTCGGTGTCGGTTCGCGAGTACTGGGATGTCTCGTAGTTTTTGGCCTTTCGGGTATCGCCGCGCAAGGCCAGGATGTCGTTTGCCAAGAGCTAGGGTGTCGTCGTGCTAAAATCTTCGGTGTAGGTTCGCGAGCAATGGGATGTCTCGTGGGTTTCCGCCTTTTGGGTGTCGCCGCGCAAGAGCTGGGGTGTCGTCGTACTAAAAGCACTTCATTTTACTGAAATAGACACCCTATTTTGAAAGCATTTCATTTACGACCAAGCAACCATAATTCAAAAGTTACGACACTCGTGTTTTATATATGATCTTGTGTAAGTTGACTCAATACATAAGCATCAAATTCATCCATCAAAGTTTCGGACGGCGGAACAATTCTCTCCAGGTCCTCTTCAGTATTAATAGACTGCAAACAAGTCTGCCTTATGCTTGAAGCAGCTCTTTCCTTGACCTGATTTTTTCTTGATCTTTTGACTTCTTCTCGACTGCACTCTTTAATCTGTTCTCTCTCGGGCGACCTTTCATCCTAATTTGTTCAGGATCTTGAATTACAAGCTCTGAACGTGGTTTAGCTGCGCAGTTGGCATCCACGGCAGTTTTGAATATAGGTGTTAGACCATCCATCACTACATTAAATGCATCTTCGGACATGGAGGCTATCTCTGCGAGCTTCATCATCCGATGAGACAGCAAACTATATCTACAATCATTAACATAATATTAACGATAACAAATATTAAGACATTTCAATTAAAAAATTGTCACTGCTTACCGTGAGTTTCGTGTGCTTTTATCATAACCCTCAGTATTGCAGTCGAATTCGTCGAATTGGTATTTCATGTCCTTGCACCATCTCTTCAAGAAGTATTTATCTGGTAAACGAAATACGTCACTTTGATGAAGAACCAATAGGGCATGCCTACACAGGTACCCCTTGAACTGAAAGGATCGGCACTGGCATTGGACATCCTCAATATTTCTATCGTATGATACGATATAATCTTTGATCATCTCCTTGCCAATTCCATCGACTTCAATCCTTTCATACGACTTTACGGAATATAAACACGTGTTGCCAGCTTCCTTGATCAATTTGGTATTTGATGCAGCCATTTCAAGGATCTCATTCTGAAATTTTTTGAAAATGCTCCGGTATACCTTCCTGCAGCTTGTCTCTCAAAAGGTGATGATGTCTTTAGGAAAGCTATCGTTTGCAAAGTCCTATTATCTTCCTCATTTTTGGCCTCGTATCGTTTTTCCAAGGCATCTTCGTACTTACTTATGAACTCCGTTAGTGTTGTCTTCGAATTTATAAACCCATCGAAGAAGTGATTAATGCCCTCGCTCCTTTGTGAAGATGACATCCCTGTTAAAAATTTTCTCAACAAAAAATTAAAAAAAAAAGCGTTTAACTCGAACATGAACCAAAGACAATGACATACAAACCTGCGAAGAATGTATCCTTGAGGTAAACTGGGACCCATTTTTCCCAACATTCGTAAAGGACATTGAACCAATCTATAGACTTGCATTCTTTATATTTCTCCATAACATTGCCCACCTTTCCTCGAATGAATTTATGGTCAATGAATCATATATTGCCTCATCGAAATCAACCATAAACTTGGGATTTGCCGTGCAAATGTGGCCAATCTTTTCGGTATCTTCTTCAATATATGCCAAAGACAAAATCGATGTCATGTGTTAGGAAAAACTTCTTTGACAACAGCCTCGATTGCCTTATCTTGGTCAGTAATCATGGCAATAGGTGCTTGACCACCATTTGCATCCAGCCAAGTCTGAAAAACCCATTTATATGTCTAGTACTCTCATCAGACAACAATGCGCATCCAAGCAAGGTTGACTGTCCATGATGGTTGACCCCAACGAATGGATAAAAAGGCATTTGATATCTGTTTGTCAAGTAAGTTGAGTCAAAGCTTAGAACATCACCGAAGTATGTGCATGCCAATCTTGACCTTGGATGAATCCAGAAGACAGACCTCAGATGACCATTATCATTGAGGTCTAAGGAATAGAAGAAATTGGGATTTCTGAGTTGCATTTCGACGAAATGAATTACCATCGACTGAGCATCTCCTTCTTTCAGCTTAGACTGACGTTCGCGACAAATGAAGTTACGAGCATCCTTCTCGATGAAATCCAATTGTCCTCTGCCCCCTTTTCTCCTTGCTATGGCAGAGTATATCTGAGTCATCGGAACATTCACGGCATGTAAATTGCTGATCTCTGCCTTCTCTGGTATGCTGATCCTCCTATGCGATCTTAGATAACCAGATGATGTTATGGACAGCCCATGGTTATGTTCTAGAGAAACCTCATCCAAAATCAAC
Organism: Calamus simplicifolius; assembly: GCA_900491605.1. Taxonomy (NCBI): domain Eukaryota; kingdom Viridiplantae; phylum Streptophyta; class Magnoliopsida; order Arecales; family Arecaceae; genus Calamus; species Calamus simplicifolius. Next base: position 1,208,434 of record UESW01003955.1, on the reverse strand, counting down.
TTACCACTTGTAGCATTCAGTCTTGCTTTTATGGATGCCATACAACCAACTTTCCCAGTATCCCTATGATTCATACTCTTCTCTGATTTTCTAGATTTTCCTTGCCTCCAACACGCCAGGTGCTTGAAGCAAAGTTGTTTTTTGTTGTTGGCCCTGCTACACACTGTTGTGATTCCAAAGCCAACTCGTTTCGCGTATCCATTGTAGAACGTATATACATCATCTGCTGAATTGAATTCCATCCCAGTTTGAGGAACTACAATATCATCCACTGCATTTGGAGCGACGGGTGAAGGTGCACGGCCGGGAGTGTTATCTTCTTCTTTCCGTTCTACAATTTCAGCATCAACTGTGAAAATATAGGCACGCAGTCATGAACAATGATATCCATAGATTTAGTTGTCAATATATGCTGACAAAGGATTAGGATTGAGGACACGAATGTTAAAACAATACGACACCCCATTTATCATCACATTTCAGCAGCAACTCCTTCGCGATACCCCAGTTGAAATCTAATGACACCCTAGCTCCAATGCTACGACACCCGTGGCTTAGAACTGACCGCGCGGAGAATCCCTCCGACACCACAGGAGAAATGGATTTCGGCCGATACTCCTTCGAGACACCCACGTTGAAAGCTCACGACACCCTAGCTTTAAGGCGATGACACTGGTGCTTAGAACTGATCGCGCAGACAATCCCCGTGACACCCTAGGAGAATTGTTTTTCGGCCGAAACTCCTTAGAGACACCACTGTTGAAAGCTCACGACACCCCTAGCTTAAGGCGACGACACCCGTGCTTAGAACTGACCACGGCGAGAAGGCCCGTGACAACCAAGTTACTAAAATTTATTTTTATTTATCAAATTAAAAAAAGAAAAAAAAGTACATTAGCCCTCACTGGGGCTTCTCATCTCCTTCGGTCGCTGCGTCGGCGATCTGACGCTGGAGGGACGCTACTTGCCCCTCCAACTGGCTGTTGGCCCGACGCAGGACCTCTATCTTTCTCGTTGAAACGGCCAGGTATTCCTCGGCCGCCTTGCTGAGTCGCTCGCTGATTGCGCGCGACTCCGCATATACCTCCGCGTCGATGGTGACCGTTGCGCGGCAGCTACCATGGCTGCCAGTAGATCTCACCTCGCCTCTGGAAGCCATCTCAGTGGTCAGTTCAAGCTGGAAAGATGATTAACGATGGCATTCCCCCATCCATATTTAAGGTACTCCTGGCGGGTGTTTCGATTGCCACGTGCTACCATCTCAGTCGTTGTTCACAAGAATCGAATCGGTGAGCCACCACGCCCCCCCCCCCCACGTTGAGTTTCGAGGGATGGGGAACAGAACAGAGTTTCGGGAAGCAAACCATCGTAAGTTTAACGTCGTCCTAAGAGAAAATTCATGACACCCAAGGATGATTTGGATTTCGGCCGAAACTCCTTCGCGACACCCCACTTGAAACCTCACGACACCCTAGCATCAATGCTTCGATACCCATGCTTAGAACTGAACACGGAGAGAATCCCCGCGACATCCCAGGGATGATTTGGATTTCGGCCAAAACTCTTTCGCGACACCCCTGTTGAAAGCTCACGACACCCTAGCTTTAAGGCGACGACACCCGTGCTTAGAACTGATCACGGAGAGAACCCCCGCGACACCCCTTGACGAATTCGGCCGAAACTCCTTCGTGACACCCCAGTTAAAAACTCACGACACCCTAGCTTTAAGGGGACGACACCCCTGAAAAGGTAATTAACGTGGGTTCACTGTTAATGCATGGGTGTCGTCGCCTTAAAGCTAGGGTGTCGTGAGCTGAAATCCAATTCTCCCTGGGGTGTCGTGGGGATTATTGTAGTTCCTCAAGCTAAGGTGTCGTCGCCTTAAAGCTAGGGTGTCGTGAGCTGAAATCCAATTCTCCCTGGGGTGTCGCGGGGGTTCTCTCCATGTTTAGTTCTAAGCACGGGTGTCGAAGCATTGATGCTAGGGTGTCGTGAGCTTTCAACAGGGGTGTCGCGAAGGAGTTTCGGCCGAAATCCAAATCATCCTTGGGTGTCGTGAATTTACTCTTGGGACGATGTTAAACTTACGACGGTTGGCTTCCCGAAACTCTGTTCTGTTCCCCATCCCTCGAAACTCAACGTGGGGGGGGGGGGTGGTGCACCGATTCGATTCCTGTGAACCGCCCACTGAGATGGTGGCGCGTGGCAATCGAAACACCCGCCAGGAGTACCTTAAATAAGGATGGGGGAATGCCATCGTTAATCAATTTTCCAGGTTGAACTTACCACTGAGATGGCTTCCAGAGGCGAGGGGAGATCTAATGGCAACCATGGCAGCCGCCGCGCAACCGTCACCATCGATGCGGAGGTTTATGCTGAGTCGCTCGCAATCAACGAGCGACTCAGCAAGGCGGCCGAGCAATACCTGGCCGTTTCCACAAAAGAGATAGAGGTCCTGCGTCGGGCCAACAGCCACCTGGAGGGGCAAGTAACATCCCTCCAGCGCCTGATCGCCGACGCAGCGACCGAAGGAGACAAGCCCCAGTGAGGGCTAATGTATTTTTTTTTTGATAAATAAAATTAAATTTTAGTAACTTGGTTGTCGTAGGCCTTCTCACCGTGGTCAGTTCTAAGCACGAGTGTCGTCAGATGAGAGCTTGGGTGTCGTCAATTTTCAACTGGGGTGTCGCGAACGACGACAGCACCGACTCAGGCTGTTAACGACACCCCAGTTCTCATCTTACGACACCCTAGCTTTTAGGCGACGACACCGATGACGTGACTGTTAAAGCGGGTGTTCTCCATACGGGGTGTCGCGGGCCTGCTCTCCAGCGTCGTTTATAAGCACGACACACCCTTTATAGCATTTAAAGACACCGCATAGAATAAGCTACGACACTCCAGAAAGCAACATACGAAGATCGCAAAGGTTATAAGCATGGGTGTCGTAGCGTTGTAACTACGGTGTCGCGAGGCTTTTCTCCAGCTTTCGTTTGGCGCACGGGTGTCCTAGGCCTGTAACTACGGTGTCTTAACAGTATATCAGGGGTTTCATGAGGTATAATAGGGCCGCATTAAAAGAGTATGACATTCGTGCATACAAAATAGTTATGACTCCCAGAATGTCATAACGATTTTGTTCTAAGGTAGTTACCCGCGCATTAAACGGTTTGGTCACGCATTAACTAACTCTAACCAGAAAAAAACTGTTGGTGTAATAAAGAAGTGGGAAGAAAGAGTTTTTACTTTGTGCTGCGGATGACATTTCCTCCAGAAGTTTTTCTACACAGACTCAAGTAGCCAGGTTTTCCAGCGCTCGATGCTGAAATATTTTCTTTCGATCGGAGAAGAAATAGAATTCTTCTGTTCTTCTTGCACAGATGACATACAACGTTAAATGGCGCTATGAAGGAGGGAAAGGGCATTTTCGTCCGCACGCAAATTTTGAAAAAAAGTGAACTGCTTTAAATGGCCGTCACGTTCAAAACGTTACGTCAAAGCAAAGCCATACCGCCCGTCAGGTCATCCACGTCGGAGCCACGTGGACCAATCGGAAGAGGCGGTGCAGCCCACGTAGGCCTTGCTGCACCGGGGGCGGTGTACAAAGTGTTTTCCCACCACTTAAACCCCAACCGGCGAGTCCACGTCGATGGACTTGCATCCTCGGAATCTCCTGAATTCTGAAGCTATCCTCGAGGGGTTTGACCGTTTGATGGTGTATCGGAGCATGAAGCCATATCAACTCTTGCCGTATGATGTCTTTTTTTTTTTTTTGGCACAGACAGGCCAATCACACAACTTTGGTGCAAGAACGATTCAAAAGATTAAAAAGAAAATACATCAAAAAGAAGGATGGAATACAATCATCCTGATCCAGGTCTAGTCAGTGAAGTGCTAGGCAACATAAGAAGCAACCCCAATCGATCGCGTAGTTTACCTTTCGATAAATATGACGAGCTATGATGACCATCGAGTCCTGCAAAAATCACTCGATATCACAGAGAAGCAGATTGACAACATCGCGGTTCATTCTATCTTAAATTCATCGGATAACCATAGACGAATCCTTCTCGATAAGGAGCCTTCAAGCCTATAGCTATTAGATCGCTATAGTAATATCAGTCCATTCTGTATGACGTCCTTCATCCACTGCTTGCACCAAGAACTCCATAGCTGATTTAAAAACTCTTTGACAATAGCTTTCGTTGTCCAGCCTTATCAGTGGGGTGATTCTTGCTGGTACGTCAGCGTGAGTGAAGAAGAAGCTTCGAGTATAAACTGCATTAGTTGAGTCGTCCTTGAGAAAACTCCCTTCAGAAAAGTATACATTGTTCGCTCTTGCAGGCTGATCCATATTTTGTTTTTTTTTGAATTAAATTACCCCTTTTGTGTGTCTAATGGTGTATTCTCTCTCTCTCTCTCTCTCTCTCTCTCTCTCCACGATAAAGAGAACGTATTTGGAAAATAATTTCTTGATCAATTTGGTAAAGTGTGAAAGGTTGTACCATCTCAATCCAACTTGCTAGTCTAATTAAGCTGGCCGAAATTATATGGTATTAAATGTTGAATAAGTTTGAGGAAAAAATAGTACCCGGGATGATTTATCTATTTGAATGTATTTGAGAAGATACTGTGGCATACACGGCACTGTCCTTAAGAGTAGATTCGTGCCTCAGTAGATTCGCGCCTCTCGGAGATAATATCTCGATGCAGAAGATCAGAGCACGACTACCCTTCAGGATACAATAGCAGAGTCTTCTAACAAGCGTGCACACACCAATGTCAGAAGAGGATGAACAACCGAGATGATTTTCTTCTCTCTGGATAAGAACGGAAGCAAAGGAATGAATCTGTGGACTGGATAAGGATGAAGGAATGAATCTCTGGACTGGATAAGGATGGAATAGAAAGTATAAAGTTTGAATGAATTAAACACCGGCATTGCTTCAGATATTTATAAGGAAGCAAGCACCGGTCGATAGCGACGAATCAGTCCAACGGGAATGACGAATCAGTCCAATGGGAATGACGATTCAGTCCAAAGGTCGATTAGCATCCAACGGTTGGTCAAACAAAAAACTTATCACGTACGTAGAGACATATAAGTCAAAAGACTAGTCAACAAATCAAAAACACTTATCCCTACCCAATTGATAACGACATATCAGATAAACAGACTTATCAAGTCAAAAAGGTTTTTGAATATTGAAATACACTAGATTTTCAACAATCCCTCACTATTTCAATATACAAAAGAAGACAAGACATACTTTGAAGGAACTTTAAGAATGTAATGCATAAGCCATGGTGTCTATGTGACTATGAATCAGGCATAGAGAAAATAAGTGTAATCCATAAAAGGTTGGTGAAACTAAGTTTCTATGAACCAATCCTTCTTTTATTGGATCATTGACTTATAACTCATATTCCATCTCTTAGATTTTAGTTGTTCAAGCGGATTGACACGTTTCGGCCATACGTCTACCTGGATATTCATGAGTGCTCTAGAGATCCCACCCAAGTCTCATAGGAAGCGGCCACCACCTCCATGCTCATATAGGTGGATTATCATCAAGTATATACTGCAGTTTTGTATACCATGCAAATTAGGCTATGACATCCATTAAGAACTTCACATATTAGTTCAACCTAAACACTGCATAATACTATCTCACACCATAGAAAGGGATTTCACAATATAAATAATTATGATAGTATACTCCAAGTTGTCCAGTGAATTATTTTTCCATATGAACCTTCTCCCCGGGATCTCCGTTCATGAAGGTTGGGTTACCATCACTTCAACTTTTGATCTGGGTATAATCCCATTTCCCTCGATGTAATGTTCACAAGCTTTCTGCTTATAGGCTTAGTCAGAGGATCGGCCAAATTCAACTCTGACCTTACATAATCCAAAGATATTACTCCATCATTAATAAGCTGCCTCACAATATTATGTCTTAAACGTATATGTCTACTCTTTCCATTATAAATTTTATTTTTTTAGTAGTAGCTATGACAGCATGACTATCACAATGTATAGACACAGATAGAGCTGGTCTCATCCAAATGGAAAGAAGATCTATCAAAAGATTCTTAAGCCATTCGGCCTCAGTACCAGCTTCTCCAAGGCAATAAACTCGGATTCCATTGTAGACCGAGCTATACATGTTTGCTTAGATGATTTCCATGATACTGCTCCTCCTTCAAGGGTAAACATATATCCGCTAGTGGATTTCATCTCATCAGAGTCTGAAATCTAGTTTGCATCACAATACCCTTCTAATACTCTAGGAGTCCACAATACATTAAACCATAGTTCATAGTTCCTTTCAAATATCTAAGCACTCTTTGTAATGCAATCCAATGATTCTTATTAGGACATTGGTTATATCTGCTTAGTCTTCCTACAACATAAGCAATGTCAGGTCGAGTACAGTTAATCAAATACATAAGACTACCAATAATTTAAGCATATTTGGATTGTAAGACATCATTATTTACCTCTCTAAACACCAACTTCATTATTATTAAAATTTAATTAATTAAGTCACTTTGATGAACATTAATTAATATAATTTAATAATATTAGTGCCTTGGATTATGATGATTTATTTTTTCACATAAATCATGAGCACATTCAATAATCAATTAATACAAATGAAAAGATATATATATATATACTATCAACATAAAGTTAGGAGAAAGTCATCAATTTTTTTTTTAAATTCTTGTATGGTCACCATCGCGTCTTCCGCTCGGTTTTGGTGCCTCATCCCATAAGCCAAAACCCCATCTTCATCGCGCTCATTGCGCGTCATCTTTCCAATCTATCTTCTCAAGGAGAAAGACAGAAGAAAGAAGAACAGAAAAGAAAGACGCATGCCCTCTAACCTCATCGCACGAGAGAAAGGAAAGAAAAATGCGAAATCACGGCACATTTTTTTATTTATTTATTTAAAGCCTCAAACCGAAGATCTACCATGATTAAATGCAATAATGCCTTATCCATCATGATTAAATACAATAAAAAACGTACATCGTCTTTTCCCAATTTAAAAGGTCCTCTTTCTTAGATTTAGGATCAGTCAAAATATATGCTATATTATAAACATGTAATATTGAAAATATTTTCTCTTGCCAACGTTTATAATGGAAACTAGTAAATTGCTCAATCTTAAATGTATTGGGAAAGGACTTAGTAGCAGCAACCATAATAGAGTCCATAATCTACTCTTAAGATTGTTGAATAAGTTTGAGGAAAAGATAGTACCCGAGATGATTTATCTATTTGAATGTATTTGAGAAGATGCTGTGGCGTGCACGACACTGTCCCTAAGAGTAGATTCGCGCCTCTCAGAGATAATATCTCGATGTAGAAGATCAGAGCACGACTACCCTCCAGGATACAACAACAGAGTCTTCTAATAGGCGTGCACACACCAATGTCAGAAGAGGATGAACAACCAAGATAATTTTCTTCTCTCTGGATAAGAACGGAAGCAAAGGAATGAATCTCTGGACTGGATAAGGATGAAGGAATGAATCTCTGAATAAGGATGGAATAGAAAGCATAAAGTTTGAATGAATTAAACACTGGCATTGCTTCGAATATTTATAAGGAAGCAAGCACCGGTCAATCCAAAGGTTGATCAGCATCAACGGTTGGTCAAACAAATGACTTATCACATACGTAGAGACGTATAAGTCAAAAAGACTAGTCAACAAATCAAAAAGACTTATCCCTACCCAATTGATAACGACGTATCAGATAAACGGACTTATCAAGTCAAAAAGGTTTTTGAATATTGAAATACACTAGATTTCCAATATTAAAAACTCAAGTAAAATTTAACAAGCATTTAAACTTTTTTTTCATCAAATATAAGATTTTTTTTAATATTACAATCTTTTTCTTATAATGTGATATTTTTATCGCGCTACAAGCTACTTAGAATGTATTTCGAGCTAAATTGTTGGTATTATAAAGATGGCTCTATATCATGACATGACTCTACCATCTAATTAATCTGTTAGTAGTTTGAAACTATGAGGCTTTAAAAACTTGAGTATAATTAATTGATAACAGATAAATTTGAATTTTAAGCATTTATTTATTTCAATGTAACATTATTTTTTGAGTATTACAAAAATCATTTATATTCTGAAGCAAATGTAAATGAGACATCCAAATCTAGAGGCGCACTTGAGGTCTACCTTGTGTTACCTTGTGTTGTTATTGCTTCAAAGTGGTCAAAAAAAAATTCAGAAGGAAAAGCAAAAAGATATCTTGTTCCTAATTACTTCCGGCAATCATCAAGTGCAAAAATCCCAGCTGACATTTTCTCATAGAGAGTATCAATGTGTGCACTAGCCCACATCATAGCAGATGCACTCATGAAATGACCCACAGAAATGATAGCTGCTACCCAGTGCAATCAGTCTAATTCAAGAAACCAATTTTCTGGAGAACCAAAGAGCAAAGTCATCAGTTTGGGAGTGCTGGATTCAGCGTGGATCAAATTTTTGTTACTGGGAAGTGGGAACAGGTGGATATCATCATCTTAATTCCAGAATGAGGCTAAGAGATTTTTTATTTTTTTCAAAATGATCTAAATAGTTGATTGATTTATAAAGTAAAAACAAAACAACCATCGTGATCAGTAGCAGCACAAAATAGCGATGATGAAAAAGTAATTTGCACTACTCCTCAGCCAATAAAAGAACAACACTGGCGTAAGGCGGACCACGTGGCCACCGCAAGCAATAGAGGGCCACATGGCGATAGTTGGCGTTGGGGTCGGTCCTAGGACCGGTGTTGAAATCAGTGTTGAGGTCGATGCTGAGGTTGGTGCTGGAGCCAACTCTAGAGTCGAATGCCAAAACCGACTCTAAAGTTGGGTGCTACGGCCGATGCTGAAGTCGGATACTAAGACCGACGCTGAAGTCGATACTCGGGCCGATGTTGAAGTCGGATGCTAAGACCGACGTTGAAGTCGGTTCTGGAGCCGACGATGAGTCGAGGCTGAATAGAGGTCGAGGCCATGTAGAGATCGACACCGAGGCTGAGGCCGAGTAGAGACCGACACCGAATAGAAGTCGAGACCGAGTAGAGAAGGCTAATTTCGGGGCCGAAATGAAGGGCTAAGTCCATATGCAGTCATTATAGCCTATATGTTTATTGGCCCATCTGATATCATCATCTTAATTCAAAAATGAGGCTAAGAGATTTTTTTTTTAGCAAAATGATCTAAATAGTTGATTGATTTATAAAGTAAAAACAAAACAACCACCGTGATCAGTAACAGCACAAAATAGCGACGACGAAAAAGTAATTTGCACTACTACTCAGCAAATAAAAAAGCAACACTTTTCCTTTTTTTTAAAATCAAATTAGTCCGAACAGTCCACTTGAGATCCTGACTTAAATTCAGCAGATCAATTAAAAGCCTTTAATCCAACTAGTAATGCATATTACTTGAAAAAAGACTTTGCACTCATTTCAGAACAAAAATTTTGGGCAGCAATGGTTAAAAGCAGCTTTATGAACCATGTTGACCCCGAGTCACTTTCTTTAGACGCCGAAGAAACGGATGTCCTCCTTGTTGGACTCCTGCAAGAAAAGTCCTCGGAGACCGAATGCTCCAGTGGGGACCCTCCGATGCTCAAGTTAGTCACCCGGAAACAGACGAGAACTAACTAGTGGAAGGAAGCTAGAAAGTTGGGGTTTAGCTAGTGGGAAGAAGCTAGAAAACCCGAGTTCTGGGGATCCTTACTTACAGTGAGAGTGTGCGCTTTTATACCTGTTTGTAGATCCACCTTTTCGTTCCAGAAGATCGCTGATTTTGAGACACCCCGTCTAATAACAGACAAAAAGGTGAGGCTGACAGTGACGGGTCGTACCGTCACCGTGCGTGTCGGAGGCATCCTGCGTTACCTGCCAGTACGGCTTCACAGGTGTCTGGCGGCTGTAGTTGTGCCTGGTGCGCGCCATTGTAGGATGTGACCGCGCGCAGTTGCAGGCGGGTGGTGAATCATACGCTGTAACGGGGTATGGTCATGCACAGTCGCAGACGTGCGATGGACCATACGCCGTTATGAGGTATGGCCACATGCTGCTACGGATGTGCAGCGGACCACGTGGGCATGCCAGGTGGCCCGAGGCTATAGGTTGCTGGGCTCAAGGGCCAGAGCACATACCGAGCACTGTTCATAGAGTCCGAGGCCGGGGGGGTCTCGAAGGTTGAGATACTATTCATGCAGTCCGAGGCTGGGAGGGTCTCGGAGGTTGAGATACTATTCATAGAGTCCGAGGTCGGGGGGGTCTCGAAGGTTGAGATACTGTTCATGCAGTCCGAGGCCGGGGGGGTCTCGAAGGTTGAGATACTGTTCATAAAGTCCGAGGCCGGGGGGGCCTCGGGACCTCGATGGTCGGAGTTGACCCGATGCGAGGTGAAGCTGAAAAGTTGAATGACATTTTAGAGATGTGAAGAGTGAGTCAAGTCTGGTGCCTGGCAAGGCTGATGCTGATATCCGAGGCCGAGGGGGCCTCGAAGGCCGAGGGGGTCTCCGTCAGGCACCGCTACCGTTTAATCTGATGGTGCTGGATCAGCCATATCAGATGCCCTCTCACCCCTGAGACAAAACGGGCCCACCCCAGCAAGGCGAAAGGGGTGTCACCTCCCCAACGGCTGATCCTCGTCCTTTGCGAACTGCCCCCGGACACGTGTCTCTGGGCATTGTAATGACTTTATGCGGGTGACATGAGGGATGTGAAGGGGCGGCCACTACCGTCCACCCGATCTGCTGCAATCATCCTTGAGGCAAGGTTGATCTTTCGAAGTCCGTGAGAAAAGCTGGTGCCATCATTGCCCATCATAATGATGACGTCAAATGTGTCCCATCATTGGCTGGAGGCGGATCGTATCACGCGCTGAGCGATCGCCGAGGCAACCCAGCCTATGGTGGGGGTCCACATGGCTGACGAGATGAGGCGGGACGATTTGAAACTTAATAAAAATTCGGGAGTGGGTTGAATCTGGCCACACTGCTCCTGCTATCGTTATCTTCTTCCTCTGAACTTCTGCCTCTTGACCTTCCCTACAATCTGAGAGCCTGCGTACGCTATTTTCTTCCTCAGGTCAGCTCTTCGTCTCTTCTAGACCTCTCTGTTTCTTCTTCTAGCAATGAGTTCCCACTCCTAGACCTCGGAGGATGATTCAGAGGATCGTTCTTCTTCTGAGAGGCTTCGAGCTTCTCCTTCTCCTCCCCCTTCTCCTTCACCTCCTCTTGAGTGGTCCTTTGATTTGGAGGACCGTGCCCCTCTGGATCGGCGACAGGTCGCCGACGGGGCTCCTACAGGGAGATGCCCGGTGGCGGCTGGCAGGGCCCCATCGAGGAGACGTCGGATGGGGGCCAGCACCTCCTCGAGGGTGGGGGCGGAATCCCCGGAAGGGACCGCCTCCACGGTAACAGGCCATGATTTGGCGAACATCCAGGCCCGTTACCAAATCCCCCGGGATGTCGGGCTCTTTCTTTCGATTCCCGATGATAGAGTGATTTCTTCTCGACCCGGCCGAGTGGCCGTTTATGAAATGTCTCTGAGGGTGGGCCTCCGACTACCCTTTCCTCTTTTTTCATTAACCTCCTTGAGTATTACTCCTTGACCCCTTCTCAACTGGTCCCGAACTCCCTTCGGACCGTTTGTGCCTTCATCGTCCTTTGCCATCACCTCCACATTACCCCCCGAATCTCCCTCTTTCGCTCTTTCAACATCCTTCGGGTTCCAAAGGGTTGGTGGCTGTTCTAGCCTCGACACGGCCGAGTCCTCAAACTTCTTCTTCCTACTTCCATCAAGGGATGGAAATCCCGATTTTTCTTTGTCAATCTGAACCAGGTTAAGCCCCGGTGGGGGGACCCCGACCTCCGAGGTAACATGAATTCCGCCGTCCTTCATGGAGACAAAGAAGCGTTGGGGCGGTTGTTGACTACCGACATCCCTTGGTACAATCTGCTTCTAACAGAGGAGAACCTCCAGTTGGCGGGTCTCATCTCCCACCGTGGTGAGTAAGTCACCTCCATACTTAGTCAAGTAGTCTTCTTGTTTTGTTCTTTTTTTTTTACTGACCCCGACTGATGTTGTACAGCTAAGAAGGTCCCGACCCGTAAACTCAAGAGGGCCACCGCCAAGAGGAGGGCCCAGGGGGGGCCGAGCGAGGGGTAGCAAACACCGGCCTTGAAACGTCCAATAGTGCGGGTGCCCGAGCCGCCCGCACCGCAAGAGCCTCCGGCCGCCTTGGAGATCGATCTGACGGCCAACACCCCGCCAAAAAGGGCGGTGGCCGAGGGGGCAACGACGGAGGAGCCGGCCACGGAGGAGCCGGCAATAGCGGAGGAGCCCCTGCTCCCAGCGGACCAGCCCTCGTCGAGGCAACAAGGAGCTGGGGGAGGGACCGTCAGGGGCAGCAAGTCCGCCCCCTAAGCGGACACCAACAAGCAGCCCTCCACGCACCAAGTCTGAAACTGCCGAGGCTGCTAGAGGAAATGGAGTTAGACCGAGGCCGCCTCGGGACTCTATTTTGAACGATGGGCGCTGGGCAAAGCGGCTTATCTCACCAGTCATCATGCCTGAGGTCCAGGAAGAACTTAGCCATTTGAGGGCGGCTACGTTCTTCCGAGAGTCCTACGCGGCCTTGGTCAAAGTGAGCAGTCTTACAGCCCTTTGCCTTTAGATTTCTCTTCTCCTTTCTCTTTTTTTTTTTGACATGAGGCTTGCATGCAGCTTGCGAACTCCCTGGCAGCTACAAGGGAGGTCATCCATGGGGGAAAGACCCTCATACGGGAGGCCTAGCAGGAGGCCGAGGAGGCTCGTGCTCGAGCCGAGGCGGCCGAAAGGGCCCTGGAATCGGCCAGGGTTGCACGGGCCGATGAGATAAAGGTGGCCAAGAGCCGGGCATAGGCTGACGCCAATCGTTTGCGGGCGACACTCAACCAGTTGATGGAGGTCGAAGGCGCCGTCGCAGCAAAAGACCTGCACATTGCCGAATTGACCGCGGCCATTCAGGGGGCCGAGAATCAGGTGGACGAGGCCGAGGAGAGGGCAAAGAAGGCCGAGGAGGAAGCAGGTCGTGCCCAGGAGGCCAAGAGGGCAACGGTAGCGTCTCTAGCTGCGGAGAAAGGGGCTCGAGTCGCTGAGGTGGAGGCAGCTGTCGAGGCCAGGGCTGCTAGGGCCATAGAAGAGTTCAGGGCATCCAAGCGCTATGCGAACGAGATGGTCGAAGCTACGGCAGACGCGTATCTCCAAGGGTTCCAGTGCGGAAAGGAAAAAGTCACTCGAGACCTGAACCTCCCTCAGGCCCTTAAGGTCGAGCCGGAGCGTCTTTCCGAAGTTGCCTCATCTGACGATGAGCCCGCGCCGGCTGAACCGTAAGCTTTAAGTTGTACTTTTTTTATTTTTTGCAAGTCCGACTTGGTCAGCATTTTGTAAACACTTCCAATTAATGAAGTATAGTTTTTCCTTCAATGAAAATTGTCTTTATCCAACTGTAACCTCTACCCCAAGTCCCTTGGTTGCTGACATGGGACCCTTAGGGGCTTCATCGGCGCCGAAGAGCAACCTTTAATTCATTCTCGAATAACCTCAACTTAGCAATGTATGATCGGATCCTAGAGCCGAGGGAGATGGGCTTCTGGGGGTTGACAAAGCATCGGACTCGGAAGGTCGAGGCAGATCCGGGCTTCTGGGGACCAATGGAGCAATGGGCTAGGAGGGGCCGAGGTAAACTCAGGCTTCTAAGGGCCGATGGTACATCGCTCTGCCAGTGGTACACTGGGCTTTGTGCCAGGCTGGCCCAGGGCTTTTAGTGCTGAGCTGGCCTCGAGCTTTAGGTGCCGACCGGGGTCGGACTTGTTGTTGAAAGCCGATGGCACATCGCTCTGCCAGTGGCACACTGGGCTTTGTGCCTAGCTAGCCCAGGGCTTTCAGTGCCGAGCTGGCCTCAGGCTTTAGGTGGCGACCGAGGTCGGGCTTTTTGTTGAGAGCCAATGGTACATCGCTCTACCAGTGGTACACTGGGCTTTGTGCCTGGCTGGCCCAGGGCTTTCAGTGCCGAGCTGGCCTCGAGATTTTGATGCTGACTGTGATCGGGCTTGTTGCTGAGAGCCGATGGTACATCGCTTTGCTAGTGGTACACTAGGCTTTGTGCCTGGCTGGCCCAAGGCTTTCAGTGCTGAGCTGGCCTCGAGCTTTTGGTGCCGACCAGGGTCGGGCTTGTTGTTGAGAGCCGATGATACATCGCTCTGCCAGTAGTACACTGGTCTTGTGCCTGGTTGGCCCAGGGCTTTCAGTGCCGAGCTGGCCTCGGGCTTTTGGTGCCGACCAGGGTCGCGCTTGTTGTTAAGAGCCGATGGTACATCGCTCTACCAGTGGTATACTAGGCTTTGTGCCTGGCTGGCCTAGGGCTTTCAGTGCCGAGCTGGCCTCGGGCTATTGGTGCCGACCGGGGTCGGGCTTATTGTTGAGAGCCGATGGTACATCGCTCTGCCAGTGGTACACTGGGCTTTGTGCCTGGCTGGCCTCGGGCTTTTGGTGCCGAGCTGGCCTTGGGCTTTTGGTGCCGACCGAGGTCGGGCTTGTTGTTGAGAGCCGATGGTACATCCTCTGCCAGTGGTACACTGGGCTTTGTGTCTAGCTGGCCCAGGGCTTTCAGTGCTGAGTTGGTCTCGGGCTTTTGGTGCCGACCGGGGTCGGGCTTGTTGTTGAGAGCCGATGGTACATCGCTCTACCAGTGGTACACTAGGCTTTGTGCCTGGCTCGCCCAGGGCTTTCAGTCCCGAGCTGGCCTTGGGCTTTTGGTGCCGACCGGGGTCGCACTTGTTGTTAAGAGCCGATGGTACATCGCTCTGCCAGTGGTATACTAGGCTTTATGCCTGACTGGCCCAGGGCTTTCAGTACCGACCTGGCCTCGGGCTTTTGGTGCCGACCGGGGTCGGGCTTGTTGTTGAGAGCCGATGGTACATCGCTCTGCCAGCTGTACACTGGGCTTTGTGCCTGGCTAGCCTTGGGCTTTTGGTGCCGAGCTGACATCGGGCTTTTGGTGCCGACCAGGGTCAGGCTTGTTATTGAGAGCCGATGGTACATCGCTCAGCCAATGGTACACTGGGATTTGTGCCTGGCTGGCCCAGGGCTTTCAGTGCCGAGCTGGCCTCGGGCTTTTGGTGCTGACCGGCATTGGGCTTGTCATTGAGAGCCGATGGTACATCGCTTTGGTAGTGGTACACTGGGCTTTGTGCATGGCTGGCCTAGGGCTTTCAGTGTCGAGCTGGCCTCGGCTTTTGGTGCCGACCGGGGTCGAGCTTGTTGTTGAGAGCCGATGGTACATCGCTCTGCCAGTGGTACACTGGGCTTTGTGCCTAGCTGGCCCAGGGCTTTCAGTGCCGAGCTGGCCTCGGGCTTTTGGTGCCGACCGGGGTCGAGCTTGTTGTTGAGAGCCGATGGTACATCGCTTTGCCAATGGAACACTAGGCTTTGCGCCTGACTGGCCCAGGGCTTTCAGTGCCGAGCTGGCCTCGGGCTTTTGGTGCCGACCGAGGTTGGGCTTGTTGTTGAGAGCCGATGGTACATCGCTCTGCCAGTGGTACACTGGGCTTTGTGCCTGGATGGCCCAGGGCTTTCAGTGCTGAGCTGGCCTCGAGCTTTTGGTGCCGACCAGGGTCGGGCTTGTTTTTGAGAGCCGACGGTACATCGTTCTGCTAGTGGTACACTCGGCTTTGTGCCTGGCTGGCCCAGGGTTTTCAGTGCCGAGCTGGCCTCGGCTTTTGGTGCCGACCGGGGTCACGCTTGTTGTTAAGAGCCGATGGTACATCGCTCTGTCAGTGGTACACTAGGCTTTGTGCCTGGCTAGCCCAGGGCTTTCAGTGTCGAGCTGGCCTCGGCTTTTGGTGCCGACCGGGGTCGGGCTTGTTGTTGAGAGATGATGGTACATCCCTCTGCCAGTGGTACACTGGGCTTTATGCCTGGTTGGCCTCGAGCTTTTGGTGCCGAGCTGGCCTGGGGCTTTTGGTGCCGATCAGGGTCGGTTTTGTTATTGAGAGTCGATGGTACATCGCTCTGCCAGTGGTACACTAGGCTTTATGCCTGGCAGGCCTAGGGCTTTCAGTGCCGAGCTGGCCTCGGGCTTTTGGTGCCGATCGGGGTTGGGCTTGTTGTTGAGAGCCGATGGTACATCGCTCTACCAGTGGTACACTAGGCTTTGTTCCTGGCTGGCCCAGGGCTTTCAGTGCCGAGCTGGCCTCAGGCTTTTGGTGCCGACTGGGGTCGCGCTTGTTGTTAAGAGCCGATGGTACATCGCTCTGCCAGTGGTACACTAGGCTTTGTGCCTGGCTGGCATAGGGCTTTCAATGCCGAGCTGGCCTCGGGCTTTTGGCGCCGACCGGGGTCGGGCTTGTTGTTGAGAGCCGATGGTACATCGCTCTACCAGTGGTACACTGGGCTTTGTGCCTGGCTGGCCTCGGGCTTTTGGTGTCGAGCTGGCCTAGGGCTTTTGGTGCCGACCAGGGTCAGGCTTGTTGTTCAGAGCCGATGGTACATTGCTCAGATAGTGGTACACTGGGCTTTGTGCCTGGCTGGCCCAGGGCTTTCACTATCGAGCTGGTCTCGGGCTTTTGGTGCCGACCGGGGTTGGGCTTGTAGTTGAGAGCCAATGGTACATCGCTCTGCCAGTGGTACACTGGGCTTTGTACTTGGCTGGCCCAGGGCTTTCAGTGCCGAGGTGGCCTCGGGCTTTTGGTGCCGACCGAGGTCGGGCTTGTTGTTGAGAGCCGATGGTACATCGCTCTACCAGTGGTACACTAGGCTTTATGCCTGGCTGGCCCAGGGCTTTCAGTGCCGACCTGGCCTCGGGCTTTTGGTGCCGATCGGGGTCGGGCTTGTTGTTGAGAGCCGATTGTACATCGCTCTGCCAGTGGTACACTGGGCTTTGTGCCTGGCTGGCCTTGGGCTTTTGGTGCCGAGCTGGCCTCGGGCTTTTGGTGCTGACCGGGGTCGGGCTTGTTGTTGAGAGCCGATGGTATATCGCTCTACCAGTGGTACACTGGGATTTGTGCCTGGCTGGCCCAGGGCTTTCAGTGTCGAGTTGGCCTCGGGCTTTTGGTGCCGACCAGCGTTGGGCTTGTCATTGAGAGCCGATGGTACATCGCTTTGCTAGTGGTACACTATGCTTTAAGCCTGGCTGGCCCAGGGCTTTCAGTGCCGAGCTGGCCTTGGGCTTTTGGTGCCGACTGGGGTTGATCTTGTTGTTGAGAGCCGATGGTACATCGCTTTGCCAGTGGTACACTGGGCTTTGTGCCCAGCTGGCCTAGGGCTTTCAGTGCCGAGCTGGCCTCGGGCTTTTGGTGCCGACCGGGGTCGGGCTTGTTGTTGAGAGCCGATGGTACATCGCTATGCTAATGGTACACTAGGCTTTGTGCCTAGCTGGCCCAGGGCTTTTCAGTGCCGAGCTGGACTCGGGCTTTTGGTGCCGACCGGGGTTGGGAATGTTGTTGAGAGCCAATGGTACATCGCTTTGCCAGTGGTACACTGGGCTTTGTGCCTGGCTGGCCCAAGGCTTTTAGTGCCGAGCTGGTCTCGAGCTTTTGGTGCTGACCAGGGTTGGGCTTGTTGTTGAGAGCTGATGGTACATCGCTCTGCCAGTGGTACACTGGGCTTTATGCCTGGCTGGCCCAGGGCTTTCAGTGCCGAGCTGGCCTTGTGCTTTTGGTGCCGATCGGGGTCGTGCTTGTTGTAAGAGCCGATGGTACATCGTTCTACCAGTGGTACACTAGGCTTTGTGCCTGGCTGGCCCAGGGCTTTCAGTGTGGAGCTGGCCTCGGGCTTTTGGTGCCGACTGGGGTCGGGCTTGTCGTTGAGAGCCGATGGTACATCGCTCTGCCAGTGGTACACTGGGCTTTGTGCCTGGCTGGCTTAGGGCTTTGGTGCTGAGCTGGCCTGGGGCTTTTGGTGCCGATCGGGGTCGGGCTTGTTATTGAGAGCCGATGGTACATTGCTCTGCAATGGTACACTAGCTTTGTGCCTGGTTGGCCCAGGGCTTTCAGTGCCGAGCTGGCCTCGGGCTTTTGGTGTCGATCGGGGTCGGGCTTGTTGTTGAGAGCCGATGGTACATTGCTCTGCCAGTGGTACACTAGGCTTTGTGCCTGGCTGGCCCAGGGCTTTCAGTGCCGAGCTGGCCTCGGGCTTTTGGTGCTGACCGGGGTCGCACTTGTTGTTAAGATCCGATGGTACATCGCTCTGCCAGTGGTACACTAGGCTTTGTGCTGGCTGGCCCAGGGCTTTAAGTACCGAGCTGGCCTCGGGCTTTTGGTGCCGACCGGGGTCGAGCTTGTTGTTGAGAGCCAATGGTACATCACTCTACTAGTGGTACACTGGGCTTTGTGCCTGGCTGGCCTTGGGCTTTTGGTGCCGAGCTAGCCTCGGGCTTTTGGTGCCGACCGGGGTCGGGCTTGTTGTTGAGAGCCGATGGTACATCGCTCTGCCAGTGGTACACTGGGCTTTGTGCTTGGCTGGCCTTGGGCTTTTGGTGCCAAGCTGGCCTCAGGCTTTTGGTGCCAACCAGGGTCGGGCTTGTTGTTAAGAGTCGATGGTACATCGCTCTGCTAGTGGTACACTGGGCTTTGTACCTGGCTGGCCCAGGGCTTTCAGTGCCGAGCTGGCCTCGGGCTTTTGGTGCCGACCAGGGTTGGGCTTGTTATTGAGAGCCGATGGTACATCACTCTGCCAGTGGTATACTGGGCTTTGTGCCTAGCTGGCCCAGGGCTTTCAGTGCCGAGCTGGCCTCGGGCTTTTGGTGCCGACCAGGGTCGAGCTTGCTATTGAGAGCCGATGGTACATCGCTCTGCCAATGGTACACTAGGCTTTGTGCCTGGCTGGCCCAGGGCTTTCAGTGTCGAGCTCGCCTCGGGCTTTTGGTGCCGACCGAGGTCGGGCTTGTTGTTGAGAGCCGATGGTACATCGCTCTGCCAGTGGTACACTGGGCTTTGTACTTGGCTGGCCCAGGGCTTTCAGTACCGAGGTGGCCTCGGGATTTTGGTGTGATCGGGGTCGGGCTTGTTGTTGAGAGCCGATGGTGCATTACTCTGCCAGTGGTACACTAGGCTTTGTGCCTGACTGGCCTAGGGCTTTCAGTGCGAGCTGGCCTCGATCTTTTGGAGCCGATCGGGGTCGGGCTTGTTGTGGAGAGCCAATGGTACATCGCTCTGCCTGTGGTACACTGGGCTTTGTGCTAGGCTGGCCCAGGGCTTTCAGTGCCGAGCTGTCCTCGAGCTTTAGGTGCCGACCGGGGTCGGATTTGTTGTTGAGAGCCGATGGTACATCGCTCTGCCAGTGGCACACTGGGCTTTGTGCCTAGCTGGCCCAGGGCTTTCAGTGCCGAGATGGCCTCGGGCTTTAGGTGGCAACCGGGATCGGCTTTTTGTTAAGAGCCGATGGTATATCGCTCTGCCAGTGGTACACTGCGCTTTGTGCCTGGCTGGCCTAGGGCTTTCAGTGCCGAGCTGGCCTCGGGCTTTTGGTGCCGACCGGGGTCGTGCTTGTTGTTGAGAGCCGATGGTACATTGCTCTGCCAGTGGTACACTGAGCATTGTGCCTGGATGGCCTAGGGCTTTCAGTGTCGAGCTGGCCTGGGCTTTTGGTGCCGACCGGGGTCGAGCTTGTTGTTGAGAGCCGATGGTACATCGCTCTGCCAGTGGTACACTAGGCTTTGTGCCTAGCTGGCCTCGAGCTTTCAGTGCCGAGCTGGCCTCGGGCTTTTGGTGCCGACCGGGGTCGGGCTTGTTGTTGAGAGCCGATGGTACATTGCTCTGCCAGTGGTACACTAGGCTTTGTGCCTGGTTGGCCCAGGGCTTTCAGTGCCGAGTTGGCCTCGGGCTTTAGGTGCCGACTGGGGTCGGGCTTGTTGTTGAGAGCCGATGGTACATCGCTCTGCCAGTAGTACACTGGGCTTTGTGCCTAGCTAGCCTAGTGCTTTCAGTGCCGAACTAGCCTCGGGCTTTTGGTGCCAACCAAAGTCGGACTTGTTATTGAGAGCCGATGGTACATCGCTCTGTCAGTGGTATACTGGGCTTTATACCTGGCTGGCCCAGGGCTTTCTGTGCCGAGCTGGCGTCAGGCTTTTGGTGCTGACCTGGGTTGGGCTTGTTGTTGAGAGCCGATGGTACATCGCTCTACCAGTTGTACACTAGGTTTTGTGCCTGGCTCGCCCAGAGCTTTCAGTGCCGAGCTGGCCTCGGGCTTCCTCTAGGAGCAGGGTTCCGATCTGGATTGTCTTTGCTGGGTCCTCCCCAAAAGGGAAGGCCAGCAGGCGCTCGGTTGGCTCTCCTCTTCTCTTCAGGTCCCGGGGTCCAGCGCTTCTGGTGCAGGTGCAGGCATCACCCCCTGTGGACTAGGGGCCATGTGGCAGCAAAGTGAGGGCGGGTTCTTCTCCCCCTGCATCTCCCCGACTCCTTCACTGGTGGGAAACCTCACGAGGAGCCTCTTGGTGGAGATTACAGCGTCCAAAAGATTAACCCAGATCTTCCGAGGATAGCATTTTAGGCAAGGGATACCCGGACCACCAGGAGCTCATGAAGACTGTACTTTGGCGCGGGGCCGTGCCAACCATAACAGGAAGAGTGATCTCCCCCTCGACCTTCACGGAATCTCCAGTGAACCCCATCAGGGGTGTAGCGAGAGGCCGAAGTAGGTCGGGTGACAGGTTCATGCGAACAAAAGTATCATAATTCAAAACATCCACCGAGCTTCCACTATCAACCAGAATTCTTTTGACAAGATGTTTAGTGATCGTCATGGACATGATAACGCTATCATCATTTTTATTTACCACCCCCTCTAAGTCCCTTTTGGAAAAAAGGATTACAGGATCTAACTCCCCCTCCCCCCTCGGCCTCTTGGGCAGGCCACCTGCCCCCCAGGAAATTATCGCCACCATCTTCTCAGTTGGAGCATTGTCGATTACCGGTGGTGGAAGCGCCGATGGACTAGGAGCATCCAGGATGTTCCTTTGAACGAACTTCCCCAGATGGCCACACTGGATAAGATCCTCTATCGCCTTCTTCAGCTAGCGACAGTTGTTGGTGTTGTGGCCGTGATCTCGGTGGTAGCGGCAGTACAAATTCTTATTGCGAGGATCTTTGGGTTCAGTGGAGGAGGTCGTGGTAGGTACGACTCGCCCTCTATCTCCAGCAGGATGTGGGAGATGGGAGCAAGCAGAGGGGTGTAAGGACAGTCCCTCTGTGCAGGAGCTCGAGGACGGCTGTCCGGTCGACGGGGAGGCTTGGGCCTCCTAGGTCAGACTTCAGCAGGCTCAGGGCGAGTCAGCTTCTTGAGGACACTCCCGCTAGCCTCGCACCAAGAGGAATCGGCCTCGTCGGCGCGGATATACTTCTGGGCCCGGGTCAAGAGTTCGGCGTAGGAGCCGGGCGGCTTCTTGTCAAGGGAGTATGCGAAGTGAGATGGATGGAGCCCACGCTTCAAGGCCAAAGTGGCCACTGAGTCCTTAAGATTGTAGACGTCCAGGGCTGCCTCCTTGAATCGAGCGATGTAGTCTCGCAGGGACTCGCTGCTCTTCTGCTGGACAGAGAAGAGGTTGTCAGCTACCCTTGGAATCTTCCGGCAGGCATCAAAATGGGCCAAGAAGGCCCTTTCAAACTGATGAAAAGAATCGATACTCCGCGGCGGCAGGCAAGAGTACCAAGCTCGGGCAGCTTTCTTCAGGGTGGCAGGGAAGGCGATGCACATGAGCGAATCGGTTGCCCCCTGGACCTGCATAAGAACCTTGTAACTTTCTAGGTGGTCCAGGGGGTCCGTGGTCCTGTCATATGGATCCAGCTGAGGGAGATAGAACCGGGTGGAGATGGGCTCTTCCATGATACGGCGAGACAGCGGAGGTCGGCTGTCATAGTTCGCCTCTGGCAAGTGAGTGATCCGGTGGCTGAGTTCCTCTAACCGCTGGTTGTACTCATCGAGCCGGCACTTGGCTCGACGAGCTATTCTGCCATCGAAAGACCCCTCCCCCGGGACTCTGAGGATGGGGAAGAGTGACGGCGATGTCGACGAGGCCGCTCCGCCTCCTTCTCGTGCCGCCGCTTGGGAGAAACATTGGCATGACGAGAAGGCGATCGGGGTCTCTTGGAGGCTCCTCGGTGGTGAGGCTTGGGTGAAGCATGGCGGTGGCGAGCTTTCGGGACCGACGATCTCTTCCGAGAGGAATGCTGGCTGGGTTGCACCACCCCAGAACCGATGGGAATGGCTTCGGCTGTCGCGCGGCCGCCTGCTGGTGCTGTAGACCTTGAACCGCCGCCGTCAAGGACTAGACTTGCGTGGCTAGGGTGGCAAGCCGGTCTTCCTGGAGCTGCTGCGAAGGAGGCGCAGAGACGTCGATCAGGGGAGCGGAAGGTCCAGCCGCCTGAGGACGCGGCGGTGCAGGGACACCGACTGGGGGAGCTGAGGGGCCAACCGCTAGCGGATCAGCTCCTTGACGCTGCCCCCCAGCGTAGCTGGCGGAGACCCCTTTCGCACGGATCGTCACCATGGCTCAAGAGCTCGGAGAGAGAGAGGTTGTAGATTGCTGGTTCGAAATCTTTCTCTTACCCTCCCCCCTACCTGGCGCGCCAATCTGTTGATGCCGAGTCACTTTCTTCAGACGCCGAGGAAACGGATGTCCTCCTCACTGGACTCCTGCAAGAAAAGTCCTCGGAGACCGGAGGCTCCGGTGGGGACCCTCGATGCTCAAGTTAGTCACCCGGGAACAGACGAGAACTAACTAGTGGAAGGAAGCTAGAAAGTTGGGGTTTAGCTAGTGGGAAGAAGCTAGAAAACCCGAGTTCTGGGGATCCTTACTTATAGTGAGAGTGTGCGCTTTTATACCTATTTGTAGATCCACCTTTTCGTTCCAGAAGATCGCTGATTTCGAGATACCCCGTCCAATAACGGACAAAAAGGTGAGGCTGACAGTGATGGGTCGTACCATCACCGTGCGTGTCGAAGGCATCCTGCGTTACCTGCAAGTACGACTTCACAAGTGTCTGGCGGCTGTAGTTGTGCCTGGTGTGCACCATTGTAGGATGTGACCGCGCGCAGTTGTAGGCGGGTGGTGAATCGTACGCTGTAACGGGATATGGTCATGCACAGTCGCAGACCTGCGATGGACCATACGCCGTTATGAGGTATGGCCACACGCTGCTACGGATGTGCGGTGGACCACGTGGGCATGCCAGGTGGCCCGAGGCTATAGGTTGCTGGGCTCAAGGGCCAGATCACGTACCAAGCACTGTTCATAGAGTCCGAGGCCGGGGGGGTCTCGGAGGTTGAGATATTGTTCATGCAGTCCGAGGCCAGGAGGGTCTCGGAGGTTGAGATACTGTTCATAGAGTCCAAGGCCGGGGGGGTCTCGGAGGTTGAGATACTGTTCATAGAGTCAAAGGCCGAGGGGGTCTCGGAGGTTGAAATACTGTTCATGCAGTCCGAGGCCGGGAGGGGTTTCGGAGGTTGAGATATTGTTCATAGAGTCCGAGGCCGGAGGGGCCCCGGACCTCGATGGTCGGAGTTGACCCGATGCGAGGTGAAGCTGGAAAGTTGAATGACATTTTGGAGATACGAAAAGTGAGTCAAGTCTGGTGCCTGACGAGGTCGATGCTGATATCTGAGGCTGAGGGGTCTCCGTCAGGCGCCGCTACCATTTATTCTGACGGTGCTGGATCAGCCATATCAAACCATAAGTTTGCGATCTTCCTAGAATCAGATATTAGTGACATCGAGTTCAATTGCGATCGGATTTATTTTTTCCCCCAAACAGAACACATAATTAAGAACGCTTAATGAAATTGAAAGCGAACCAATATCTATCTGAAAGAGATAATAAGGCTCCATGAATCGTCCCAAAATATGCATCCGTGATCACAATTTAATGCATGGCATCGCTGAAGAACAGAAAAATACTGAGCCACAGAACGTCGTCGAAGCTCAACATCTGCCCCCTCCCACCCTCCATATGGGTTGACCAGGAGCAAGAGTCCAGCTGCTTTCGAGAGTTCCAAACCAACCGATCCACGTCCAGCAACAGCAGGTTGAATCTGGATCCAGGCGGACATCATGGAGCTAGACTTCACTCGGGAGAATTACTCCTTTCGGCCATTGATCGATCGACCCCAACCAAGACCCTCCATGCTACCATATTACCATGTTATCTGTGTATATTAAATATATTAATTAATATTATTAATAATATATTTTATAAATAACTTATATTACCATTCAGAATTATCTGCACCAAAAGCAACCTTGGTGATGGTAAGCTGAGCACGGATGGCAGCGAGGATAGCTGTTTCATGGGAAATTCTATTGGCCCGCTGTTATTGCTTAGTGGCCCCATGCCAAATTAATAAAATGGTATATTTGTCCCTAAAATTTTAGAACCAAAATACCCCTTCTTACTAAATAGCCCCCTCCCTCAAACAGTGACCCCCGTGCAAAACAGCTCCCAGAGCCCCTCCCCCGTCCCCTGCCCCTCCTCCCGCCTCCCTCACTCCGGTTCGTTATTGGATCGTTGATTGAAGCGATTTTAATCTTAAATCGAGCAATGACAAGCAATTAATAATTTTTGAAGGTGCTACGGTCGCAAAGGTTTGTCTTTTTTTTTTTTCCGGTTCGTGCGTTGTTCAGCCCTGTGTGGCCGAACAGATAAGCTCTGTTTGGCCACACAGGGCCGAACAACTTAAATATTTCGGCCCTAGTGGGCCGAACATAAATCTTCTGTTCGGAAGAAAGATTTCTTCTGTTCGGCCCTGTGTGACCGAACAGAAGATTTATGTTCGGCCACACAGGGCCGAACAGAAGAAATCTGTTCAGCCCTCAGTGGCCGAACAGAATGTTTATTCTCCGTTTTTGTTTGATTAATTCTGATTAGGGTTTAAAATTATTATTTGATCATGCAGGACGATGCTTCGACCGAATGCAGTGTGATTGGCTCTGATTGTGTGATGGATTATATAAATAAATTTACAACTATTTATTTTATAGATATTCAAAAGTAGAGAAGAAATGTGTAATTGGTGTTGGGAAGTCGGAAAGAGGAATGGATTTGTCGTTATTATTAAAAAATCCGATTCGGGCAGCAATGTTAAGAAACCAAGAATTGTTTTTTCTTGCGAGAGGAGCGGTACTTGCAAAAGTAAACACATCAAGGAAAATGGATCAAAGACCAGGGCCAGTGGCACCAAGAAGTGTGGATATCCTTTTGCCTTAAGAGGAAAGAAATTGGACACTGCAGATGATTGGATGTTAATGGTCATATGCGGTGTGCACAATCATCCAGCTGCAAAGCATCTCGAGGGGCACTCATTTGTGGGACGATTATCTAAGCAGGAGACTACAATGCTAGTAGAGATATCGAAGAGTTTGGTTCGGCCTAAGGACATATTATCTACTTTGAAGCAAAGGGATGCCCTCAATGTTATGATAATGAAGACAATCTACAATGCACAGCAGAGGTGCAAGGCTGTAGAGATTGCTGGAAGATCTCAGATGCAACATCTTCTTGGTAAATTATCTGAGTGTAAATACATTGAGTGGCATGGGAATTGTATTAAGTCTGATGCTGTGCGTGACTTGTTTTGGGCACACCCTGGCAGTATAGACTTGTTACGTGCATTTCCTCGTGTGTTAATAATGGATCGCACTTACAAGACGAATAGATATCATCTTCCTCTCTTAGAGATTGTCGGGGTGACATCAACTGACTTGACATTTTCTATTGCTTTTGTGTATATGGACTCTGAGCGAGAAGATAACTATACATGGGTATTAAAGAGATTGTGCAGTGTCATGAACGATGATGCTCTGCCTGAGGTGATAGTCACAGATAGAGACTTGGCTCTATTGAATGCAATTCAGAGGGTATTTCCTATGGCAACACATTTGCTATGTAGATGGCATATTAGTAGGAATATTTTGGCCCAGTGCAAAAGGTTATTTGAAACAAAGGAGAAATGGGATAAGTTTATAATGACTTGAAATATACTTGTGTTGTCCACCACAGAAGATGAGTTTAATGATCACTAGACTGCACTTCAGAGAGAGTTTACTACCTACCCAGATGCTTTATGGTATGTGTCAGAAACTTGGCTGAGCAAGTACAAGGAAATATTTGTCGCAGCATGGACGGACGCATGTAGGCACTACGGGAATTTGACAACTAATAGGTATCACATGGAATTAATAAATTTAAGAAATTTATAATTTAATTACGCAATTGTTATCTCCCTTTTATTAAATTTTATTTACTTTTCTAGGGCTGAAAGTGCACATGCAAGGCTGAAAAGACAGCTTGGATCAAGCCAAGGGAATTTCGAATCATCTTGGACAAAAATACATAGTTTGATTGAGTTGCAGCATAGTGACATTAAAGCCTCATTTGAGAAGAGTTTGACGGTCGCGCAACACGAATTCAAAGAACTGCGAGGTTTCATTTCTATAAGTGCATTAAATCAGATTATCGCTCAAGCGAACCGAGCTAATTCAGTTGGTATTGATGCTTCAGTTTGTGGGTGTGCTATTCGGCGCACACATGGTTTACCATGCGGCCACGAGATTGCGCGGTTTAGGATGGAAGGTCGGCCAATTCCCTTGGATTGCATAGATCCTCATTGGAGAAAACTTGATATGATGCCAGCTTCAAATGTGCAAAGTATTCAGCTGAGCTGTGAACCAGAGTTGGATATAATTGCTCGGAAATTCAAACAGTTAGATGGGTCTTCGCAATTGCAGATGTTAAGAAAATTGAGAGAGATTGCTAGCCCAGAAAGTATTACTCTTGAAGATCCTGCCAAAAGGATTACTCATTTGCTTGGTCACGGCCGTGCTTCATTGAAGGTTGATACATCTACCCTGCCGTGATCCTTCTGCCTTTGAGTTGATTCTTTCAGGACAAGATAGTTATTCCCCTGGTACGGGCAATCCACCAATGACGCAAGTGCCAAAGAGGCAGCTAAGGAAGAAGGTATGAAGCATTTCTTTTACTAAGGAAGGGAACGTGCCGGTATGTGCCGGGCGCATGCCGATATATGCCGGACGCATGCCGGTATGTGCCGGTACATGCCGGCATCTTCCGGACCCCGTGCCGGATGCGTGCCGGTAGGTGCCGGCACATGCCGGCAACTTTCGGACCCCGTGCCGATATGTGCCGGACGCATGCTATTACGTGCCGGCACATGCTGACAACTTTCGGACACCGTGCTGGTCGCGTGCCGGTACGTACCGGCACATACTGGCAACTTTCGGACCCTGTGCCATCTGCTATTACAAAGCGATTGTTTATCATCTAATTCATTTGTTATGGTTTGCAGGTTTCTCGTTAGCGAACCCGGTCATATAAGCCAACAATCTATATTGATCGAATTTCAGATGGGTTGAGGCTGCTCATCCAACATATCAAGGATGTTAAAGCTGACGGCAACTGCGGATTTAGAGTAATAGCTGACTTGCTGGGATTTGGAGAGGAGGATTGGCTCCGTATTAGGAAGGATTTATTACATGACTTGCAAAGTCATTCAGAGCACTATCGCGCTATATTTGCTGTCGAAGGGAGGTTTGAGGAGATTGAGCATGCATTATCATATTTTGATAATGCTCCACCTTTTGATCGGTGGATGACTATGCCGGATATGGGGCACGTTATAGCGTCCCGCTATAACGTTGTCCGATACCGTCTCTCCTTGCAACAATGTCTTATATTCCTACCTCTACGATCGGTGCCTCTTCCTCCTTTATCCCGCAAAGATATTGCAGTGGCGTTCGTTAATGGCAATCATTTTATGGAGGTATTAATTAAACAACTCTTAATCATCCTTAAATGAATAATAATTCATTATGTTTACTAATTTATATATTTTGCAGGTGTTTCTATTACCGGGTCATCCTGTTCCCCCAATAGAAAGCAATTGGAAAAAACATCATTTATCCTATGCTTCCGATGGGCTTCTTCATATGAATCTAGGATTCACTAGTTCAGACAAACGATCTCGTCGGATGTTGTTATTAGCGAGACTATTGAGTTGTAGATGTCCTTTTGCCTGCAACAATTAATTTTGTATAATGTTTGACATATTTATATTAATTCAAAAAAATTTCATTCAAATTGAGCCGAAAGAAAGTAAAATTTATTCAAATTTCAATGTCTTTTACAAAAAGATGCACTATGTGCTAAAAGATACAAAATACATGAGGTATATTAGGAATCCCCACCACGCCGTCGTCGATGCCTGTACTGCTGTGGTGATGCATGACTAGGGCTAGGAACATCAGGCTGAACATGCTGAACCGTAGAGATATGCTGACCCTGCAACACATGTGCAATCTGCGATATGACATCGTACATGTGCGTCCCCTGTGACGCAACAGCCTCCTCCCGATCCATATCAAGTATGCTAGTGCAAAGGCCAAGCGCATCTGCAATACACTGACCTTGCACGTCAGCATCAGCATCATCGGGATGTGATCGGGAGTAGATACTGGATCGGCTCTCCGGAGGGTGAACAACCAGATGAGTTATCCTAGAATACCACTCCAAAAATCCCAGTACGCAATCTGAGGGTCGGGTCACCGGATGGCTCCTGCTCGCTAGGCTCAGCAAGTGATCCTCCCACCTCTCCCATAACTACTCATAAAAGACATACCGAATGCGGTACGATGCTGCTGTCGATCTTCTGCTGGCTCGCTCAGGGGCTAGTGGCGCACGGAGGATCGTCTATATCCTACCGAACTGTCGTAAAACCCTTTCAGGATGATAGGGTTCTACGACATCCATGCACTTCAGGCATCCATTAAAGAATGCAATATCAAGGAATGGACGATCAGCCTGGATAAGATGATGGGGATCCCAAACTACCTACATTATATTAAATCGTAATCAGTTTCATAATGTATGACAAATTATATAAATATACAAATGTATGGTCCTATGATACATACCTCATCTACCCTCAATACGTCCAATGACTCGCGTAGAATCACCAAATGTTCCATCATAGTACGGGGCGGACTACCGGGCATCCATTGGTATATGTGGAGCCTAGCATCAGTATAGTCTAGGGCTGGGTGAGGAGTGAGAAAGGGAAAATGCTCATAAATCCATGCCTGGAAAAGCGTCATATATCCCCACTGATCTGTCTAACGGATGCCCTAGACGCAATCCCCAACTACCGATATAATTGTGCCAAGGCACCCGCACCCCAGGCATATGTCCTCACTCTATCCAAATGCCGAAGCAGAGCAAGATAAGCTATAGGCACCCTCGTCCCGCTCTTATCGACAAAAAGTGTACACCCCAACAAAAAAAGCAAATACTCTCGTGTCGCACACTCTATCCTATGGCGGCTATCTCTATCTGATACATCTTGAAAATGACTCTTCAGCCACTCTAACCTCACAGACTGACCACAGACTGATAGAACCTCCTGATGCGCATCATCCCGTGATACATCCAATAGTTGTACTAGGAGGTCCTTAGCATCCCAATCACTCATCCTATCAATCGACAAGGACACTGAGGCACCCATGACACTAATCCCTAATATGGCAGCAACATCATCCAACGTGATTATCATCTCACCAAAGGGAAGATGAAAGGTGTTCGTCTCGGGCTGCCATCTCTCTACAAAGCCCAAGACAAGAATCTTATCAGCGAACCGATAAAATCAATGCACTAGCTCAAGAAGACCCGAATGGTGAACTATATCCCTGAATCTCCTATTCGATTGCCCTGATGCCCACCACTGCCACTCACCTACTTTGGCAACATGGTTCATGCACTTAAGTGGAGTCCGTTCCTGTGAAATATAAATGGATAACATGAATAACACATAACAGCATCAAAATAATACATTAAATAAAATACATTATAACAACGATTTACCTATTGCTTCCAGATGAAGGCTACAATATGTGTCCTAAAACTCCTAAGGACAGAGTCATCCTCAGGACTGCCTAGACAAGGCCCATCCGCTTCATCATCATCAACATTGTTAGCCCAGATGGCAACCCAAGAGGGGGGATGAATTGGGTTCTTAAAAAATTTAACCTTTTAAAACGATTGGCTTTGGAATACACAAGATTAAGTGTAGGATAAATATTAACCACAAACAAAGAGATAGAGAGAGAGAATCAAAACACAACAAACACAAGGATTTTATAGTGGTTCGGTGTATCCAACACCTACGTCCACTCCCAAGTACCACTTGGGTCCACACTATAATCTACTAGATTACAGCCGAGTTGTTTTACAAGCTCACAACTCAAAACTTGTTGTTTCCCACGGGATCACAACGAACCCAGCTAGTTTTTCGGGCTCACCAGCACAAAACCCAAACCTAAGCTAATCTAGCTTGACCCGAGGTATACTACCTCCACTAATTCAATCCCCTTGATTGAACTAGCAAAAAAAAATAAGGATAGAGTTTACAATAACAAACAGCTCCTCAAATGAGCAAATATTCAATATAAATAAACAAGGTTAGAAAAGCTTGTTTGAAGCAGAGTTGATTTTAACTTTTCTTCTTTTCTTCTTTTCCTCTTCTCCTTTGAGATGTTGAATCAGGCCTCAGCTCGGATTCTTCACAAAGATTACAGATGAGAAGTTGGGAAAAAAAAAAATTGCTTTTGGCTCTCTTTTTCTTCTTTTGGAAAATCCTCCGATTTTGAACTTGTATGCCTTAGATTTCTCTTTGAGCTTTCTGAAGTTGATGGATTTGAACTTTGACTTTTTCCTCTTTGATTTCTTGCTCAAGACTTCTCGGATTTTTCAAGTTGATTTCTCTCTATTTTTTCTTTTTTGTTATTTTTCAAACGGACGGACTCCCCTTTTTATAGATTCTCTTTAATCCAAGATTAGGTAAAAAACTAGCCGTTATTTTTATCCTTGGATTCCTCCTACACACCAGAAAAGTATCCGTTAGAGATTAAGTGAGAAAATATTACCGTTGGAGGCCATTTTGACAATTTAAAAATCCGTTCCTGACAGGTTGGAGTCGGCTCCAACTTTTCAGGTGTCGGCTCCAAGTCGAGTATCCAAAAATAGAAAGTAAAAGTTCGTTGAGGAGTCGGCTCCGGAAAAGGTAAGTGTTGGCTCGACGCATTCGGGAGTCGGCTCCAGAAAACTGTAAGTGTCGGCTCCAGAGTAGTCAAAAAACATGCTTTCTGTTCTCGTATTGGAGTCGGCTCCAGAGACTGTAAGTGTCGGCTCCTGAAATATAGGTGTCGGCTCCGAAACTCTGAGTGTCGACTCCTGACCGTGCCAAAAATCAGGAAAGCATCTGATCCGCCATGGGTCGGCTCCAGACCTTTAGGTGTCGACTCCATGCTCTGAATTTTGAAACATACTTCTGGCAATTGATTCAAAAATGTATTTCTTTATCCTTTTTGATTGATCAAATCTTTTTAAGCCCTGAAACACTTGTTAAATCTATTTAATAAAAAATATACTCCTATCTTTTTATTAATCATCAAAATCAATAATTGGGTCAACAATCTCCCCCTTTTTGATGATTATAAAAACATTGAGTATATGCATGAGTAAACAATAGGATTCTCACTCTAATTTTCTTAAATGTTTGTCCCTCACAAGTAAGCTCCCCCTGAATGAGGTAGCTCCCCTATGATGTTTAATTTAACAATTGTTCTTCCTTTTAATAGAAAATTTTAATGGTTGATACTAATTTTAATTGCCTCTCCTTATGTGTAGTTAATTAGATACCAATAAATTAAGCTTAATTGAGCTTACTTGATCCAATGCATATACAAAAGCTAAATATTCTCCCCTCTTTTTTTTTTCATTCAATGCATATACGATTAGAAATGCTTACATAACTCTCCCCTTTTTTGTAATCAACAAAAAGATCAATAAGGGTTAAGTAAAATGACAAAATTGATAGATTTTTTAAAGATATTCATTAAGTATAAGATAAGTTCATTACATCAAAAGTCAAATATTACAACATGAAACTCTATTATATCAAACATCAAGCTATACATCATTACATTAAAGTTCAAGATAAATTAACATCAAACTAGACTAATTATCAAAGACACTTCATTACAAGATAATCAAAAATGAGTTCTAAGAAGTCTTTGCAATTCTTCTACAATTTTTCCCATCCCTTCACTTTGAGTCCTAACAAATTCCTTTAATCTTCTGTCAACAAATGCACATGCAGTCATAATCTTGTCCTGAAGCTCAGCATTGCATTTGGAGTAGTCTCTGAATCTCCACCAATATCCTTAAGCTCTTCAAATATGTTCTTGAGATCATTCTTTAAGGATTCAGCAGAGGAACCAAGGGTAGACTCAATCATTCTAATGCGATCATCCAAAGAGTAAAGGGTTTCTTTCAAATTCATAAATTGGCTATCAAACTCTGTCTTCATTTCTTCTTTTTGAGCAGCAAATAAACT